>JAODAL010001577.1:0-224841 GCA_025379985.1 Phyllomedusa bahiana | reverse complement strand
TCATAAGGATAGAAATGGGTGGTTGTATCGGGGCAGAATACCCATTAGGATTTATTATCTCGGGGTTATATATATTTTTATCCCGAACTTTATACCTTGCATCATCTGTATTGATTCATTTTTTAAAATGAGGGTTCTCTGGTTCTATTAGGTACCCCTTTTTTAGATCTTTTTATGGAAATTTTTGGCCAATGGGAAAATTTGGATGGTATACTAAAAGTTTTTTTACTGACCACTAAAGGGATAAAATATATAAACTGCATACTGTTTCCCCCTTAGGGGAAAGTAACCCTATATCTAACTTTTGGGGGAATGTAATTTGGGTGTGAAAGCGGGGTTTCTCCCTCCCGTTGAGGGTGTATTTTTGGCTTGGGTGTTGACTGCGCCAATCTCGAAAAGGGAGAAAAAAAAACGGGACATCTTCCCCCTATAAACATCCTTAAAAATTGAGATGGAGTGGTGGAATCTGAGGGGGACGCGCGTTGTTGGCGCGTGCGTAGAATCCTGGCCGGTGATGATGCCGGCCCATGCGCAGTAGAAATGTGACGTCGAGCTTGGGCCACGCGCGGCTGAGGGGTGCGGTTTCATGGTGCCCTCTCCGCCAACCAGCCAGTACGCCCCTAAAGGGTGCCGAGTTTGGGCGTGGCACCTGAACGCCTGGTTGCATGACCCGCCAAACGCCGGCGCATGCGCAGTACGTTTTGAAGATGCCGAGGGGTGAGCACACCTGAGGGCGGTAAATAGCGGTCTTTAACCCTTTTTTTAAAGAGAGGATACAGGACATAGGACATACATATCGAGGAGACTAAATCTTGAGTCAGTGTGCGCCCCCCGGGAGATCCTCCTGATGAACCCCAAAAATAGGAGGGGGGAAACGCGTCGGGGATAAGGTTTATGTATCTTGAAATGAGTTGGATAAATGTTCTTATTTCCCTACCGGACGATATAATAGACTTTACCCTATGATTGAAAAAAAATTGCAGGTTCATATCAGTACTGTGACCTTTGAGTACTTTATAGGGGACCATATAAAAAAAGATAACGTGTTTGTTTTTAAATTAAAATATATCTTTAAACCTGTACAGAAATATACACTCACCGGCCATTTTATTAGTACACCATGCAAGTAACGGTTGGCCCCCCTTTTCCCTTTCAAAAACCCCCCAATTCTTCGGCATGATTCAACAAGGTTTTCAACTGCTCAAAATTGGACCAAGGGGCCCCCAAAAAGTTTCCAAGAAAATATCCGCACACCAGACACCACCACCACCACCGAACCTTGATACAAGGCAGGGTGGGCCTGCTTTCATGTTGTTGACGCCAAAAACTGACCACCATACGAAGTCGCAGCAAAACGAGACCACAGACCCGGCAACTTTTTTCCCAAACTTCACCTTCCCAAATTTTGATGACTTGGGGAAAAGGACCCCCTTTCCTGTTCTTAGCTGAAAGGAGTGGCACCCGGTGTGGTCTTCTGCGGGGTGTAGCCCATCTGCCTCAAAGTTTGCTGTACTGTCGTTTCAGAGAGCTCTTCCCACCTTGGTTGTAACGGGTGGCGTTTTGAGTCACTGTTCCTTTCCTCAGTCGAACCAGCGCCCATTCCCTTTGACCTCTGGCATCAACAAAGGGATTTCCGCCCCAGGACTGCCCCTCACGGATGTTTTTTTTCTTTTTTGGGACCATTCTCTTTAAAACCCCAGAGATGGTTGTGCGTAAAATCCCGGAGATCAGCTTTTTGAAATACTCAGACCACCCTTCTGCACCAACAACCATGCCCCGTTCAAAAAACCTCAAATCACCTTTCTTCCCCCTACTGATGCCGGTTTAACTGCAGGAATTTTTTGACCAGTCACATGCCTAAATGCACTGTTCCCGCCTGTGATTTGGGTGATTAGAAATTAAGGTTAAAAGCAGTTGGACAGGTGAAACCAATAAAGTGGCCGGGGAGTGTAATTGGTTATGTTTTTGGTGTTTTTAAGGACCAAAGTGATTTAAAAAGGGTAGCCACAAAACTAGGCCCTCCTTTTCGGGACATACTTGGGCATTTAGGTAAATGTATGGGAAAAAAAATAGGGACAGTTGTAAATTATATATATAAAAAAAATTTGGGTTGAGATACACTTGGATACTAATCGTATTTTTTATGGTATATATTAAAAGTTAAAAATTTTTTGAGTTTGGATTTGTTTTAGGGTTTTTTCAGTGACTTCTTTTTTTTCCCAAACCATAAAAAAACATTTGATTCTGAGGAATTTTTCAGTATTTTATTAAAGCAACCCAAAAAAAAAAACCCCCGAAGAAAAAGTTGGAAGTTTTTTTTGGGGGAAAAAATTGGGGGGGGGGGGGGGTTGCCGAAAAACCGGGTTATTTTGAGCACGGATTGCAGCCGTATTGTGCGCCGTACTGGGAATTTTTTTTCCCCGCCCTTACGGAAAACCACGTTTTTAAGAGAAATAGATTCCATCTCTCCTCTCTCCCCCCACCCGGCAAAGGACATGCACATTATCCCGGCGGGAACCGCGCCCCTGGATAAACATTCTATGGGGGCCGGCGAGCAGTGCCCCTGCCCCGCCCCCGCCCCTTATTCAAGCCCTAATTGCAGGCAAAATCCATCCCACAATTATGGCTTGAATAAGCCGTGTGAATTGGCCCTTAAAGTAGTGACTCTTGCTGGTACAAAACTACATAACTCATCTTCACCTATAGCATTCATCTTTTCTGGGTCCGAAGAGTGGCTCCTTGTACTCATATACAACCAATGTAGAGCTGAATTGTAGGCAACCAAATAGTTACAGAGAACAATGGCATTAAGCATATATCCCACACAATATCAGAAAAGCCACTCGCCATTAGATGACAGAGTTAAAGGGGTTGTCTCACTACATTGATTCATCTCACCTCAGTCCTGCATTCCTGGTTTCATTTTGAATTCAGGGGCGTGTTTACTGGCTGCTACTAGGCTGCAGCAGAAGCCAGGTCTGTAGCTATAGCAACCAGTGCTGGCAGCCTATGATGAGAGAGTAAACTGGTCTGTAGCTGTAGCGACCTGAGGAGCTGATGCAGCCCATACAAGAGGGGATATCTCAGAATAGGTAGGACACTGTTAATGGACATATATTGCAAAGTGACTTGTTTTTGCAAGATCTTTAACTAAAAAAGCAATCCTTATAGTGAGACAACCCCTTTAAGAATGGCAAGGCAAATGATGGCAGAGACATAGATGAGGATAACAACATGAATACAATACATTTAGGTAATAAGCAGCAGCAGTGACTCCAACCAACTCTCCCTTAATATTTACCTAGATATTTTCTTAATGCTGACACCACTGACTATCTCTGGCCCTGAAGATATCCCTAAGCTATAACTGACCCTGACTCCAACAAGAGTGGTCTTCGACCCAGATATAACCAAGAAACAATGCTGACGATATCTGATATACACAAAAACTCCAGGAATCAACACACTCACTAGGAATAACTAGACAAAACAAGATGGAACAGAACAAATTTTTAAAAAGACAGGATTCCAAATAACAAGATACAGAACAGATAGCAATGTACTAGACATAATCGCACAGAGCGAAGAATATAATACACACTATGCTGCCAAAACTGGGAAACTTTATAGAGAGTCTAACAATTAGAATCTGCCACTAAAAGTGAGCCCAGGCTGTGCAGCATGTTCAGTTGATTTGCTGTGAGGTAGAAAATATGAAAAAAGGAAGATTCCTGTTGTTTGTCACACTCCACTTTTCTTGCACCAGCTCAATATTTACCTAATATGTTTGATTTAAAAAATGCCGATCACTATGTGTAACTATCCCTCCATTGAAATTAAAGGAAAAAAGGCACTGATGGAAATTGCAATCTGATCTCTAAAATTCAATATGGGCTGCCACGTGGGCGTCTCTACCTTTGTGCTGACCTGCCCGCATGCTCCAAGTAGGCCTATTAGGAGCATGACAGAATCACAAGACATACTGTATATACACATACAAGATAAACATGGATGTAAAGAAAAGGGAGAGCTGAGCTGTATTTTTAAACTACAGATAAAGAAAGCTATTACAGGCACTGCCACTATTCTTTAAATACGCCACAATGCACTTGAAGCCTCCCTTGTGTTCTCACATTAAAACTTGCTTTCTTGCAAGGGTAGAATACAAACCAGGTATGTAAAAAATAGAGAAGGTTTGCTGAACGCTTCATTAACTGGAAATAAAAATGCTTTAATTAATATGCCGCAGATCTATTTAATTTTGTAGATACCTGAGATGGGTTTATGAATATTAGTCTATAATTTAGTGTTGCCCAAATAGGTCCCTATTCGGTTTGATTGAACTAGTGAAAAAATTGTTGGATTTGGGATGACCTGAATTTGAATTTTTTGGTCTAAACCTAACCCAAAGCCTATTCCTAACTACAACCCTAACTTCTCTAAGGCTTTTTTCACTGATTTTTCAGGGTTAACCTACTATTTGTGGCTTATCCCTATATTATGGCAACTAGAAGTGAGGTAGGACTGGAAGTGATGCTGCATCGGGAGTGCTGTGTAACAAGCGGCGCCGCAGACCGTTCCCCGGGCTGCGGGCGCGCTCGCTCCCCGGCCCCCTCTCGTGTGCCGCGGGCGAGTGGCGGCACGGTCCGTGGCTCGGTCCCTGGGCGCGCTCGTCCCGCGGTGCCTGATAACTTACCCGACCCCGTTCCTGACTCCAGGCGCGCACATCACGGCCGACGGGCGCGCTCCCGTTCCCTAAGGCGCGGGCGCGCCAGTCTCCTCTCTCTTAAAGGGCCAGTGCGCCGGTAATTGGCTGGTTGCCGGTCGCTGTTCCTATATCTTGGCTCCTCCTCCGGCAGCCCTCTGCCGGATCTTTAGTGCCTCCTGAGCCTTTAGAAAAAGCGTCTTGTTCCTTGTTTGCCTCTACCGTGTACCAGACCGTCTTGCTCCTGTTTCCTGAGCACGAACCTCTGCCGCCTGTCCTGACCTATTGCCTGTCCCTGTCTACGCTACCTGCCTCGCTGATTCTGTACCACGCTTATCCATGGCGACCACCGCAACCCAGTCCCGCCAGTCGAAACGACCTGGGAGTACCCCGCCGCAGCAAGTCCATCCACCTTTGCGGCGGGCTCTGGTGAAAACCGTGTTCTACTTAGATTCCGTTCCCTGGCGTGGGCTTCCACCATAGCTTGAGGTGGCCCAGCGGATCCACTACCACTGCCGTTACAGTAAGATCCGGCCATGGATCCCGCCAAGGTGCCTCTGCCTGGTGATGCGGACCTTGCCACAGTCGTCGCGCAACAGTCACGTCAAATTGCGCAACAGGCTCTGCAGTTGGACCAGTGGACCGTCATGTTACAGCAACTCCTGGCGAACCCGCCAACTCCATCCGTGACTACACCGCCTCCCGCCGCCCCAGCCGCAATGGTGGGCCCTAAGCTTCGGTTACCGCTACCGTCCAAGTTTGAAGGGGACTCCAAGCAGTGCCGAGGCTTCATCACCCAGTGCTCAATGCACATTGAATTAATGGCGGACCAGTTCCCTACGGAGCGTTCAAAAGTGGCTTTGGTGGTCAGCCTGCTTCCGGGAAGGCCTTAGCAATGGGCCACACCTCTGTGGATCGGAACGACCCTGTGACAACGATCTGCAGTCCTTCCTCCAGGAGTTCCGCAGCGTTTTTGAGGAACCGGCCCGGGCATCCTCCGCCGAGACTGCCCTCCTCACTCTTTGCCAGGGCGACTCATCAGTGGGAGACTACGCAGTGCAGTTCCGCACACTAGCCTCAGAGTTATCCTGGAACGAGGCTGCCTTGTGCGCTACCTTTAAAAGGGGTCTCTCGAGTAGGATTAAGGATGTGCTGGCCGCAAGAGACATGCCGCCTCGTCTCAGCGGTTAATTCAGCTGCTACCCGCATTGACGTGCGTTTCGCCGAGAGGCAGAGGAGCTCCGCAAGAACGAGATGGAGCACGTCCACGCCGGTATCCTCGCCTGGCTCCCGTGTTCCAGAGACAACCTACGCAACCCGCACCACTCCCTATTGAGGAGCCCGTGCAGGTCGACAAGGTACATCTCTCAGAACAAGAACTGGCTCTACGTCGGTCTGGCAACCTGTGCCTCTACTGTGGCAGTCCTGAGCACTTCCGGAAGAATTGTCCCCAACGTCCAAAACGTCCGGGAAACTCCCGCACCTAGGGTTCGTGGGAGAGGCGTCCCTAGGTGCAAATTCCTCCTCTCCACGCATGATGCTGCCTGTTCAAATCAGGACTGATGCTGGTCTCACATTCCAGTCCTCCGCCTTCTTGGACTCTGGCTCGGCCGGGAACTTTATTCATCGCTCCTTGGTGTCGCAGTACCGTCTTCCGGTGGTCCGGTTGGAAAAACCCCTGGTCATCTCCTCGGTCAGCGGCAAGCTGCTAAGCGACACTATACAGTTCATCACCAAGCCACTGTCTCTTCACGTGGGAGTCCTGCATAAGGAGAAGATCGCCTTCTATGTCCTGCCACGCTCTTCTTCGACGCTTCTTCTCGGACTTCCGTGGTTGCGACTCCACTCTCCTACGCTAGACTGGACGTCGGGTGAAGTCACTCGCTGGGGTCCCAGCTGCCTGAGCCGTTGTCTGGTGGCACCTCGCCCGGTGTTTACCGTCTCTCGCACGGCCCCCCGCGAACCATTGGCCGGCCTGCCCGCCGAATACCAGGGGTTCACCGATGTCTTTTCGGAGAAAGAAGCGGAGATCCTTCCTCCTCATCGACCTTATGACTGCCCGATCGAGCTACTGCCAGGTACCAGTCCCCCCCGGGGCCGAGTCTATCCCTTGTCCGTTCCCGAGACTCAAGCTATGTCCGAATATATCCGGGAGAACCTCCAGAAGGGGTTCATACGGAAATCCTCCTCTCCCGCGGGGGCGGGATTCTTCTTCGTGGGGAAGAAGGACGGTACCCTGCGCCCCTGCATTGATTATCGGGGTCTTAATAAGATCACGGTGAAGAATCGGTATCCTCTGCCATTGATTCCTGAGCTCTTTGATCGCCTACGGGTGGCGAAATCTTCTCCAAATTGGACTTAAGGGAGCCTATAATCTCATCCGCATCCGGGAGGGCGATGAGTGGAAGACGGCCTTTAACACCAGGACGGGCACTTCGAATACTTGTCATGCCATTCGGCCTTTGTAACGCCCCAGCCGTCTTCCAGGAATTCGTGAACGACATCTTCAGGGATCTCTTGTATACGTGTGTCGTAGTGTACCTGGACGACATCTTGGTATACTCTTCTGACTTGGAGACCCACCGTGTTCATGTCCGCCAGGTTCTGAGGCGCCTCCGGGCCAACCGCCTGTACGCCAAGTTGGGAAAGTGCATCTTTCATCAGACCAGCCTGCCATTCTTGGGATATATTATCTCGGACCAAGGGTTGCTGATGGACCCAGCTAAGCTGTCCGCTGTCCTGCAATGGCCTCGCCCTGTTGGTCTTTGGGCTATACAACGCTTCCTGGGATTCTGTAATTATTACCGGCAATTCATCCCACACTTCTCCACACGGGTGGCACCCATTGTGGCGCTCACGAAAAAGAACGCTAACCCGCGAAGCTGGCCACCTGAGGCCGAGGAAGCATTCTCGAGTTTGAAGTCTGCCTTCGCCTCCGCTTCTATTCTGTCACGGCCAGACCCTACTTAGCCGTTTGCACTTGAAGTGGACGCCTCGTCGGTCGGGGTCGGTGCGGTTCTCACGCAAAAGGGGCCAACAGGGAAAACGGTCACCTGCGGCTTCTTTTCCAAAACTTTCTCACCGGCGGAGAGGAACTATACGATCGGAGACCGGGAGTTGTTAGCCATCAAGCTAGCCCTGGAGGAATGGCGTTATCTACTGGAGGGTGCTCGGCATCCCATCAGTATCTACTCTGACCACAAAAACCTCCAGTACCTCCAGACGGCCCAGCGACTCAATCCACGCCAAGCTAGATGGTCCCTCTTTTTCTCCCGATTTGATTTCCTAATCCACTTCCGTCCGGCGGAGAGGAATGTGAAGGCGGATGCGTTGTCTCGCGCTTCTGATGTGGTCGGAGAGGAAACATCCCCGGAGCACATAATACCTCTGGAGCGTCTTGTCCTCGCAGCCCCTGTTGACCTCCGGCATGTCCCGCCTGGGAAGACATACGTGGGCCCCGCACTCCGCAGACAAGATCCTGACGTGGGGGTACTGCTCATTGGTGGCTGGACACCCCGGCGCCCGTAAAACCCATCTCCTTATCTCACGGTTCTACTGGTGGCCGGACCTCGCTAAGGACGTTAAAGAATTTGTTGAGGCCTGTACCACCTGTGCCCGTAACAAAACACCTCGTCACAGGCCAGTCGGGCTCCTGCTTCCCCTGCCCATCCCTACTAGCCCCTGGTCGCATGTGGCGATGGATTTTATAACCGATCTTCCCCCATCCTCTGGTAACACCGTGATCTGGGTAGTTACAGATCGTTTTTCTAAGATGGCTCACTTTGTCCCACTGACGGACCTGCCCTCGGCTCCGCGCCTGACTAACCTATTTTTTCACCACATCTTTCGCCTACACGGGATGCCTCTGCAGATTGTCTCTGACCGCGGAGTCCAGTTTGTCTCCAAATTCTGGCAGGCCCTCTGTTCCCTGCTTCAGGTTAAGCTCGATTTTTCCTCGGCCTATCACCCCCAGACTAATGGCCAAGTAGAAAGGGTTAACCAGGTCCTGGGGACCTACTTGCGCCACTTTGTCTCGGCGCGCCAGAATGACTGGGCTGACCTACTCCCATGGGCAGAATTTTCCTACAATTCCCTAGATTCCGAGTCAGCGGGGGCCTCCCCTTTCTATATTGTGTACGGCCTGCATCCCCGCCCTCCTCTCCCACTGCCCTCTCAGTCCGAAGTCCCTGCTGCAGATACACTGGTCCGCGACATGAAGACTATTTGGGCCCTGACCCGCCAGTCTTTGCTCCGTGCTTCGGCACGCATGAAAGCTCAGGCGGATAAGAGAAGGAGTCCTCCTCCAATTTTTTCTCCTGGCGATAAAGTTTGGCTGTCTGCCCAATATGTCAGGCTTAAGATCCCAAGCTATAAATTGGGTCCCCGCTACGTAGGTCCCTTTGAGGTGCTCAGACATCTAAACCCGGTGGCCTATAAACTCCGGCTCCCGCCCTCCATGCGCATCCTGAACTCCTTTCATGTGTCGCTTCTCAAACCCCTGGTCCTTAACCGTTTTTCTCGTAAGGCTGCTCCTCCCTCCCCGGTGGCGGATGCTACTAATGTATTCCGCGTGAAAGAGATCTTGGATATGAGGGTGTCCAGGGGGAAGCGATACTTTCTCATCGACTGGACGGGGTTCGGGCCCGAGGAGAGGTCATGGGAGCCGGAGGACAACATTCTGGACCGTCAACTTGTTCTGAGGTTCCTCCGGGCTGGGAAGAGGGGGAGGCCTAAGGGGGGGGGGGGGGTACTGTAACAAGCGGCGCCGCAGACCGTTCCCCGGGCTGCGGGCGCGCTCGCTCCCCGGCCCCCCTCTCGTGTGCCGCGGGCGAGTGGCGGCTCGGTCCGTGGCTCGGTCCGTGGGCGCGCTCGTCCCGCGGTGCATGATAACTTACCCGACCCCGTTCCTGACTCCAGGCGCGCTCATCACGGCCGTCGGGCGCGCTCCCGTTCCCTAAGGCGCGCGCGCACCAGTCTCCTCTCTCTTAAAGGGCCAGTGCGCCGGTAATTGGCTGGTTGCCGGTCACTGTTCCTATATATTGGCTCCTCCTCCGGCAGCCCTCTGCCGGATCTTTAGTGCCTCCTGAGCCTTTAGAAAAAGCGTCTTGTTCCTTGTTTGCCTCTACCGTGTACCAGACCGTCTTGCTCCTGTTTCCTGACCACGAACCTCTGCCGCCTGTCCTGACCTATTGCCTGTCCCTGTCTACGCCTCTGCCTCGCGATTCTGTACCACGCTTATCCTTGGCTACCACCGAAAGCAAGTCCCGCCAGTGGAAACGACCTGGTAGTTCTCCGCCGCAGCAAGTCCATCCCGCTTTGCGGCGGGCTCTGGTGAAAACCGGGTTCTACTTAGATTCCGTTCCCTGGCGTGGGCTTCCACCATCGCTTGCGGTGGCCCAGCGGATCCACTACCACTGCCGTTACATGCTGCTGGACTAGGAAAACTGCAGAACAATAAGTTAACCCCTAAAAATGTGTAAGAAGCTCTTACTTTAACTTAGGGTTACGGTAAAGTTAAAGGGGTTTTGCCATGAAGTAAAATTGAACTGGGAAGTTTGTAAATTAAATAATAAACATTTTCACCATTCATCATTATTAAAAACTCTGCACCGTTTTTGTTTGCTCCTTTAGTGATCCATTGTTTACAGCTCGTCTCCAGGGGACACGACCAGGGCTGAGAGCTCCTCAGTCCTGGTTACACATGCTCAGACATCACTTCTCCTCTCAGGCAGCTACTAAGTGTTCAACCCCAGGTGCTGTCACTCTACTCCCGTCCTCTGTAATTAGTCAAACAGTGCAAATAAATTAAAAAAAGAAACCTCAATCAGGTCAGTGCATTGATAAAGAGAGAAAAAAACACAGGTTTGGTTCCTGCAGGGATTTGAACCGAGGACCCTTGTGCCTGGAGGCAAAAACTTTACCTCTGAGCTACAGTGTAGCTACTTACAGTTCTACACATAAACAGACCTTTCTTTGACTACAGTGAGGAAAGGCCTGGTGAGGTCATCCTGCTGGGTCACATGATATGCAATTCAAACAAATTACACGCCCCCTTCTGAGCACACAGAGCTGAAGAGCAGGATACAGAATGGATGAAATGAGATTGTGGCAAAACCCCTTTAATATTTTTTGGTGGTTTTTACCTAAGTTCGATTTTGGCTGACCCGAATTGAATTGCTTAGATTAGGGTTGAATATGACATTGATCTGAATCCAAAGCATATCACTATTTGTATTCAGTTAGTGTAATTACAGGATCATGAAGAGAATTAGATCCATAACGGTTTAGATGCAGAGAATGATTACACTGTTGTTGGTTGCAATACACAGTGTAATACAAAGTAGCGTGCAGACCAAGAGACAGGGACATTCATGAGCATATGCGAGATATAGGTATTCAGATGCAGATGCACTTTTAAAGTGAGGTGTCACATTTGTCTGTAAAATAGAAATCTCTGAAGACT
Source organism: Phyllomedusa bahiana (assembly GCA_025379985.1). Lineage (NCBI taxonomy): Eukaryota > Metazoa > Chordata > Amphibia > Anura > Hylidae > Phyllomedusa > Phyllomedusa bahiana. Next base: position 213,673 of record JAODAL010001577.1, on the reverse strand, counting down.
GCCATCTACTGCAGAAACATGCCAGATGATTGCATATAAATTCCTAAGAGACTGTAGTCCTTTCTTACTATGGCTTCAAGTGCACCTGAGGCCTGACCTAATGAGGTCCGTGGATTTAAATGAGATAAAAAAAAAGAATAGTACAGATCAAAGCCTTTTTTTCTACACCAAAGAACCCGAAATCTGCACCCCTAAGTAGTCCATAACATTGATTTTTATCCTGGTGTAATACATTTGTTGTGACTTTGCTGTTGAAATTTTCCCAACTTGTATCTGGAGCTTTTACTGTGCACCTTATATTTTGCATTGAACTTTAACTACATTGTCTCAACCATTCTTCTGATATGCATCACCTTCATTTGTTTTCTTTTTCCCAATAATGCGTCATGGAGTAGGCACCGCATTTTGTAAAGGGTTTTCACGGAGCCTGCTCTTCACAGTCAGCTTCAGACTCACACTTACCAGTCAAGCTGTGGGCAGTGATTGGCATATCTGCTCTGCCATTCCTAGCTGAGTCTGTTACAGTGATAACTTATAAGTGCAGGAAGTTTATAAACTGTAGTACAAAAGGCTATAAAACTTTTCAGTAACATAGATGAGCCACTGTGCTGGAAATAACACAGCAGAGAGTGAGGACACCATGATCGGACAGGGTAGCTGGAGCAAAATTAGAACAAGATTGTATTTAGTAAAAGTCTTTATTTACCTTTGCCTACATGTCTAAAGCTAATCATTGTGGTGAGAAAACCCATTTAGAAGTTACAGAGGTTATTTAGATTATGTTTCTTTCACCTTCAAATTGTTACTCTGTTAAGTAGCAAATTACCACAGAGATATGAGCAGGTGCTAGTTCTCAGATTATTGACTTGACTGAATACAATCTTAGGGTTTGTCCCTACGGCAAGGGTTAGGCTATGTCTACACTGCAGTGGACAAAAAAACGACCTGAAAACCAAATCCTAAAAACGTTCTTAAAACTGAGTTTTTTGTCTACTGCCTGTCAAAAGCTGCTGAAAAAATTTCCATTTTTTGACGCGATTTGTGTTTTTTGGTGCGTTTTTATGCGCGTTTTTTGCTTATCTTCAAGGTTTTTCATGTATGCATAAATCAAGCCATTGGATGTAACTCCACCCTACAAAAGGGGATGTAAAGCACACTACTGCATTTATACGTAATCTTGTTCCGTGTTTTTCCAAAAATAAGACATGGGCTTATATTATGTTCATTTCCTAAAAAAGGGTTTATTTTTGGGGGAGGGCTTATTTTTTTTAACACGGCGGGTGCAGACACTGCATGCTGAGACATATAGTTCCCTGGCAGCTGCTGTGGAACTACAAGTACAAGAGTGTATATACACACACATACACCCCATAGTTTTTGACTATAGGGTATGTACTCTATCTATCTATCTATCTATCTATCTATCTATCTATCTATTCATCCATCTATTCATCCATATAAAGCAGAAAAAAGAAAGGACGGCTCACTTACATGGGCTTCAGTAGTAGGTCCTGGAGAGACACGCAATCTTCAGTAGCAGAACCGCTCCGTGCTAGCCGCCGGCCAGGCGGAAATGAAACAATGAATAGGACGGAAGTCCCGGTATCCAGGATGGCAACCAAATGCCACAGAGCACCGTAGAGAAATCCGGAAGCAGGTAGCGGTAAAAACTAACTTTATTGAGTATAGAAAAAAGTAAAAAAGCACAATGGCGACAAACCCCTTACGGCAGAATGAAGCAACACAGACGCGTTTCGGGCAGCAAACGCCCTTGCTCACTGTGATCATCCATATACACACAGTACATAACTACATAAGCTATAGTCAAAAACATGGAGTGTGTGTCTATTCTTTCAGTGCCTTATCTTGAAAGTGTGCCATGCTGAGGAACTATAAGTCCCAGCAAGTCCCAGTAGCCACACTTTAAGATAAGGAATTGTTTGTGTGATTGTATACATGTGTGTATGCAATGTGAGCGTATATGATTGTGTGTGTATACAATGAACTTTCACTTACACTTTGCACTCTATGGCCTGGGCTGAACGACCTTTGACATCATCTCAGGTTCTTCAGTCTGAAAACACTGGAGTCTAACAGGCTGTTTATCGGGATGGGAGGGGCTCGGGAACGGCACTGCTCAAGAGGCGGGCACCAGGTGACATCATTCAGGGGGTGCTGACTACCTAGGGCTTATTTTTGGAATAGGGCTTACATTTAAATGGGTTGTCTCACTACATTGATTCATCTTACCTCAGTCCTGTTTTCTTGGTTTCATTTTTGAATTCACGGGCTTTAATGGCTACTACTGACCTGCAGTGATGAGCTGCTGAGGACACAAGGTCTGCAACAATAGTGACCAGTGCTAGCAGCCTATCAGGAGAGATCAAACAGGTCTGAAGCTATAGTGACCTGAGGAGCTGATGCAGCCCATACAAGAGGGGATATCTAGGAATAGGTAGGACACTGGTAATGGACATATATTGCAAAGTGACTTGTTTTCACAAGATCTTTAACATAAAAAGCAATCCTTGAAGTGAGACAACCCCTTTAAAGCCTACTCCAAATATCTGTGAAAATCAAGCTAGGGCTTATTTTTTTGGGGAGGACTTATTTTTGGAAAAACACGGTACTCATTTTATGGATTTTAATGCTAATAAAGTTCTCGCTTTTGTCGCCTAAAATAAGTTTTTTACAGATTTTGCCGCCAAAGTCCATTTTTTTTTTACGGATCTTGCCGCTAATAAAGTCATCTAGCTTTTTTCATCAAAAATAAAAAATTTTATGGATTCTAAATGTGTCTAGGAATTTGGTGCAACACGCCCTCCATAATCGCTGCGTTCAAAAGCGTTGCATCTGGAGCAGAATGCACTAAGCTTTGGTGTACAACTGTTCATACATTGGTAGAACAGAACTACAACAGGTTTTGTTGCTTAAAGCACCCCAGAAAACTGGCACAGCCCCATTCATATATGCCACCCATAGTGTAGCAAGGAACATGGGCACAGGCTTGGACTGGCCCACAGGGGAATAGGGGAAAGCCCCGATGGGCCCCTGAGCATGGTGAACCTGGAGTTGTTTTATACTGCACATACATCCTCAGCAAAAGTCAGACTATAGGAGGCATTTACAGTCATTTACAGTAGCTGTAGGGTGAGCTCCTGAAATAATCTCCACCGGTGGTCCCAGACACAGCTCAAGTGGTGGGCCCCTAAAATCGATTCCACCTGTGGGCCCTAGGTACCCCATTCTGACACTTCATGGGCATCTGAGTAACATTCTATCTGATTATCCTATTTTACTACTTGTACATGGCTTAGTCTTCCTCTGTCATGTTCAAGTGTGATAACATTGAATCATATGTGTCTATGACCATACAACGTCATTGCTACTGCACAGACTTAATAATGTTTATTTCCTTGTGGAGACCCACACTTATGTGACATTGTTATTTATAGCTTTGTCTTGTAAACCACTGTCTCTGTAACTAAGGCAGATCCTTTGATGTCAACTCTTTAGTTAGTGAAATAACTAGTTAGTCAATTGGGATTCATTAAAGGTGATCTTGAATTCCCCTGTCATATTGCCATTGAAGCTTCCTGTATGGAAAAAGAACTGTAACAGCTGGTTATAGCATGCACAAATGCTGCTTAGCAAGAGACTTAATAATATAATATAATTCTTAGGAGAAAAATATTTCTTTTATTTTATGTTTACTCTATCTGTCTGTCTATCTAAGGGTGCGTTCCCACGGCAGAGGACAAATACCGGTCAGTTTACCCGACTGGTATTTGCCCTGTTTTGCGGCCGTCCCCACGGCTGCGGGGGGGAGGGGAGGAATGGCTTTTCTCCGTGATAAGCGGAGAAAAGCCATTCCTCCCCCTTCACATTCACAAGCACAGATTACATCCGAAAAACGGACGGAAAATTGTTCTTGTAGAATGTTCTCTGGGCGGCTGGACCGCAGGCTGACAAACCACCGGACGGAAAACCCGTGCAGTGGGGACTGCTGCACAGGGTTTCCATAGAGCACCATTGTGCAAAACCACAAAATGCCTGAAAAAACGGCCGAAAACCCGTGCAGTAGGGACATGCCCTCTGTCTGTCTAAAAAAATCTAAAAGCGATGTTTATTCCAACGTGTCAGGCAGGCGATGTTGCAGCTCACCAATTTGAGCCTTTCCAGACTCAAAATGGTAAGTCAAAACATTTGTGACTGACACTGGAATAACTTTTATATTTTGTTACTCTGTTCCTGGAGCACTGCAAAATCTATCTATCTACATATGTATATCTATCTATCTGCTAAAAAATATGCAGCACTAAAATAGAATTATATATGTACACCCCTAAATGAAAATGGACACATTTGCCATTTTCCCTCCACGGTGTCATGTGACGCGTTAGTGTTACAAGGTCTTAGGTGTAAATGAGGAGCAATTGTGTCAAATTTGAAATTATCGGTCTCACACTCTCCAGGTCACTGGAAGTTCAACATGGCACCTCATGGCAAAAAACTGAAGATCTAAAAAATAAATTGTTGCTCTACATACAGATGGCCTAGACTGTAAGACGATTGCTAACACCCTGGAACTGAGCTGCAACATGGTGGCCAGGACCGTACAGCAGTTTAACAAGACAGGTTCCATTTAGAACAGTCCTCGCCATATCGACCAAAGTAGTTAAGTGCAAGTCTCAACAAGATAACCGTGACGAACCGGTATCCACTACCACTAATCTCAGAGCTCTTTGATAGACTCTGAGGAGCCAAGGTCTTCATGAAGTTAGACTTGTGGGGAGCCTATAACCTCACCCAAATTCTTGAGGGTGATGAATGGAAGGCTGCATTCAGGACAGTCACTTTGAATATATTGTGATGCCCTTCAGCCTATGCAATGCTCCTGCCATCTTTCAAGAATTCGTTAACAAGATCTTTAGAGACCTCTTATATTTTTGTGTCATCGTGTATTTCGACGATATTTTGGTTTTATCGGACAATCTAGAATCTCATCAGGCTCACGTATGCCAATGTCTAAGACGCCTATGGTGCAATCAACTCTATGACAAGCTGGAGAAACGTGTCTTCAAACGAACCTCCCTGCCTTTTCTCGGTTACATCGTCTCGGACAGGAGACTTCAAATGGATCCTACCAAACTGTCAGCTGTCCTGCAATTGCCTTGACCAGTCGGCCTTTGGGCCATACAGCACTTCCTGGGATTTGCTAACTACTACCAACAGTTTATTCCGCACATTTTTCCCATGGTGGCACCGATTGTGGTGCTTAATAAGAAGAACGTAAATCCTAAACTTTGGTCATCTGAAGCACTGGAAGCCTTCTTCCGTCTGAAGTCCGCATTTGCCTCTTCACCTATCCTGTGATGTCCTGACCCGGAGAAAGCCTTATTCTTTGAGGTTGACTGTGGGGACAGGAGTGGTCCGTAATCAGAAGATCCCAAGAGGTAAAACTGTTTCTTTTTTTTCAAAACCTTCTCCCCTGCAGAGAGGAACTATGTCATTGGAGATCGAGAATTGCTGGCCATTAAAGAGTGGAAGAGTGATGCCATCTGCTGAAAGGGGCTTGCCATCCGGTCAACATCTACCACGAACCACAAAAATCTGTTTTATCTCCAGATGGCCCAGCATCTAAATCCTTGGCAGACGGGATAGTCCTTTTTCTTTTCCAGGTTCAATTTCCTGATCCACTTCAGAACTGCTGATAAGAATGCCTCTGATTTGGCTAGCCTAGACTCCACACATCGGCATATCATTCATCCTGAATGGCTGATTTTGTAGCGCCTATAGATCTCCAAGGGGTTCCCTCAGGGAAAACTTTCATTCCTCCTGCTTTAAGGAAAATAATTTTGAAGTGGAGACACCCGTCTTTGCTGACTGGGCATCATGGAAATCCTGCACGCTCATCTCTTGCCATTACTGGTGGCCTAATCTAAGTCATGATGTCAAGGACTTTATTCTTTCCTGTGCTATGTGTGCCTGCAACAAGAATCCTCATCACAAACCTGCTGTACTCCTGCAAACATTGCCCATTTCTGAGTGTCCTTGAACATATTGCTACAGATTTCACTACTGACCTACCACCCGCCTCGAACAACAATGTTATCTGAGTAGTTACAGACTGGTTCTCAAAGATGTCCCACTTCATACTTCTGCCCGGTCTTCCTTCAGTTCCTCAGCTTGCTGGCAGCTGCTTCTGGCATGTTATGAACTTCCCCTGTATATTATCTTGGACCGTGGGGTATAATTTGTGTCTAAATTCTAGTGGGTGCTCTGTACTGTCTTCATTTGAAATTCAACCTCTCTTCGGCATATCATCCCCACACCAACAGCCAAGTACAAATGGTGAACCAAGTTCTAGGAACCTACTAGCACTACTTCATCTCAGCACGCCAAAACAACTGGTCCAACCATCTAACATGGATGGAATTTTCTTACAGCCATCACGATTCCAATTCTGCAGGAGCCTCAACCATTTATTTCATTTATGGCTCACACCATCGTCCCTCCTTACTCTGTCAGCTCCTTTGGATGTCAGACTAGCCTTACAACGAGCATCCTCTCACATGAAGTCTCAGGCAGACAAAAATTATACAACCTCCTCTGATCTTCGCTCCAGGGGATAAGTTGTGGCTCTCCTCTTAGTACATATGCCTAAAGATACCCAGCTTCAAGTTGGGTCCCCTGTTCCTGGGTTCATTCAAAGTCCTCCAACGCATTAACCTGGTGGCCTACAAGCTATATCTGCCTCCATCTATGTGCATCCCGAACTCCTTCCATGTCTCTCTCCTCAAACTTGCAGTCCTTAACCACTTCTCCCAGAAGGAGGCATTATGTAATAGGTTCAAAGGAGAAAGAAAACTAAAATTTCTTGTCACTGTCCAGTAAATCTTGGGGACAGCAGACAAAGGCTCTCAAATAGCAACCAGTTCTATTGATATGAGTTATGGCGGTTTTTTTACTGCTTCACAATAAAGCTTCTGCCGTGCTTTTATTAGAGGATTGCTCTTCATATAATTTTCCATCATATATACTGTCTCCTTTAAAAACATTTAAAAGGTTCACACAGTTTACAGCAAACCTGTCTAGTGATTATGTAACTTTGGCCACTTGATCTCACTGTAATTGAGGTAGAACTGTAGAGCAAAAGGAATGACGAAGTCACTGGGCAACAATCTAACTTCTGCTTATGCAATGAATACTTTCATCAATTTACAGCTCTTACTACTATGTGCTAGTACTTTTGTTATGTCTAGACACATCAACGCACTACACAGAAGCCATACACAGACAGCGCTATGGGGGGAGAGTAATCAAGGAGAAATTACACAAGTGCTTAAGGACAGCATTAAGGACATACTGATATACTGTGCCCTTTTTATGACTCATTTGTTTGGTCATTATTTGCATTTTGCTAAAGGGGTTTAAAGCAATTAAGGAAAGATGAATTGATCTTAAGCTGCTTGATAGCCCATTCTAAGAGGGTCATTTTATAGAAACACAAGGAGTGATATAACATTATCATGAATGAGAGAGTAATCAGTTACATAGCTCATCCTCACTATCCACGGCACAGACATAATCATTAGAAAACTTCTTACATTAGTAATTCTTACACACTATGATTTCTCATATGGAAATTAGACCTGTTCCTACACTATGCATACTTCTTTGTAAGGTGCTACCAGATAATTTACCATATTTCATGTATCTGTAAAGGGGTTGTATTAAATGTATTAATTGTATTAAATGGTCTTCAGAATAAGGGGACAGTGAAAACAAGCAACTTTGCAATTGGATGTTATTTGCAAAGCTGTCTTGTTTTCACTGTCTCCCTTATCTTGGTTTTCTGTAAACACTGTTCCCCAGTGCTGGTTGGATTCCACTCCTATCATTTTATTGGTTGACGGCCCTACTAATTTTACATTCTGTCTGGCCCCCGGTCGTATTCATGGGAGCGTGCATTCCTGCCTCTCTCACTCAGAATAAGGAGCCTGCAACATTTCACTCAGCCAGGAGCTCCACAGTAACACTTCAGCTGCTTCTACAATCAGAAAACAGCAGAATTGTGCCCGGTGCCTTAATGCTGCTGCATGTAAACATAGAAAGAAGACAGATCTGTGCTGCTTTGGATGAGTTCATAGAAGACTGCATTCAACTGTAACAAACCCCCAGCTGTGAGAGGAGAAGAGATCAGTGCTCTGAGTTCATAGAAGACTGTCTAGACTGAATGCAGGGCTTTGGTATGTAAACAAACAGCTCTTACAAAATAAGACTGCATAGGGAGAGGAACGACACAGTGACATGTGGACTCAGACAGAGATCCCACTGATCTCAAACAAACACACTGACTCGGGAGCGAGCACGAACAGTGAAGGGGGGGATGATGTAATCCCCCTTCAATTAAGAAGCACCCAGCTGGGAGGGGAAGAAACACCCCTGGATTTGAGGAACTGAGAAAATAAAGCTACAAGAAAACAGCCGAACTGATGAAGTGATACATCCCCTTTAATACTTATCAAATCTCTAAAAACATCCAGTAGATTCTGGGGGAAAAGGAAAGATCTCATATGCTCCTGGAAGAGCCAGCGAATGTCTCGGAAACCAGATTGTACATATAGTTAGCAGGTGGTAAAAGCCGCAAGGAAGTCACCAGCTTTCTGCCCCGCCAGTACTTGGTTATTAAAGTGTGTTTAAGGCTATATCTACACAGCACAAAAACGGTTGGATTTTCGGTGGTTTTAGTATCTTGAAACCGCTGAAAATCCAACTATATTGCAAGCCCATAGATTTTAATACAAAAAAACGACCTGTAGTCTACACAGGTTAGTTATTTTCAGCTTGTTTTCTGGCGCCGCCGGATTTAGGAACTTGTTGTAAAATCCACCGGCATTTTGCGCTTTGCTGTTGGTTTTCCATACATTCAATTGTATGGGCCATCAAAAAAGTTAAACCGACTGTGGTTTTTGTGAAAACAGTGACAAAAAACGTGGCCTTGCATAGGACAAAAAGCAGTCTGCTTTACAACTGTTTTTGTCCTATGCTAGTCTAACACTTCTATGGAGAGACAGGCAAGGCAGTTACTTTTATGTCATTGCCAATAGAGACCAGACTAGCACTTGCATGACAGGGGGAATAGGGACATGTGAGATTCCTTTACTTGGACCAAAGGCACAGTGTGCATGTTAACCATTAAGGTGTGTATTAAAATAGTTAATGGGGAACAGAGTATATTAAAATTATTAAGGGAGTAAAGAGTGTATTTAAATAATTAAAGGGGCACAGCATATATTAAAACAAGAGGACACAGTGTAAATTGCATGTAATGATGGGCACAGTGCTTATTGTTCATTACAGGGGGCACAGTGTATATTATTTCTCACTTCAGAGGGCACAGTACATATTATTGCTCATTGCCCTCCTCTTGGACCTGTCCTCTGCCTTTGACACTGTCGACCATTCCCTCCTGCTACAAATCCTCTCCTCCCTCGGCATCACGGACTTGGCTCTTTCCTGGATCTCCTCGTACCTCACTGATCGGACTTTCAGCGTCTCTCATTCTTGCTCCACCTCCTCCCCCCGGCCACTCTCTGTTGGTGTCCCCCAAGGGTCAGTCCTGGGTCCACTACTCTTCTCTATCTACACCCTTGGCCTCGGTCAGCTCATAGCCTCACATGGCTTTCATTACCACCTGTATGCTGATGATACCCAACTCTACATCTCTGGCCCAGATGTCACTTCTCTACTGTCCCGGATCCCTGACTGTCTGTCCTCCATTTCCTCCTTCTTCTCATCACGTCTCCTAAAACTAAATGTGGAGAAAACAGAACTCATCATCTTTCCACCATCGAACTCTACCCCTGCCCCTGATCTCTCTATTACAGTCAACGGCTCTACACTTTCACCGGTCCCACAAGTCCGCTGTCTTGGGGTAATCCTAGACTCTGCTTTATCTTTCAAACCACACATCCAAACCCTCACCTCTGCCTGCCGCCTCCACCTGAAAAACATCTCTCGCATCCGCTCATTCCTCGGCTATGACACTACAAAAATGCTGGTCCATGCCCTTGTCATCTCCCGCCTAGACTACTGCAACATCCTTCTAAGTGGCCTCCCAGCTAGCACCCTCGCTCCCCTCCAATCCATCCTTAACTCTGCTGCCCGTCTTATCCACCTCTCTCCTCGCTACTCCTCTGCCTCTCCCCTCTGCCAATCCCTTCACTGGCTTCCCATTGCCCAGCGAATTCATTTCAAGCTACTAACCATGACCTACAAGGCTCTCCATGACCTCTCCCCTCCATACATCTCTGCCCTAATTTCCAAATATCTCCCCCACGCACTCTCCGCTCCTCACAGGACCTTCTCCTCTGCTCTCCCCTTATCAGCTCCTCACACAACCGTCTCCAAGACTTCTCCCGTGCTTCACCCACACTCTGGAACTCACTGCCCCAACACATCAGACTCTCCTCCACTTTCACCAGCTTCAAAAGCAACCTGAAAACCCATTTCTTCAGGCTTGCCTATAACCTTCACTAAACTTGTCACTACTTCCTCCACAGACATGTCTGCCCCTCACCTCCTGTCTCTTTCCCCCTCCTTGTAGATTGTAAGCCCTCGCGGGTAGGGTCCTCTCTCCCTCTGTCGTGCCAATTGTCATTATCCCTTATCACTGTACTCGTTTGACTTATGTAATGTATGTAACCCCCTTGAATGTACAGCGCCCTGGAATCAATGGCGCTTTAAAATAAATAATAATAATAATAATTTCAGGAAGCACAGTACAGATTATTACTTCATTTCAGAGATTACTGCTTCTGTCATTGTTATATTCAAGGGCACAGTGTTGGAGCTGTTGTTCTTAGGTGCAGCATACAAGGTGCAATGTGGGGCACCATGTGGAGCTTGTCTTACTAAAGAGGGTGAAAATCTTCTTCAAAAGTAAGGAGCCAAAGATGTTTAGGTAGCAAACTTTGCAGAGTTGATACATAGCAAGCAGTCATGGCATTCTGGACTGGATGTAGAAGAAAAGAAAATCTCCTGAGAAGATGTCACTTGTGAGTTTCTGAATTTTATTTTACTTTCTGCCTGTAACTGTGTTACACCAGTATCGTGTTCACATTACAATGATAAAGCTTTCTAATTTGTAAAACTATAATTTCCAGGTCTAGTTTGGAGGGTGCTGAGGGGGGTCCCATGCATTATTTGTGAATTAAATTCCATAGTGTATATCCTATATAAATGGACAGAGAACAGAACACAGACACTTTTTGTTTCTATCATTAAAGTCTTTGTGATGTCACTTCTTTAAAGTTGGCAAGTATGCTTTACCAACATCTAGTTTCCGTTGGTTTCATACTGAATTTGTATAATTAGTTGTGCAATCTCCTCATTTTGCATATTGTTTGACTTGACGGATCCCAAAACAAGTCTGAAAAGCCTTAAAAGGAAATGCATTTTATAGCAGAGAGAACTTCCTGTGACCACTGTATGCTTATCACTTCATCAGTTTGGCTGTTTTCTTTAAGCTTGATTATCTCAGTTCCTGAAATCCAGGGGAGTTTCTTGCGCTCCCAGCTGGGTGTTTCTTAACTGAAGGGGGATGACATCATCCCCCTCTTCACTGTTCATGCTCGCTCCCAAGTAAGTGTGTTCCCCTCTCCTCTCTGAGTCCACATGCCACTGTTCTCTCCCTATGTAGTCTTATTTTGTAAGAGCTGTTTACATACCACAGACCTGAATTCAGTCTAAACAGCCTTCTATAAACTCAGAGCACTGATCTCTTCTCCTCTCACAGCTGGGGGTTTGTTACAGTTGAATCAAGTCTTCTATGAACTCATCCAGAGCAGCACAGATCCGTCTCCCTTCTATGTTTACACAAGGCACCGAGGCACAATTCTGCTGTTTTCAGATTGTAGAAGCAGCTTCAGTGTCACTGAGGAGCTGGTGGCTGTATAGAGTAAAATTATTGCCGGCCCCTTACACGCAGGAACATTAGGCACCGAGGCACAATTCTGCTGTTTTCTGATTGTAGAAAAAGCTACAGTGTCACTGAGGAGCTGGTGGCTGTATAGAGTGAAATTGTTGCCGGCCCCTTATTCTGAGGGAGAGAGGCCGGAATGCGTGCTGCGATTACGACTGGGGTTCAGACAGAATGTAAATTACTAGAGCCGTCAGCCAATGAAATGAAAGGAGGTGGGATCCGACCATTTACACAAAACGAAGATAAGGGATCCTGTGAAAACAAGACAGCTGTGCTAATGACATCCGATTGCAACGTTGCTTGTTTTCACTGTCCCCTTTTTCTGAAGACCATTTAATGAAATGATACAACCCCTTTAACTGCATGTAATGAAATGGTGGTCATCCAGACAGGAAGTCACATGCTTTCTAGGTAACATAAACCAAAATACTGTAGAATATATTAATTCGGCAGCAGGTAGGGCCACGAGTAAAACTAAGCAGTGTATTTTGGCAATGAGAACATATAATACATTGTCATTGTGTGATGCTGGCAGGGATTTGAAATTCTCTGCAGGATTTTATCAGACGTTCCCAATAATTCCATTGTATTAGGAAAAATCCCTGTTATGGTGTTAATGTAATTCTTAACACAGATCTAATCTAAAAATGTATATCATGTTTCCTATTGTGTTATATTTTTTTATTGTGTGGGACTTGGTATAGTCAATTGTTTTAGTATATAGCATTGTACAAAAAATGTGCAATCATACTGAGTCTGTTAATGCAGTAGAGTTAAATTTGCAAATGGGTTGAGATAGCTTCTGTGATTCTATTTAGGGGAGATAAACCCATTAACTTATGTTAATTTAGCGGGTTTTAGGGGTAGCATAAGCTAATCCAGTAGCAGTGAGAATTTTTTTCAAATAGATTGTTATTGGCCACATGATTTTCTAGGTTAACGGCAGTTTTTGCAATCAACATTAACCACCATACAGTTTTGCTGTTGTTACGGTATTTACCCACTTTCAGCCCACTGCTACAGTACATGGCGCCATGAACCTACCTGCAAATCAGGGTTAGTGGCTGCAGAATATTGCATATAAAACTACAACAAAACTGTGCACCTATTGATGATCTATTCAAAAATTGTGCCAATGCATATGAGCATGGTTTTCAGGCACATGAAATACAACTATATACCACCATACCCTTATTGCTGTGCCAAAGAAACCTTTAAGTGATGTATGTAGCTCTGCTAAATTCACAGGTGACATCTGGAAACACATTCTGGTGTATTGCTTAGTACATTAATATACAGTTGAAACCAGAAGTTTACATACACTATATAAAAAGACACATACATGTGTTTCCCACCATCTGACATGAAATCAGAATAAATCTTACCTGTTTTAGGTCAATTACCACAATTATTTATATTTGCCAAATGCCAGAATAATAAAAGAGAATTGTTTTAAAGGCATTTTTATTACTTTATGCAAAATCAAAAGTTTACATACACTAGGATTACTATGCCTTTAAACAATTTGGGATAGCCCATATGATGATGTTATATTTTTGGAAGCCTCTGATAAGTTTATTGGCAACATCTGAGTGAATTAGAGACACACCAGTGAATGTATTTTATATGCACAACAGAAACACACTACTTATGTGTGTAACATCATGAGAAAGTGTAAAGAAATCAGCCAAGATATCAGCAAGAGAATTGTGGACTTGCACAATTCTGTGAAGATGCTGGCGGAAGCTGGTAAGATTGTGTCATTATCCACAGTATTGTCTCAACATAGGCTGAAAGGCCACTATGCCAGGGAGAAGCCATTACACCAAAAGAAACATACTGTATAAAAGCCAGATTAATGTTTGCAAATGCACAAAGGAACAAAGACTTAAATTTTTGGAGACATGTCCTGTGGTCTGACGAAACTAAAATTGGACTGTTTGGCCATAGTGACCATCGTTACATTTGGAGGAAAAAGTGAGAAGCTTGGAAGCCTAACAACAGCATCATGTTGTAGGGTTGTTTTGCAGCAGGAGGGACTGGTGCACTCCACAAAATAGATGGCATCATAAGGAAACAAGATTATGTGGCAATATTGAAGCAACATCTCAAGACATCAGCCAGGAAGTTAAAGCAAAAAAAAGAAGTAAAGGCAGGACTTCAAAAATGTGACTTTATTGACTAGTTACAATGTGGCTTGTAAAATAACTAGAAAATAGTAGTAGTGGCCATGAAAGATTAGGAGTGTGGAGTAGCAGACATATGGTAAAAGGTCATTTTTATAGCCCCCAACTATCATTTGCTAGGGCCCATATGCAGTTACACCCCTGCTGCTTAATCCAAATTCCCACTGCCTCCTAACTCTCACTTCTCTAAAGCTACTGTGAGTAATACACAGCATTAAATTGGCCCATTAGAGAACCAAAGGATCCATGGATGGGCCTAAGTTCAGCTACAATAATGTATACAATATATCAGGGCCACAACGGTATAGAAGAAAACAACATCACTATGGTATGACTTTGAAGCAAATCACTAGATATCATATTAAAAGATTGTGAAAGATTACTTTAAAGAAGACCTATAAAAAGAACTGAAAAGTGGCCCTGTACATGTCCTGTACAGATAGAGGTTGGACCCAAAGAACTTCAGTCCAACACTGGCAATACATATATGGCTTTACCCTGTTTAATAATTATGTTGAGCCTCCTTAAATATTTTTAGACATTAAATGTGTATCAGGAGATCAGTATGTTTGGATAATTCCTCTATTTGAAATAAAATGGTGCAGCATACCATTCCTAGTAAAAAAAAAACAAATAAGGGTGTCCATTTAGAAATACTATGCCAGAAATGGTAAAATAATTATCAATATGTTTTTTTCAGGGCAAAGCAAAACAAATCAGAATTGTTCAGGTCCTCCGGATAAACATGCAATATGATATCATCCCACATTTATAGAGAATAATGTGAATTTGCACAAAAATGTAAAGTGTTGCTAAAAACATTAATCAAAAACAGGCTCCGAAACCTTAGTAAAAGTATTTACATAGCAAGAAAGCAGAGAACCAAAACTTCAGACAAACATCAGCTGCTGTCAGCTTTTCTCACGCAGAGCATGTGGCTCTGAGCTATGCCAGATTGAACTGCAATAAATCTAAGTCCACCATTAGAGCTTTACCTGGAAATACTTCTCAATAAAAACCTTCCCAGCCCATTTTGTCCTCTTCAACATCAGTAATCATCTAGAAAACTTAGGGCGACATGTGTGAACGTCGGCGCTGACAGGCTAGTTCTAAATCTCTTACAGGCAGTGTGGAATGCACCACAATGTATGAACCCGTTCTTCCGCAGGTCATACATACAGGCGCAGTGTAGTGCCAATACGACAAGTCGGGCTCAGGCACCATCTTTCACTTGGTCTGGCTGTTCTGAGCCTAGGTTTAGCGTCAAAGAATCATAAATGTGTCTACTTCTAAAAACGCCCCTAATCTTTGGCGCATTAAAAGTGTCTTTGGCTCATTACAAAGGGACCTATCGTGCCAAAGTTTGGAATGCACCTGTTCATACATTCTTTTTTGGCTCAAAGTACACCAGAAAACTGGTGCAGCCTCATTCATACGTGTCACCTGTAGGGTTTATGTAACAGAATTTTATATACAAAGGGTCTTTTTTTTTTCTTTAAACATATGTTTATTAGTAATGAAATAAGACATTGCATACATGAACTTGGGTGAATATAAAGAATGTACAAACAATCATGTACATAGCCAACCGGGTAACGAACACGGGTTGCAGAGTAGTACAGAAACAGAGGAACAGCTACATAATCTTAATTCACAGGCGCAGCTATAATTAACACGTCTCCTAATTTCTATGACCGTAGACACTTTAGGATCCTTCCATAGTTGTGCAATCGCAGTGCGAGTGCCCACAAGAATTAGAAAGACAACTGTACGGAGTGAGGGAGGTATGTCAGACAGGCCAGTGTCCAGTACCGCTAACTGGGGAGAAAATGTAAGGTGAAGTCCCGTAATCTCGACTAGAAGCGCGGATATCGCGTCCCACAGTTTCTTGATTTTAGGACAACCCCACCAAGCATGCAGCATTGTGCCCTGTTGCCCACAGCCCTTCCAACAAGCATCAGAAGAGCCTTTGCATATGTGAGCAATCCTAGTGGGGGGGAGATACCAGCGCAAATGGATTTTGTGCATCAATGCTCTAGGATTAGAACATTTAGACAATTTTGAGGAAGCAGATACAGCATGTATCCAACTGTCTAAGGAGAAAGTACTAGATAGTTCTTTCTCCTACTTTGTCATAGTCTGTAATTTAAGAGGTTTGACCAGAGGTGATCAAGTTATAAGCTAATGATAGACCCTTACTGTAACCTCCCTTCTTGCGAATAAAGTGGGAGAAATCAGATGGGGCCTTGAGAGCATCTGGCCACTGTATCCCCTGGACTATGTGACGAATTTGTAAAAATTGAAAAGAAGAGAGATGAGGGAAGCAAAGGGTCTTTTTTATTTTTTATTTTTTTTTTATCAGGATCAGTGTTGCACAAATCTGTCTCCATTTGGTTTGACACTAGTTCATATAAACTTCTGAATGTTTTCACTCTGACCTTAAACCTTACCTAATCCTGACAGTAGCTGTAACCCTAAATCTAAATTAGGCTCTTTTTTACTAATTTTGAATCTGTAAACTTACACTCCTGGTCCCACTTTTTTTTATCCCCTTATCTCTTTCCTTGGCACGACTGACCGCAGCAAACAGAGTAGTGGACGTGCACAGGTATGGACTGATCTACAGGAAGCATGGAAAACCACCTGTGGGCTTCTCAGTATGGTAGACCTAGGTCTGCTTTTCAGGAAGAAAAGCTGAGAAAGAGAGGCAGAAAGCAAAAGTTATGTGCAGTATGTACAATCAGATACAGTAGCTGTAGAATCAACTCCACTGTTGGACCCCAGGCAACACATGCAAATCTCTCCATTCACTTCTATAGGAGTTCTAAATACAGCTGAGCAGACTTACTTGGCTATAACCAAAACATCCATAGATGTGAATGAAGAGAGACACATGTGCAGCCACCTCTTAATTCCTATGGATATACCATATGTGCACAAAATGGTAATACCACGTTGAAGGGATCCTGTCACATAGATTATGCCCCCCTTGCTGAGAACAGAATAAGGTAGTGTCAGACATGCTGTTTCCAGCGCTGTGCACCTTATTCTGTAAGATGCAGCAGTTTCAGAGCATTTAATGCTGAAATCTGGCAGTCTGCAGCCTGTTCTGCCAGACATGAGTCCAGCTTATTTATGAGCACATGTTAACCCTGCAGTTAGCCATGCCCACCCACCGTTAATCCATAGGTTTCTACCTATCCAAAATAATAGGTGAAATAGCCGTGAGTGAGTGGGGCTTGCTGTGGTTGAGCGGAGCTAACATCTGCTCATGAATAAGCTGGACTCATCTCTGGCACAAGAGGCTGTAAACTGCCAGATATGCGCATTAAATGCTCTTAAACGGCTGCATCTTACATAATAAGGTACAAAACACTGGAAACAGCCTGTCTGTCACTAGCCTGTGCTACCCCTAGCAAGGGTGGCATAAACTATGTGACAGATTCCCTTTAAGTCCACCAAACGTACTACACCTGTACTAATTTTAAAATATATCTGTAAAGGTGGGCTCTGTTTTTCTGACTTGATTTATGATTCTGGCTTCACACAAGTAAACAGCTCAGTTTCAGGCTCCCTCCCAACACTTAGCAGTTGCATGTTCTGCCTACATGATAGGTGTAACGGATATGGTAGTGGATCCTCTTGACCACCACAAGCGATGGTGTAAGCCACTCCAGGAAGCGGAGTCTAAGTAGGTCCAGTTTCCACCATAGCCCGCTGCAAAGCGGGATGGACTTGCTGCGGCGTATTACTACCAGGTCGCTACCCCTGACGTGACTTGCTTGCGGTGGCAGCCGAGGTGTTGTGCGGTACAGAATCGTGAAGCAGGCTAGTAGTCAGGGACAGTCAGAAGGTCAGTGCCCCACTTGCCCATTTGATTGTGGGTGGTACGCGGAAGAGAAATCCAGTTCCACTTGGTCACGGATTGATTCGAACAGAGGCGCTGCAAAGATCTGAGCGCCGTGATACTCCCGACGTCCCAATGACAGATATGCGAGGTAAGTCATGCCGGGTGTCGGACAGAATGTTTAAAGACAGGAGATGGGACAGTCGAAGCAGTACCCCCATTTGGTGCTCAGGCGGCCGGAAGAATAGACTAATCCGGTGTTCTCCTCGGCTCACGACTTTTCTCGGCCCACCCCTTCATCGATCAAAAAAATCTCCCCCAATGTCTCATGGCAAATTCTTTGACGCAAAACATTGGCGGAGTCAGCTACGGAGACGGGACCAGACCGGAGAACCGGTTAGGATGACGGTTCAGTGGGAACTGAAGGTTTGGGTGCGCATAGTTGGAGAGCTGGAGCTTGTAGATTTCAAAGACTTAAAACGGGGACCCGCTTTAGTGGGATTTTAAAGGGACACCTGCAACAACCATTTCCCCCGGACAAAGGAGGGAGCTTCTTTTTGTCCGTTGACTTATGAGCCGAGCCTGGAGCAGAGATTGGCCTTCTTCCACGGAGATAGTCGCGGACCGACATCCACCTCAGGAATCGGAGCAGAGGCACGGAAGGGTGCGGGGATCGACGAAGACGATGAAGAGGGGACGCCCAGCGGAACGAGTCCAGGGAATTATTAAAACTCCCATGAATAGACGGACAATCTTGTCTTGTGGATCATGGAGATGGTACCCAAGACTGTCACTCTCCCACTTGCCCATTTGATGTGTGTACGCGGAAGAGAAATCCAGTTCCACTTGTAGGAGAGAACAGAGGCCTCGCCAAAATCTTGAGACGAACTGAACTCCCCGATCCAAGACAATATGGAGGGGAAGTCCATGCAGACGGAAGATATGTTTAAAAAAGAGATTGGCGAGTCGAGGAGCAGAAGGTAGACCAGGCAGGGGAATGAAGTGTGCCATCTTCGAAAAACGGTCAGTGACCACCCAGATAACTGTATTACCGTCAGCGGAAGGCAGATCGGTGATGAAGTCCATGGCAATGTGGCCCCAGGGACTGTTAGGAACCGGCAGAGGCTGGTTTGAGGCGCGGGGATTTATTGCGGTGGTACAGGCTTCCACAAACTCTTTCACATCTTTAGCGAGATCGGGCCACCAGTAGAACCGGGAGATCAACGAACAAGACTTCCGCACCCCCGGATGTCCAGCAATACGGGAGCAGTGGCCCCATTTCAGAATCCTTAGCCGGAGTGCTGGGCGCACATACATCTTACCCGGAGGAGCACGTTGGGAGGCTATGGGAGCTGCAGATATCAGACATTCTGGAGGTACGATGTGCCGAGGAATGGCTTTCTCTTCTCCACTTACGTCAGAGGCACGGGAAAGGGCATCGGCCTTGACGTACTTCTTTGCCGGTCGGAAATGGATAACATTATTGAACCGGGCGAAGAACAGAGACCACCTTGCTTGACGTGGGTTGAGACGTTGCGCTGTCTGGAGTTAGAGGAGATTTTTGTGGTCTGTGTAGATATTCACAGGATACCGAGCACCCTCCAGGAGGTGGCGCCACTCCTCCAGAGTGAGCTTAATGACCAGAAGCTCCCGATCCCCGATGGTATAGTTCCTCTCCGCCGGTGAAAATTTTCTGGAAAAGAACCCACAGGTCCGAGTCTTGCCTTTGGGCCCCTTTTGGGTGAGGACCGCCCCAGCCGCCACGGAAGAGGCATCTACTTCTAAGAAGAAGGGCTTCTCGGTATCAGTTTGCGACAACACAGGTGCAGATGCAAATGCTGCTTTCAGCTTGGAAAAGGCTTCTTCGGCGGCTGGTGGCCACAGTTTCGGGTTGGCATGCTTTTTGGTAAGAGCCACAATCGGTGCCACCAACGTTGAGAAATGTGGGATGAACTGCCTTTAGTAATTTGCAAAGCCCAACAAGCGCTGTATGGCCCAGAGGCCGACGGGTCGTAGCCAGTGTAGAACGGCGGAGAGTTTAGTGGGGTCCATCTGCAGGCCTTTGTCCGAGATGATATATCCGAGGAAAGGGAGTGTGGTCTGGTGAATCAGGCACTTTTCTAGTTTGGCATAAAGATGGTTCTCACGCAGGCGTTTCAGGACCTGGCGCACATGCAATTGGTGGGTCTCCAGATCAGGCGAAAACACCAGAATGTCATCCAAGTAGACAACTACGCAGACATACAGAAGATCTCTGAAAATGTCATTGACGAATTCTTGGAAGACTGCTGGCGGGTTGCACAAGCCGAAGGGCATCACTAAATACTCGAAGTGCCCATCACGAGTATTGAAGGCCTTCTTCCATTCGTCGCCTTCTCGGATCCGGCAGAGATTATAGGCCCCCCACAAATCCAACTTGGAGAAGACTTTAGCTCCGTGGAGACGATCGAAGAGTTCAGTAATCAGAGGTAAAGGGTACCGATTTTTGATCGTGATCTTGTTGAGACCGCGGTAGTCGATGCAGGGACGTAAGGAACCATCCTTCTCCACAAAGAAAAATCCGGCACCCGCAGGAGAAGTAGATTTGCGGATGAAGCCCTTCTGTAAATTTTCTTTAATGTAGGCTGACATAGCCTGAGTCTCGGGGACTGAGAGTGGATAGACTCTACCCTGGGGTGAACTAGTCCCGGGCAGCAGGTCTATAGGACAATCGTAGGGACAATGGGGAGGTAGAGTGTCCGCCTGCTTCTTGGAGAAGACGTCCCAAAAGTCTTGATACGGTGGTGGCAAGCCTGGTAAGGGCTTGAGAGGAGACTGTGGAGGAATGGGGCGCACCCGGCGAGGTGCCAACAGGCAGCGAGACTGGCAGTCTCGACCCCAACGCAAAACTTCACCCGTCTTCCAGTCGAGCATGGGGGCGTGACGCTGCAGCCACGGTAGCCCCAGGAGGACAGCCGAGGAAGAGCGGGGTAGCACGAAGAATGCGATCTTCTCCTTATGTAAAGCTCTGACTTGTAGGACCACCGGTTCAGTCTGGAACAGGATGGAGTCACTCGAGAGTTCGCCACTAACGGACGAGATGACCAAGGGTTGGTCTAAGCGGACCACCGAGAGACGATACTTGGCCACCAAAGCAGCATCCATAAAATTCCCGGCAGATCCGGAATCCAAGAAGGCAGCCACTTGAAACGAGATCCCGGAATTGGTTATGACCAGAACTGGCAGCATAAGCCAAGGAGAGGGATTGTTCACACTGGGGAAATGGGACAGGCGGCAATGGTTCGTGGTCAAGGGACGGAGGCAGAAGGTACGGTACACAGTAGACGAACAAGACACTCAAGAATGCTTCCTCTCTAGGCACAGGGCACTATCGATTCGGCAAGGTGCTAAGGAAGGGACAGAGCTTAAATAGGGTCAGCGCCCGGTGAGACCAATCACCGGCGCGCTGTCCCTTTAAACAGGAGCGAGGCGAGGTAAGTGGGACACAGAGCTGCCGGGGTGTCCGCAGCCCGAGCACCAGGCTGCGGCGCCGGCCGCAGCTGGGGACGCTGTGGCGGTGCGGGTGTGCCTGTGACCCGACACGGGGGTCACAGGGTCACCCGTAACAATAGGTATGATTCTTACATAAAAACATGCAGGTCCTATGAGTCAGTTGAATCACCTTTCATAGTTAATTGGGAACAGGACATCTCCAAAAAGTCTGCAATGAAAGAATGGCTACGGCACTTAGGAGATAATAAAATATGTCACACTCTATACATTACATAGAAAACACAATAAAATTATCACTTAGATGGCATTGCCCCCTTATCTATGTTTTCTATAACAGTATTACATCTTCATTGGAGAGGTTGTAACAAAAAGGGAAGCATGCTCCACATGTTTAGGCCTGCAGCCTCTAATACATCAGGTTTGTTAAAGACATGAGGACAACAGCCCAGCATAGGTGGCACAATACTATCTACTCAGACACCCTCTCATATATCTCAAAAGCTGGAGGCTTAAAACAGCCTGCGGTCAATGAGAGTAGATTTTGGCCAAGGAGCTTTTCCATCATTTTCTTTACCTGGGTCCTAAGGCGAGAGATACCGTTGAAAGCTGTGCTCACTGCGGCTCCCAGGCAAAATATCTGATTAATTATTAAAAACATAAAGCAGACAACCACTTTCAATAGATTGCCTTCACAGTACACTGTCCCTGGAACTAGAATATATATATCACTCTCAAAATGGTACCAATAAAAACATCAACTCATCCCACAAAAAACAAGCCTCCATACCGATCATATCACAGAAAAATAAAAAAAAGTTATGCCTCTCAGACTATTATTTTAAATAAAATTGTTTTTATTGCGTCAAAGGAGTAAAAACATAAAGAATAAAAAATGTGGATTTGCTGTAATCATATCGACCTGCTGAGTAATCTAACATTTCATTGATACCGCACAGTGACCGCTGTAAAAAAAAAATTAAAAAACAGGATTTCTGCATTTTGTTCATCCCGTCTCCCAAAATCAATGATAAAAAGTGATCAAAGTGTCAAATGAACCCCAAAATGACACCAATGAAAACTAAAAAATCTAAAATGAAAACAAACTCTTAATCAGCTCCATCTACAGGAAAATAAAAAAAATTATGGCTGTCAGACTATGACAACATAGTTTGATGACAATGCTAAAAAAAACTGTGAAACACTTCTGGGCCCAAAATGTACAATACACCCCTTAGATGGGTTCCCTGAGGGGTGTTGAATCCAAATGAGGTGACTTCATGAAGTTTCACGGATTCTGCGACTTTGGTGTATGCATGAAATTTGTTTCTTTCTTCGTTCACCTGTGAAGCAGCTTCCACTGCTTCCAAGTGATGGTGTCACATTTATCAGTCACATCACACTGCAGTCAATCAATGGCCTAGACATTCACGTGCTGTTCATGCATGGAGACTAAAACCAGTGATTGGCTGTAGTGTCACATGACCAATAGAGGTTTTTGTCTGGAATGAATGCAGCTTCGCAGGCAAGTTATTATACTTCCTCTATTTTTCATCCCTCTTGTGCAGCTGATCAGTTTTTCTTTTAAAAATAAGGACAAGTTACAAACATATATTAAAAAATCAACAAGCACAACATTTCGAACCTGCAAATTGGATGGTGATAATGGATGAAAATTTACTTTCAGCAAAAGACATTTTCAAAAATTGTACTCAAGGATACAAGACATCCCCTATGGTCACCTTGTCTGCACTGTTGATGCCTACACCAAAAAATGTCTCTCCTCAAACTGGTTCAGACAATAAACAGTTCAGTCATGAAGAATTGCAATTTATTCATTAGCCTCCTGCACGGAACAAGCTCCAAAGAATTTGGTTCCTCTGTTGTCCCACTCATCTTTGGCCTTATAATGGATGCTACTGCTACAGAGGTAGTAATTGCTATATATTTTACACTGCTGAGCAGTGGCAAGAAAATCCTTCTGTTTATGTGGTGAGATGAACTGTCATTTAGTATTATACTGAAACCACTCAACATTCTATAATAAACTATTTATCTAAAACATTTATAAATTAATTATTAAAAACTTCTATAATTTCTATAAACACCCATTCTATACTAAAAAAACTGCTTTTGTTTAATTCAAAACATATTAAAAAGTGATTTATAAGATTAAACACATGTAAAATAATGGAAGCGCCCTCTATTGGATTTCCTCTTACATTACACCTAAACCACTTTCCCCTCTAGGGTACTACAGTTCAAACAGTGCTTCTTCTACATCAAATGAGACCGATTTAGTGGGCTGAAAGGATGCCAGAATACTGGTGCAGCCCCGTACATACACGTCGCCCTTAGACATTTATAAGGTCTACATTTCACAAAATGATAAAATAACATTTAAGTTGCTTTCTGTTATACAGGCAGGAATCAGAAAAGTATTTTTTAGAGCAAAATGATAAGTTTATTAATGCATATCTATCTCCCATGTAAAAAAGACAGACATTGCAAGGCTACTTTGAAAGATTTTGAGCACTTCTGATAATACTATACTTTCATTTTGTACTAATTTTGATCATAATCTTGTCTATTCACAGCCAAAGTGAAATCAAAAGCACTTCTAGCTCCTTCTTATGAGAGTAATGTGAATTTTCAGCCCACGTTTCTTTGTGTTTGGCCGACCTCTTTTGATTTAGGACATGTTGTCTTAGGCTTCGTCTACACGGCAGAAGTAAAATATTAAAGAATCCGACCGGTATTTTACAATCGATTTTCGTTTTTTAACCGTGTTTTCTTGCAATGGTTTTGTGGTCAATTTTCAGCCGGCCCACATAGAACAGTACTATAATCCTCTGCTTTCTGGCAGATTATAGGATGTGTTTCAAGTTTTTAAATTGGTGTAGACTCCTGCTTGGGTATCTAGTGAGGTCTGTGGGGATGGTTTACAGTTGGATTTTTTGCAATGTCTAAATACTGAATCCGCATAAAATCCGACTGTAAACCAGAGCCTTGTAGGTGTACACTTAGGGCGTGTCCCCACTGCACGGGTTTTCGGACACTTTTTCAGATGGTTTGCGGTTTTGCAGACCGTCTGAAAACCGTCCGAAAATGAGCAGAACGGGCTCCTATGGAAAACCCGTGCAGCAGTCCCCACTGCACAGGATTTTCTGCCCCGCGTTTTTTTCCGATTGCGGGCCGCCCACAAAACATTCTACCTGCACATTCTTCTGTCCGGTTTTCGGACGGAATCTGTGCTTGTGAATGTGAAGGGGGAGGGCTTTTCCCCGCTCATCGCACGGCACACAAACGGTATTTGTCCCTTGCCATGTGAACGCACCCTTATACTAGAAAACCCTGACACAAGTAAAGCTGAACGCAAACAGTGGAGGTCAATAATGCTATGTATTGTAAGCAATAGAAAACTTAGTCTGTGGCTAATTAACTAGACCCGTTGTTATACTTTATATTAATTCAATAGTACAAACTTTTTGGGCATGGAATCAATTTCCCAAAAAATAGATAGCCAATTAAATTACTGACTAAATGATGAACCAGATCTAGTATTATTTTATTTGTTTTATAGTGTTAATTAATTTATAAGGTGAAGAGCTGGCACTCTAGCTATATGGTGAACAGACAAATCAAACACCAACCATTTATATGTAGTGTAGTAGAGATAGCAATCTTCAGGCAGATATTCTTCTTCAGGATTAACAGAATACAAAGTATATGTTAAAACCTATTTCTCACCATGCTGTTTCACATGGTTTGCTCTACACAGCCAGCTTCAGGCACCTACTTCCTGTTTAGGCTGTGGGTGGTTCTACAGCAGTGACTGACATTACAGCTCTACTATTCCAAGCAGAGGCTATAACAAGGACGTTAGTGATGGAGGAGTTTTAACAGCAGAACACAAGGTTACAATGTTACAATGCTCTACAGCGTTAAAGTCTGAAAAGGCTAAAATGAGAAATTTAAATAATCTCCTGTGCTGCTAATAAGACACAGCAGGGAATGACATCACCATCCTGGCCAGGGCTGCTCGTGCAGAGAGAGATTGTTGGTAACCTAGGGAAGCTTGTGTACACAAGCTGGAGATAAGAACTGCTCTAGCTCTGAAATTAAGCAAAATGAAAACAGTAATGTATTTGGTAATAATCTTTATTTACCTGTTCTTATATGCCTGACGCTAATCAATGTGGTGAGAATGCCCCTTTAAATACAGAAGTTGGGTCCCACAGCAGTGGTTTTCATATGGATGTCTATGGAGCACTGTACAGCTGCAAGCTATCCACACATATTCATCCTAAAAAGTGCTCTTGGCTTTATCCTTTTTAAAAAAATAAATAAATCAGAAGTACATAAGAATAGATGCAACATATATGTTATTAGTATGGGAGTAACCGTATGTAACTGTTACATATCTCTATGCTGTGACAGGGAGGAGGGGGGACCATGGTGATCTTTCTACCTCTGTGTAGGGAGGCTCGGCAGCTGAATGCTCAACCCGCACAGTACAGCTCTAACCTTGCACCAGGAAAAGCCCATACATTCAGCAAGCTACCTGTACAGCTGTGTAAGGGGGCATTGTTGTTTTTTTTTTTATCGATAGATATTATTGAATTTTATACAATGCAGTAAGTAACTGCAGCTGCATAGATTGACTAGAACAGTAAAATCATACAATGCTCCCAAATTTATTTGAATATGTTTTGTTTTACAAATAAAGCAGGTTACAGCCTGAATAAAATAAAAAGAAATCTCTAAAATGTAATCACACAACCAGTGGACAGTGACGGTAAAAGTCTGATTTACTTTCTGTCAGTGAAATTAAAGCTTAAAAGATTAGGCCTCATGAAAGATAGCCGTATGGAAGCACTAAACAGTGAACGAAATAAATAAATAAATCCTAATCTCTCCTATAAACAATTCTGGAGGGATATTAAATTCATTTTTTTTAATGAAACATGTATAAAGATTGCTGGATGATACATGAAATACTAAAAACTTTTATTATTTATAATTTTAGAGATTTTTTTTAATCAGGTTTACATTAATACAGTGAAAAAAAGTGTTCATCTTGTTTTATTGTATAATATAAGTTAAATAAAGGGAACAGAGTGCTAACCTTATTGAGTGGCTTCAGTTGTCCTAATCGTTCCATTATTATTAATATTCTCATCAATGAGCGGTGATGTCAATAAAATGACACCAATTGCTTAAAGGGGTTTTGCCACAAAGTAAAATTGGAGTGGGGAGTTTGAAAATTAAATAATAACCATTTTCACCATTCATCATTATTAAAAATTCTGAACTGTTTTTGTTGTAGCTGCTCCTTTAGTGATCCATTGTTTACAGCTCATCTCCAGGGGATACGACCAGGGCTGTGAGCTCCTCAGTCCTGGTTGCACATGCTCAGACATCACCTCTCTTCTCAGGTAGCTACTGAGTGTTGAAACCCCTGGTGCTGTAAGGCCATGTTCACACGGCTTAAAACTGGACGTATTTCAGTCCGTAATTACACGCCGGAGTGCGCAAATTACGGGCTGAAAACGTCCCAGTCATTACGGTAGAGAACTGTGGATTACGTCTCCTCTCCCTGCTCGGCGAATACGCCGCGGGGGGAGATAAGTGACATGTGAATTACATAGCGTATTGTGGGACATCACGTATACGCCTGAAAGAATTGACCTGTCAATTCTCATCAGATGTGTGCTAAATTATGATTGTAAAAATACTCGGTATGTGAATGATGCTGCATATTTTCCATTGAAATCTATTCCAGGTGTAATGTACATTGTTTGGGGTGTATTTCTGCACGTATTTTGGCAAAATTACACCCGAAATATGCACAGAAATGTCTCAAAAGACGCCATGTGAACACTCCCTGAGCAAAATACCCTAACGAAGACATTTAAAGGAGTTGTTTACTTGAGAAAAAACAAATTCTGCATTACACAGGCATTCCACTGATTTGAAAGGGAGCTGTGAAATGCTTTGTGTCCCCTGTGCTGGTGCTATAGGGTCATCAAACACTTATTGCCAGGTTTTCCTTCCTATTAGGGCATGTCCCCATGGCAAAGATTTCCAGCTGGATTTACAGATAGGTTTTCGGTTTTGTAAACCGGTCTGTGACCAGTCTGTAAACCAGCTGTCAACCTTTAACATGGATCTTAATGGAAAATCCTTGCAGCAGTCCCCACTTTTTAGACCAACGACGGTTCGGAAAACATAGAACATGTTCATTCTTCCGCTCGGTTTTCGGGCGGAACATGAACATGTCGGTTTGAAGGGGGAGGGCTTGAATCCGCAAACCGTGGATAACAGTCGTCCCCCCTTCGTGCCAAAAACAGACCAAATATCGCTCGGCATTTCCTGACTGGTATTTGGTCTGTGCCGTGTTCACATGGTGTGTTGAGTCATTGTTTACATACGTTTATAGATGTGTGTGCTGGATCCATGTTTCAGACCCTAAACGGACCTAAACACGCATCTAACAATGTGCAGTATGATTTACATTGTTTTCAATGTAAAACATCCATCAGTGTTCAGACGAGTGATCGCCGATGTGTGTTTACTTGTGTCTTTCTGATGTGTCTTTCGGATCCGTTCAAAGAATTGTCATGTTCTTGATCCGTTTGACGCAGCAGACGGCCTATTTAAAACTATAGATTCCAATCCTGCTGCATCCAATATGCATCCAAACACGTACCTGCGCGTTGGAGTATTGGGTCCGATTGACACATCGTTTTTGGCTGTGATTTTCAGATCCAAAACACTGTATGAATATACCCTTGATTACTGGCGGTCCCGGCAGCGGTACCCTTTAGGCTATTGACAAAGCCAATTCTAATCAGTAGGAATTAGCCAATGTGCACAACCTTTTAAACAAAGAGTCGCTGAACTGTACACCTGCTTAAAGAATTAATATTGCATAACCAAGTAATAAATGTAATTATCTAAGTTAAGCGATTGAAGGAAATTCATAATTGTGGTTATTAGTAACAATTTATATTCTTTTTTCATACAATAAGAGAAAAGGTAAGAAAATATATAGGTCAAAATTAAAAGAAGAAGCTATGAGACCTTGGAGATGATATTTGATAAAAATGCTTCACAGCTTTCAAAGACTTGCGGCCTCAGATGTGAAATATGAATTGGAGATTAAAGGACATAAAAAAGGCAGAGAATAAAAAAGAAGCACAACAATGAAGTAAAAAACATGAAAGGCACAACCCATTCATACTATCCTTTAAAGGTGACACTTACTGATGAGCGTAAATTACTGCACAAAGAAAACAAATAATCCTAGTTCATCTTCATATAGCACTGTATATTTTACCACTGAGTAAACCATGTCAAAACTTTACAAACATCAATATTCTTTTAATATTGTGCTATTTTAGTATTTCTTGGGTCTAGTTTAAATCTGGTTCTATTATTCCATTTGAGCCTCCAGCGCTGATTCTGTCAGAAATTTCAGAAAAAACAGCGCAACATGCAGGATGAAAAATCGACAGACCCCACTGAAGTCCATGGGGTGTGTTGTCTCTGCAACGGAGGGTCCCGAACAGAACCTTCAAGACAGATGTGAACCAGACCTTATAGTTTATATTATTTCACTTCATTTATGCTGTACATTGCACCATGCATTAAAGCATGCCATAATACATACCGTATGTATTATTTCCTAGCAGCATTTTAGTTAGGCCTTGTTCACAATTGCTTCTTTTGGTCAGTCTTTTGGTTTAGTGTTTTGAGAGGCAAAGCCAAGGTTGGATCAACAAAGAAAAAGTATAGTGGAACGATTTGCACCTGTTTTTGACTTACAAATACTGAAGACACTCCTGGTTTTGGCTTACAAATACTTTTGAAAAATCACCCAAAAATTTACCTTGACTGTAAATTAGGGTTAGAGTTGGGGTTTGGAAGTTTTTAGGTGTTAACTTAACGCTAGTGTTGAGCGAACAGTAGAAAGTTCTAGTTCGATTAGAACCTCAAAGTTTTGTGAGTTCGGTTCAAAGATCTAAATGAAAATGAAATGTTTTGGTTAATTTTTATACTTATACAGGTGAGGAGAAGCTGGAATTACCATCCATAACAGTAAACTGGATACATGGAACAACTTAGTGAAGAAAATTTGACTCTAAGAGTGACAGAAAAATATTGAGTAGCTAAA
Source organism: Phyllomedusa bahiana (assembly GCA_025379985.1). Taxonomy (NCBI): domain Eukaryota; kingdom Metazoa; phylum Chordata; class Amphibia; order Anura; family Hylidae; genus Phyllomedusa; species Phyllomedusa bahiana. Next base: position 183,983 of record JAODAL010001577.1, on the reverse strand, counting down.
ATACTTCATCCCTTTCAATTGCTAACTGAAAAGATGAGGGCAGCTTGCAAGCAGGGGCGTAGCTATAGGAGGTGCAGGGGTAGCAGCTGCTACAGGGTCCTGCATCCTGAGGGGACACAAAAGCCCCTTAGACACATAGGAGATTTGGAGACGGTGTGTGTTATAAAATTACTATACCCCCAAAAGCTGAAAATGGTGTTCACAAGGCAATACAGTGAAATAACATGGTCATGTGATTTTAGTAGCCAAAGAAAGCCCTACACCTCAGCGATGATGTTTTTGACACTTCTCTGTGCTCTGCACTGATTGGTTGGCCACCAAAAGTGCAGAAAAGTGATTGGATGGCCACCAAAAGTGCAGAAAGCTGCTGAAAATAAAACTGAAAATGGTGTGTCGAACTAGAACTTTACTCGAACGAACAGTAAAATGCTCAGTTCGGTTTGAGTTCTAAAAATTTGAGTAGTTCTACTAGAACTTAACTTTTCTAGAACAGTTCGATCAAAACTACTTACCGCCCCAGGTTGCTCCCAGTCTGGCGTCACTTCCTGTCTGATGTATCTTCTGGCTACCATAACATAGTGGTTCCCTATATTAAGGGGCTTTCCTATTAGGTTGTTTCACAGAGTCTGCTCTTCCCAGCCAGATTCAGGCTCCTACTTCTAGGTCACGCTGTGGGTGGTTCTTTAGCAGTGACTGACATTTCAGCTTTGCTATTCCTAGCTGTATGTTTTAGAGGGACATTGGTGATTGAGGCACAAGGTTGCAGAGCGCTAAAGGGTTAAAGGTTGTAGTAAGAAAGATAAACAAGCACCTGTGCTGCTGAAATGACATGTCAGAGAGTGACATTACCAGCCCGACCAGGGCTGTTAGAGCAGAGAGAGGTGGACAGTGACCTAGGAAACCTTCTGTAAACAAGCAGGAGATAAGAACTGCTCTGACTCTAAAATGATGGTGAATCAAAACAGCAATGTATTTGGTAATAGTCTTTATTTATCTTTGCCTACTTATTTACAGCTAATCAATGTGTTGAGAATGCCCCTTTAATGATAAGAGACATTTCAGTAGAAACACTGAAAGACTGGGAGCACCACGTGCCAGTATTTTAGGGTTACCACTAAAAACATGTACAAAACCTTAAAACCAACAAAGAGTTAGGGGATAGGGCTATGTTCATGGATAGACTTAGGTTAGAGAAGAAAATGGGCTTTGGGACGTCAGAACATTTTTTTTTACAAGTGCAACTAAACCAGTGTCCAATTGAACAGGGACCTATTTGAGCAGCACTAATTGTGTATGACCCCGGTTATTTTGTTGCAGTCACAGTAATGTCAACTTCCCCTACAAATAAACTTCGGAGTGAAATCTAATTTGGTAATCCAGCAAACAGCATTTAGGGTATTTATTTTTGAATATTAATTTGTACAGGGACGTCAATGTCATTTTGATGTAAATAAATGGTCCCATGGCATCGGTAGAAATTGATTTCCTTGAACAAAATACATGGTTGCCATGCAGAGGTATGAGACAGCTGGCGCTGTATCCAGTAGACGCTAAGGCCCGTTATAATACAAATACAGTTTACACAGAAATGTACTAGTCAGGAACATACTATATAATATAGAAAGCTTGATTTTCAATGAAATATTTAAATATTTGTCATTGTGAATGATAATCAGGACTTACCTGTCCTGCAAAGAGACCACAGACTCCAATTATACATAAGATGTTGAATACAGCCGAACCAACAATGGTTCCAACTCCCACATCTCCCTTTGTGATGAACACTCCTGCAACAAAGATTCTGCATTAGTTTTAGCTTTTAGGAAGAAAAATTAAAATGACAATTAAAAATCACCCCAATAATATGCTGTTCTGACACATAGAAGTCATAGGAACAGTAAGGCTATGGCTCTGTTCACACGGCTTATTTCGAGGCGTATTTGCGGACGTAATTATGTCCACAAATACGTCCTGAAATACGTTTAAAATAATGAACAATTAAATTAGCATTGTTTCCAATGTAAAATACGCCTTGTCGTTCACACGAGGCGTATTTCCGCGATGTATTTTCGCCATGTAAATACGATCGTAAAATTGAGTCCCCAGTCACGTATTGAGGCGGATTTCACGACGTATATCCCCACAGTAAAGAATGGGGGATGTATTTACGATGCGAAATACGTGCCACACTTTGTGACACGTATTTGAAACGTATTTCGGGACGTATTTGCGGACGTAATTACGTCCATAAATATGCCTTAAAATAAACTGTGTGAATATAGCCTATGTCTACACGGCAAAGTTAAAATGCTGACAGAAATCCAGCTGTATTTTACCAACGCCGTACCGCGGTTTTTGTTGCGACTTTTGCAGTTGGTTTTCTGATTTCGTCTGGCCCTAATACTTTGAACTCTAATAGAATCTGCCAATATATGGTGGATTATAGGGCATGTTCAATAAAACGGTGGTTTTGAAATCTGACAATAGAATATAAGAGCTGTGTAGGCTGCAGCTTGGATTTTCTATTGAGGTCTATGGGGATGGTTTACAGTCAGATTTTTGTAGATTCTAAATACTAAATATGCTTAAAATGTGACGAAAAACCAGTGCTGTGTAGACAGGGCCTAAAAGATTGTTCGGTCTGGCAGACCTAGCAGAGTCATATATTACTTTACGACTGGTGTATAATACTACATTTTCTACATTTGGAGCACATCATTATCAGGAGTTAAAGGAGTCAAATGGCATGGCAATCATCTAATTGCAGGGGGAGCTCTATAGATGATAAGTTGCCTTTGCGAGACAACCCCGTTAAGCCCAATACAATAATCCCTCAACATACAATAATGGGCAACCATTATGTGTTAAAAATGTAACTATGAAAAACAGGTAATTGGTTCCTAAGCCCAAACAAATGTCAAATCACCATAGTGGAAAATAAAAATGAAATGAAGCAGAGAACTAATAAAGCAAATCCTTACATATAAAAGTCAGAAAGAGCTGCTGGAAGGTGGAAATTACTTCCTAGTTTTAGGATAGGAGCTTCTTTGGACCATTAACTTTATACACAATGTACCAGAAAAAAAGAAAAAGGGACCTTTGCTTGTTACCCAAAGGAGCCGCTCATCCTGGCACATGTATAGAGCAATATAGAACATGCAGTACTACACTGTACTATAGAAAGGCGCTCCTAGACCACCAATCACTGCATGCACTTCACTAATACAGATGTTTTACTAGTAAAATGTTTATGATAATTGGTTGGATCTTTCATCAATCACATGAGCTGTAGATCAGCAGTGTCTATGACACTGTATGGAGGGGTAAGGTAGATACAATGTCCCAGGACAGATCATTGTATGGTGAAAATATTGTATCCTGAAGCCATTGTAACTCAAAGAACCACTGCATCTCATCATCTTTCTCTCACTCACCATGAAGCTAAGATCTATGGTGTTGTCTGGCAAAGTCCTGGCATCGCCGAGCTGCTTTAGATGCGGATTGTCTTCTTGGGCTATGTCTACACAGCACTGGATTTTTGTCGGATTTTCGACGGATTCAGTATTTAGAATCCACAGAAAATCTGACTGTATGCAGTGCTGTGTTGACTGCAATGAAAAATCCGTGCTATAGTCTACACAGCATGGTTGGAATCCGGCAGATTTTCAAACCTGTTGGATCTTCTGGATCTGCCGTTGGATTCCTGTACAATCAATGTACGGGGCTGACAGCAATTCCCAAAAAACGACCGCTGTTTCTAGTGCTGATCTGCGGCAAAAGCTTCAGTCCAGCGATGTTAAAATGCTGTCGGATTTTGGATGCCATTTTAACATTGCTGTGTAGATATAGCATTATGAAGATGTGAAATAAGGTAATCACTAGTGGGTTTAATTTCCATTTCACTCTGCATATGAAATTACCAGTGCTCTCCTCATTTTCTTCGCCTCAGCTCTGTCTTAGAGGTCTTAAATAATGTAGAGAATTAGAGGAGTCCAGTACCATCGCTACGGACATTGGCATTCCAAATATACAGAAAGTTTTAAATACTTAATGGAATGATAATACAAAAAAATGAAGTTTTTGAGTTTTCCATCTCCCTATAAGGAACATAAAGGGAAAATCTCTTCTTAGGGAGAGCGCCATATAGGAGTGTAGGGGATTCGAAATTGCCTTTTGCACTCCACAAGGCATTATGGGAAAGAGCTGAGAAGCTCAAGCGTCCTCTACTGGATGTAACAAATCCTCAATTTGCTTTGACCCATTGTGTCTTTGAAAAGCAAAAGGGTTTTAATGCCAAGCCAGCATCACCCATCTGTAGACAGCCGTTGCGGGGTTTTTGCCCCTCGTCAGTACAGAGCAGAGCGATGCCAGCTTGGCTGAGTGGGTGGCAATGAGTGGCTCAGAAAAGGAAGATCTCTCCTTGGTGTGATTTCTTGGCTGTCTACAGATGGGTGATGCTGGCTTGGCTAAATATCCCTTTGCTTCAAAGACCCAGTGGATCGAAAACAAGATATTGAGATTTGTGTTACGTGCCATTATCAGAGCGGGCTGTGTAGCTTGCTGGGTGTCTATCTCACATAATGCCTTGTGATATGCAGATGCTTCATGGAGTGCAAAAGGCAATTTTGAAACGCCACACGCCAATATGGCGCTTTCCCTAAGGAGAGATCTTCCCTTTCTGAGCCTGGTTTATTTAAAAGATGAGGGCACATTACACTAATCACTGGTCAGTCTGGATCTTTAACAAACACTTGAAAAAATAGTTCTTGGTGCCTGCCAGTGCTGCAAACTCCCCTCTTCACAAATCTTGAGAAATATTTTCTGGAAACACTTATCATTTGTCTTGAGTAGTAAATAGTTCAAAAGCTTTTAATCACTGAAGAGGAGAACAAAGTAAAGTCAATAAGACTAAGAGAAATCTATCTAGCATGGACCAAAAGGCAGCAAAACTCACCAAAATGTAATTTCATTTTGTCATCAGTGATTTAAGTGGCCAAGTTAGTAATGAAAGTTGGTATTATAATTTAGCTGGGTTAAGGGAGGGCTGCTAGTTAGCCATGTTGTAAGTCTCCAGTTGTAGGGTTGGAATTATTGCAGTAAAAGGTGTTGTCTGTCCTGTTACCAGCACTTTACATAAGGTAGTATTAAGTCCTCTTCTTACCCAGGTGCTAAAATGACAGAGGCCTAATCATCAATAAGAACATTACATCTCACTAACTTCATCATCACTGTGGCCTACACTACCTAAAGCCTTCCCTTTTCGCTAAGCTGTATCTATATCTATCTGTACTTGTGCTCTAGCAAACTCTACTATTCTATCTAGTAAAATACATTCATACAAGTCATTGAGATCTGTAACCTCAATCTCCCGCAGCAAACAGATATCTGCCTACAGACTGTCAGTGCCAATAGAAACTTGGCTAGCCACAATGGTTTAAAGGGAACCTGTCACATAGGTTAAAGAAACATTTGCTGAGGACAGCACAAGCTAGTGACAGACATGCTTTTCCAATTGTGCAGTCATGAAGGGCATGTTCCCGCTCAACGGAGAAGCGTTCCCTGGTGGTTGTTCCGCCCACGGGCCACCTGAAATACACTAGATTGAACATGCACATTCTTCCGTCCGGTTTTCGGACGGAATATGTGCATGTCAATGTGAAGGGCTTTTCTCCGCTCATTACGGAGAAAAGCCGCCCCCTCCCCCGCGGCCGTGTGCATGGCACACAAACCGGTCAAATACCGGTCGGATAAACTGACCGGTATTTGTCCTCTGCTGTGGGGACATGCCCTTATTCTGTAAGATGCACCAGTATTAGAGCATTTAGGGGGACATGTATGAAAACTATCTAGATCTAAAACTCACTTTGTTGCCCATAGCAACCAATCAGAGTGCCCCTTTCATTTTTCCAGAGCACTATATGAAATGAGAGGGGCGCTCTGATTGGTTGCTATAGACAACAAAGTGAATTTTAGACCTAGACAGTTTTCCTACATGTGGCCCTTAATGTTCAAATCTGGCAGTTTTCAGCCTGCTCTGCCATAGAGCCTGCTAATTTATGACCAGTCCATCTGCAACTAGCCCCGCCCACTCACAGCTCATTCAGCATAGTACTTAGATAGGTAGAAACATATGAATAGGTGGCATGTGGGTGGAGCAGACTCTTTCCTAGCAGAGAAGGCTGAAAACTGGCCCTGTCCATATGTTATACCGTATGAGGGCATGTAGGCATGATAAAACGGGTCTAACGCTCAGGATCCCGTTCTATGAGCCAGACCGAAGGGCCGCTTTAGATGAATGGCTCCCGTTCTGGCAGTTAATCTGTATTGGACAGACATTCATTTCTCCTTTGGCCTCATTTTGAAAGGCCCTCTCTGTGATCAGACAACCACTTTAAATATGCAAGACACAAAATAGGATGTGGTTGGTGGAATTAGATTTTTTTTAACAGACTCTGATTTTTGGTGAAAATGCTGTACTATTGTCTGATCTCCTGTATATTACTATCCTAGGTATACAATGTTATAATAGCAATCTATAAAACATGGGTTCCTCTCCGTTTAACAAGTCTGGTTTTAATCATATTCCAAAGAAAGTTCCCAGACAAAGGACTAATCCCATGTACAATATAAGTTTCAACAGACAAAATGTGTTTATTTTCAATTGTGTGCATAATGATATTTTGGATCATTTTTGCATGGTCTCATTCAACCGGCTCCATCACTTCAGAATGATTTTTATGGGATTGAATGAAAAGAATTCTTTCCAATTAGCCAGAGAATGGTGTAAACTGACATTGTGGTTATATGTTCTCTGTATTGTTTTATGACTTGAATGGCTTGCAGTGTTTATATTTCCAATAAAGCCTATGACAAGTATGTGCAGGGAATTAAACTTCTGAATACTAACCCTAGAATGGGAGTATCGTATGGTCGTTGTGTCCTTGATGCTAATAAAAGACACTGGTGGACATTTATTACAGGGCTGGTAAATCACACAATCAACCAATACCATGCAACCACCTTTTTCATTTTAAGGGAGCGGATGTGACATGAACGGGATATGCATAAAGGCGTGTGACTACTGTGTTGCTTAAAACATAATAGTAAGATAAAACTTGTGACCTTAGATATAAACTATATACAACATCCCGGCCACTAGCGTTCATCAAAACATGCAGGAAATTCTGTTTTCCGTATCAGGATCAGTTGGGGAAATCTCTCCTTAAGGAGAGCACCGAACGAACGAACGGCTTGTAGAGTTTGTTTTGCCTTTTCAACCCTCTACTTAGCATCTGCATCTCACAAGGCATTATGGGAAAGGGCCTTGTGAGATGCAGATGCTAAGTAGAGGGCGAAAAGGCAAAACAAACTCTACAAGCCGTTCGTTTTTCGGTGCTCTCCTTAAGGAGAGATCTTCCCTTCCTGAGCCATTCGATGCCTCCCACACAGCCAGCCAGTAATCGCTCTGCTCTGCACTGAAGTGGGACAAAAATCCCGAAACAGCGTTGTCTGCAGATGAGAGATACTGGCTTGGCTAAAAAATCCTTTTTTGCTTTCTCAAGACTCGGTGGGTCAAAAACAAATTGAGGATTTGTTACATCCAACAGAGGGCGCTGTGGGCTTCTCAGCCCCTTTATCATAATGCCTCAGGATCAGTTGGTGATAGTGAGCTTCTGTGGCTTATCTTGGTGTAATCACTACTAGTGGCACCCGCACGTTGAACTGAACACTGCTGGCCGGGACGTTGAGCTCATCCCTTCAAACTCCTTATCTTAATAGCATCTACACATTGCTGTATATTCCTCATTTCAAGTAGAAGGTACCTCTTATTTTACTGATTATATCGATGGTGACATTGTGCTGTATTATTGTCAATTCATGCCATTTGTTCATATTGGTAAGAACTCAAAACCCTGATATTTATTTTAAAACATGGGCCGATCCCGTTTGTAAACTATGGCACTTCTTCCGTATGTTTGAACACCATAGTTTCTTATAAATTATGTAAGCTCTCCATATGCAAGGCCCTCAGAACCTTGTCTCATTGAAGTGCACATTATGATAAGTAAATGGACTGTATGATGACCCTTGAATTTTTGCAAGAGTGCCTGCAGAATATGTTTTGCCGAGTTTGTTTATGAAAATCAAAGATTATTTACTAATTATTATTACATAATAATATTAACTGCTGCTAATTTAAACCGTTCATCTCCTTAGTTGCCTTTTTGGGAAATGATGTATACATGAAGCTTTGCTATTTGAATTTCTTAAAAACGAAATTTGATAAACTTTTGATGTCTGACTGTTTCTAACCCGTATATGCCCCCAATTCCTATGCAATCGGTTTGGGTTACCAATATTGGTAACATCCCCACATCCTTGTTATTATGTTTTATATTAATGTAGTTTATATCCTAGGCAATGTTGTCTTACTAATGTTATTTTTTGTTTTAGAGGCAAGTAGGTATCGCCATACACTCAGTGGCATGGATATAGTGTGTGGGAGGCGCTAGTGCTAAGTGATAAGCTTTGATTTGAATATTTGTCCTCTAGTAATAAAATAACATATAACACTAGAAAGCGCCTTTTCTCTCCCACCCCCCATCACTGCTATTCCAAGTGTTATACAGAATAGTATTTAGCATCTGCTTAGTTCTGTAGATTCTTGTCATGTAACTGCATTGTTACTGTTTAGATTGAGTTGAGATCTGGTGACTGTGAGGGCCAATCCAGCAACTCTACCTCATTGTCATTAAATCATGTCTTCACCACTTTTGACGTCTGCTTCAGGTCAATGTCCTGCTGGAGCACTATGTCGTTATTTTCATACCCATAATACTAAAGTGTACAAAGTAACTCATCTTGTAGGATAGTGACATATAGATCGGCTTTGAGATCACCAATCCTGGATCCAACGCCTTTGGCTGTAAATCAACCCCATAATATCAGACTTCCTCCACCCAACTTGACAGTGCCTTGAATTTCTCGATTTCTCGTTAGCCCCTATTTTCCCTTGCTTTTTCCAGATCCATTTGCACACATCAGAGCAGTGTATTGAATTTGGTCTCAATGCTCCAAATTACCCATTTCCAATCATCTACTGTCCAATTTTCATACTGTTTTGCAAATTTGAGCCAATGTTTTTATGACGATATTGAAGTTGAGGCTTCTTTACCTTATTTCAGGCCACCATTCCAACTCCTGTAATGTGCATCGCATGGTGCGTGATCTTACTATTACGAAGCTTGCGAGTCACCTTCACTGCCGTGTTTGTCGCACCAGAACTGATTGACCTTGTGATGAGCCGACCTTCACCGCTTGGCTTTTGAATGGATGGATGGACTTTATTTCGGGTTCTTCCAGCTGTCATTGTCTCACATAATGCAGTTTGCTAATTTTGTTGGCTAAGAGACCGCTATCGATGAGCTGGATGATGCTGTTTCTCTTTCCTTGAAAAATCTCCAACCATTGACTTTTTGCTTGGGAATCAACCTAATCACACACTGAACTATTAGGGAATGTGAGAACAGGTTGTAATTTGTAGTAAAAAAAAAAAAAAAGTTCCACCACCAGGAACAAAATGGTAACAGTACAGTTAAATGACAAGACTCTGTATGGCTAAGAATATGTTAAATAGTTGTACGACAAATATCTGAATGAGCTAGCCAAGATGATTGTCTATAAAATGATGGTATTATTTGGTTATTTTATCCTGGTGATATGTGGGGATAATGGGGAGGTACTATTCTGTTCTTGTACGCTTTTTGTTATTGGTAACATTAGTCACTATTTGATATCGATATGTGGTGGTATTATTTGGTCTTTGTATATTGTTATTTGATTATATTGGTCTTGATATACAGGCAGTCCCTGGGTTACGAACGGGATATGGACTGTAGGTTTGTTCTTAAGTTGAATTTGTGTGTAAGTCGGAACAGGTATATTTATTAAATGTAATTCCAGTACAAAAGTTTTTTTTTTTTTTTGTTTTGGATAGTGCAGGGAAGTGATTTTACATTTGTTTTGCTGTCTGTGCCCTGTTAAGAAGATTCACCTCATTTTCACCTCATGTACTGATGTGGCATGCTGGAACTTGTCATTCCACAGCTACTGTCTGCTGTGGAACATGGAACAACAAGTGACAGGATCCCCATAAGTCTCCTTTTGTAACTAGGGGACAGGTGTAAGTTGGAGCGGTGTAAGTCGGGGACTGCCTATACTGGTTTGGTCAGAAATATTCGTATTAGTTACTACTTAGTAGTGACACGCAGTGATCATGTGGCACAAACTTTAGACCTTGTACTGACTCACGGAATAGAGATAACATGACAATTAAACTGTTCAACAAAAACTGAATCCCAAAAAACAAAGGAACAATTGCATTTTTTGTACCTGTTCACCCCACAAATATTTTTTTTCCTGTAGTGCAGGGATGGGGCTGACGCTTTGGCTGTGTAACTGTTTTTCTTTTTCACTATCAATTACCACCTGGCTCCATTTAAAATTAATTTTCTTTTATTGGACAATTCCTTTAAGTAGAAATAATTTTGTGCTGAATGCTACACTGAAGAAATCCATCATGCCAAGTAGGGAACCTGTTATTAAAAAGTGGTCGCACACCCTACAGTTTTTATTTGGCATCTGCCAGGGTAGCATGTGATGGTCTACCTTTTTTCACTATATAGAAGTGCAAAGTAGACTATGCTATTCCATAATGTTGCATCCAACATAGTTCTACCATAGGATCCTGTGGGGGTCTTGCAGCCAATAAAGTCACAAACATTGAGAACTTTATATTAGGAGGTCTATATTATTTTGCTACCTTAACACTTGACAGATAGGGCCATATGTATGAAAACTGTTTAGGTCTAAAATTCACTTTGTTGCCCATAGCAACCAATCAGATTGCCCCTTTGATTTCATAAATTGCCCTGGAGAAATTAAAGGGGCGCTCTGATTGGTTGCAATGAGCAACATAGTGAATTTTAGGCCTAGACAGTTTTCATACATGTGGTCCATAGTGCTGCTGTTGTGTTTTCTGGACCTTCAGGCCAGCTGCATTTTGGGCCTACTGGGGTATAAAACAAAACAGTGTTTAAGGGTGTACATTCACTTTGAGTTTGTAGATGAGCACAAACCTATTACAGAAGTAAACAGTTCCGGAGCTGAGCTGCCAGCGGCCATGAACGTAGCACCAGCCACATCTTCACTGAGCTGAAGTCTCTGTAGAGAGAATGGAGACATGAAATATTTAAACAAGAAGATTCCTTCTATAACATATTATAATTATGGGTACACATTAATGCAAGATAATCCATGCACATTTCTGTGCATATTTCTTTATATAACAATCTTATTTTTTCTGATTCGTCAAATTGATGCATTACCCTTCTGCAACTGAAAAATTATATACATTTCAAGTAACTCACAAGTTATAGAAACAAGATCCGCAACAAAATAAAATATTTTTACATATATTAGTTCCGTTTCCCTTTATTTTTTAAACAAAAAATGGGATAATATTTGACATTATAATTTGTGGACTTGTAGGCCTGCTTCATCAGTCCAGATAAAGGCATCCTCCATTGCATGCATTGTCCATTGACAACCATTGAAAAACATGCATACTTGGCATTATATTTTTGTGGCACACAACCATAAAGGAAATTGCAGCTAAATTTGCTTTCCTATCCAAAAAAATGGTAATATTAACACATATACACACATGACTGAGAAACCCCAAAAAGATACATCTTTGGTATCCACTAGGATGATAAGGGTCTATTCATATAGAACTTTTCCTGTATCTTATTGTTATCTAATTCTGGGTGTTATGATATACTTTATGTATTTTGATTCATGATTTAGCTATAAATGAACGGAAACCATATTTCTCTACAGCACATTGGGCCGCAGACTGATTCCTGCCCGCGAGAGCATAGACACAGCTGTAGGAATACACAAGGTTCAGTCGCAGAAGGACCAGCTCTCTAATTTATCTGAATCATGCAACCAGTTCTTGGCAGAGGCAGCATCTCCAGAACATGGAGCAGGAGTCATTTTGGATTCAAAGCTCTGGTGTACACTGCTCTATTCAGTAACTCACAGGTGGTGGCACAGCTCTGGCAGCCATACCCAGGCACCCTAGCCACTTCAAAGGAAGAAAGCTCAGAGGTTGAATGGGCTGGCTATTAAAAAACCTTTAAGGACATCTTGGCCTTTTACTGACCACATTGTGCACCACGGCTCTTTGAAGGCAACCATATTACTGATATGGCTCTTGGTAAAAATGAGCTTGAAATCGCTGTTCTAGAGTGTTCCACTACATATTTGACACTTATAAATGTTTTAGTGTACAAACGGCAAGAAAGGGTTCAGTAGAAACTATGATTGGTGGCATATTGCTAGGAAATATAATCAATTAGTGATCAGGTCTGGATCCCACAGCAGTCATGAGGACAAGGGACTATGTTTAATTGGCTGTACTTGAGTTAGGATAAGAAGCAATACTCCATAAAGTTTACAGGGTGCCACATACATGCCAAAAGCCAAAGTTGGGTCAGTCACATATTGCTGGTATATCATGTAATTTTGATTATCAGTACTACAGTACAGAAGAAAGCCGACCACCCACCCTTCCCACCCCCTGTGACACTTCTATGATAAAGTAGCCATATAAGCATAATGAAATAACAGATTATGAAGCCCCATCATTTTCAAGGGATATTTTTTATACAATTTTAAGAAATATTTAGCTTTTGATTGAAACTGACTAAACACAATGAACAAATTGAACAAATATCTAAAACTGAGACTTATCCAACAATCAGAATATTTTTAATAGATCCCTCTATTTATAGCTCTACCATCCTAAGGAAATGCTAGGCGTAAGATGGTCACACCATGGTCTCATTAAATTGTTGTGAGATTGCAAAGAAATCTCAGTGTCAGCTCATCATCTGCTTTGAAAGGGGTCTTCACAAATAATAGTGACGTGCACAGCCCTTCATAATAGTGCCACCAACAGAGGACAACTACAGACCTTCATAACTCCTCATAACCAAAGACATTGATAATAATGAAGGCTTTAGGCCTTTATAGCAGAGAAGTGACAACCAAAGACCTTGTAAATAGTAATACCCCCAGGTTTCTATAACAACGATAGCCACAGCCCTCCAGAACAGTGACAGTAAAAGAAAAAAGTGGCTACCCGTAGAATTCCAAAGTGTTGATGACCACAGGCCTTTATAACAATGATATCCACAACCCGTCATCAAAGTGACAACCATAAACCACAATAACAACAGTGGCTTCAGGCCTTCATAAGGCTGCGTTCCCACGGCACAGGACAAATACCGGCCGGTTTGCCGGCCGGTATTTGTCCTGTTTTGCGGCCGTCCCCACGGCCACGGGGGGGGAGAGCGGCTTTTCTCCGCGATGAGCGGAGAACAGCCCTCCCATTGAGGTGTTCATATTCCGTCCGGAAACCGGACCGAAGAATGAACATGCTCAATGTTTTTTGAGCGGACCGCGGGCAGCAAAACCGCCCGAACGGAAAACCCGTGCAGTGGGGGCTGCTGCAGGGTTTTCCATAGAGCACCATTGTGCTCATTTTCGGCCGGTTTTTCAGGCGGTCTGAAAAACCGCAAACCGGCTGAAAAACCGGCCAAAAACCCATGCAGTGGGGACATGCCCTAACAGTGACAATCAAAATTTTTGATAACAACTATACCAATCGGCCTGCATATTAATGAGAGCCACAGCCCTCCAGAACAGTGACAGTCATAGATGGTCATAACATTGTTAGCACAGTATTGACTTATGATTTCCAAAGTCTTATCAGTAGGGGAAACAAAGCTAAAAAAGTCCCTATCCACATCTTTCCCCAATCTTGGTTGAACTTGATGGACATACGTCTTTTAGCAACCGTACTATGTAACAGTTGCTTAAAGTAGTGACAGCCACAGACCTACAAAACTGTGATGACCACAGACCTCCATAACAGTGATGGCTACAATCCTTCATAACGGTGACAGGCAAAGATATCCATAACAGTAATAGGGTCAGGACTCTATAAGGGTGCTTTCACACGGAGCGTTTTTTGGTGGTTTTTTTTGTGCAGAAATGTACAGCATTAACTGCTGTGCCTTTCTGCACAAAAACTGCATCTAAAATTGCACTAAAATGCCAGTTTGAAAGAACCACAGCCCTCCACAACAATGACAATCATTGTTAAAAGCAACGCCTACCCTCTATACCAGTGGTCTGTAAACTGCGGCTATCCAGCTGTTGGGAAACTACAACTCCCATCATGCCCACTGATATAGATTATATAAATGCATGATGGGAGTTATAGTTTCCCAACAGCTGGAGGGCCTCAGTTTGCAGACCACTGCTCTATATGATAGTCCCTTTAACTTGACAACTTGGCAGAATAAGCAAGTGTGTGGTATGCACTAAGGCTATGTCCACACAAAAGATTTTGATGTGGAACTCCACACAGATTTTTTGTTGGATTCCATGCTAAAATCCACATCAAATCAGAGTCCCATTCATTTGAATAGACAATTTATGCTGTAGTTCACACTGTGAGCTACTTTACATATTTTCTACCGCATGGCTGTCAAATCAGGTAAGGCGGAAAAAAAGGAATGGATGTGTCCATTCTTTGAAGCAAATTCTGCTCGAATTCCTCTGCGTGCAAACGTGACACAAATTATCTTCATTGAAATGGGGCTGAACTGCGTCCTAATCAGAGGTAAAAACTACCCTTGTAATGTTAAAATTCTTGGCAGAAACCACAGGTGTTGTTTCAGACTTCTGCCTTGGATTCCACATTGGATTTTTCCAATTGGAAAAGCTGATGTGTGAATGCACCCTAAAGAAGAGACACATAGTATAGCTTAACCTGGTTTATTAGGTAGCAGAGAATATTTCAAATATACAGTATCTCACAAAAGTGAATACACCCCTCACATTTTCATAAATATTGTATTATATCTTTTCATGGGGCAACACTGTAGATATGACACTTTGATACAAATTTTAAAGTAGCCAGTGTACAGTTTGTATAACACTGTAAATTTGGTGTGCCCTGAAAATAACTCAAACAGCCATTAATGTCTAAACTATTGGCAACAAAAGTGAGCATATCCCTAAGTAAAAATGGACATATTGGCCCATATGTATGAAATCTGTCTAGGTCTAAAATTCAGTTTGATGCCAATAGTAACCAATCAGAGCGCCCCTTTCATTTATAGAGAGCACTATATAAAATGTAAGGGGCACTCTGGTTGCTATGGGCAACAAAGTGAATTTTAGACCTAGACAGTTTTCAGACAAGTGGCCCATTGTGTCTAAAGTGTAATATTGGTGTGGCCACCATTATTTTCCAGCACTGCCTTAACTTTCTTGGACATGGAGTTCACTAGAGTTTCACAGGTTGCAGCCACTGGAATCCTCTTCCACTCTTCCATGATGACATCACGGAGCTGGTAGATGCTAGAGACCTTGCGCTCCTCCATCTTCCATTTGTGGATGCCCCACAGATGCTCAACAGAGTTTAGGTCTGGAGACATGCTTGGCCAGTCCAGAACCTTTACCCTCAATTTCTTTAGCAATGCAGAGGTCATCTTGGAGGTGTGTTTGGAGTCGTTATCCTGTTGGAACTCTGCTCTGTGGACTAGTTTCCAAAGGGAGGGGATCATGTTCTGCTTCAATATTTCACAGTACATGTTGGTATTCATTCCCACCACCATGCTTGACTGTAGGCAAGACACACTTGTCTTTGTACTCATATGTCTATTTTGAAAAGACAATCTTTGGATATGATGCGGAGCATGTGCACTCATCTTCTTTTGTCAACCATGGAGAGACCTGTACTGAGTGGAAATTGTATTGTTAAACCGCTGTATGGTCCTGGTCACCATGCTGCAGCTCAGGTTCTTATAGCCTAGGTCATCTTTATGTAGAGCAACAATTCTTTTTTTTCAGATCCTCAGACAGTTCTTTG
This sequence comes from Phyllomedusa bahiana, assembly GCA_025379985.1. NCBI lineage: Eukaryota > Metazoa > Chordata > Amphibia > Anura > Hylidae > Phyllomedusa > Phyllomedusa bahiana. The sequence goes on along the minus strand of JAODAL010001577.1, from coordinate 167,971 downwards.
CCATGAGGTGAACTGTTGTTGAATGTTGAACTTCCAGTGATCAGTATGAAACAGTGAGCGCGATAACACCAAATTTAACATACCTCCTCCCCATTCACACCGGAGACCTTATAACACTAACAGTCACATGACACCATTGAGGGAAATAGCAATTTGGGCACACTTTGTCCATTTTCACTTCTTTACACACTACTTTACATTTGACTATTTTACATTGTATCAAAGTGTCATATCTTCAGTGTTGTCCCATGAAAAGATCTAATCTATTTACAAAAATGTGATGAATGTACTCACTTTTGTGAAATACGGTATACGGTTCTGTAGCTCTTTTGTGCCATATAAATTCATCCATCTTGAATTTACTAGCACCTTGTCACAAAATATTTTTTTTTGCTGCCTAGCACAAGCAGATTAACATGAGTGTTATTCAGCTTCAGCCCTATAAGTTCTCCATTTGTAAGTGTTGTCTAATCTTAAATTCAGATGTAATAAAATGAAGGCCAGTAAATTTTAAGCTATTTTTTAATGCAACTTTTCTTATTGTGTAGAATTTTTTTTTGTTCCAGGCAAACAAAGCTTATATTAGTTCAAAGCCTTGAACTATGATTTAGGTTTTGTGTCTTGTGAACTACTTTCTGCCATATTGAGGTTAGAATATCTTCCCAGCGGAATCTTGGACCATGCTTGTTCTTCTGATACCGTCATCTCAGGTATTTCTGAGACTATGGCATTTAAACCCAAAATGGCTAGAGGTAGCTGCTGTCGCTGTCGGATGTAGAATACGGATACTTGTTGGGAAGCGAACAGGGGTACAGCAAGTTTACTTGTGGAATGGGACTCATACAAGGCGGTTTTGAGGGGAACTTTGATTGGGGCCATATTGGTTCACAAAGCTGAACTCTTACAGAAGAGAATCTCTCTGGAAAATGAGAGGTCAGTGAGGGAAGCAGAGTATGGCAGGTGTCCAGACTCGCTCAACAAGGAGTGAATGTTGGATGTCTAAAGACAGTATTGTATTCCCTGCTGCTCACGGAATATACTCAAAAACAGCTCCTTAGCAGCATGTGACCTTTGCTGAAGGAGATAAAAATGGTAGGACATTGGCCTTTCTTGCTAGGACAGAGACTCCTATTATAGAGATGGAAAATATTGTGAATGAGGTGGGTGAAGTACTGACAAACCCGAAGGATATTTGTGCACAGTTTGCAAACTATGCTGCCCAGTTATACACCTCCTGCCTTAATTGAACACCTGAGGAAATATCAGACTTTCTGGATAGGATTCTTCAACCATCCAAGGCTTATAGCAATGAGTTAGCAGCACCTATTTTGGAAGCAGCCTTGGTGGGGTCCTATGAGGTACTGGCCAATTTGCCCTAATGAGAAGGTACATACTTCTTGCAAAATTACACATCTCTAAAGAAAGCAACTGTGGGGGTATGGAAGACATCTATACCCTTGTATCAAAAAGCGTGGAAGCTCAAACCACTTGATCACCATTCATCCCGTTATGGAGAAACACCCAGTTTGGCGAACTCCTCAACCTGCAAGACTAGGGTTTTTTGGCTACAAAAAGGGAATCAAAACCTATTTTTAGCTATTTTTGAAGGGATTTTTTCTAACTTTTAAGGGTTTTTAAAATTTCATAATATATTTTACTTAAAGGGGTGTTATAATGTTTTTAAAGGGTTTAAGAAATGCCTGCACAACGTTTTTGGGGGAAAAGGGGGAAAAATTTTTTTTTTGGGTCCTTTTGGAAATTTTGCTGGTCAGGAGGGAAACTTTGAGTAAACCATTTTCTTTATTTTGTAAAGAAATTTAAAGTAAAGACCCCTGCTCCATTAGAGAGATCCTTGCTTAAATGGCATATTTCAGCTTTGGAAGATGATGTGGGGCACTCTCTTTCATGTGATATGAGAGTGTCCAGTTCTCTAATCTTTCTGGTTTGATTTTTTAATTCAAAACTCGGGGGGCTTCCAAATGTTTCTGCCCTGCAGAATAGTCTGCTGGGATTGGTGGAAATGAGCAACTAGAAATGAGCAAGTGCTATATCGATTCCCTCCTGTTTATCCCGGGGAAAACCCAAATTTCCGAACTAGAAAACCCTAAAGATTAAAGGTTAAATAATGGATAAAATTTAGGAAATGGAGCCCCTTTTTCAATGTAAAAAACCCAAACCAATGTTTCCCAAAGGGGGAATTTTTTAAAATATTTCTGAAATTAACTGCCCAAACCATTAAAAAGTGTGTAATATAGGTGAGATGGTGGGGGTGTCTGGGTGCTGATTGTATGCTTGGATGAATGTGTGTGTGATTGTTGTTCTTGTCTGTGAATTATGTAGATGTACAGAAAACTTTTTCCCTGTCCCTTGTAAAAATTACTGCCAAAAACTAATATGGAGGTTTTTTTTCTTCAAAGGGCCACTCTTTTTTCTACAATTATGCCCCTTTGGGAAACTCTGGACTCTTAGAATCCCTTATTAGTTTTTTTATTCTCTTGGAATTTTGCTGTAATGTTTTATATATAAGTTCTCTATCTGCATATCTCGATGTTATTGTGTACTACCTTGCTTTTTGTCCACTTTTACTATTTGAAAAGAACAAAAATAAATACTGTTGCAAAAAGCCTTGAACTATGAAAGAAATGAATGTTGGTTAGTAGTGAAAAATAAAAAGGAGAAAATTGTGTACCCCCTCGGGATGGGGAAAGCCAGTACGGGAAAAACCCAAATTTTCCTTTTGACACATTTTTCTTTATTTTTTATTCAATAGTCCCTTAGGGGACCCAGGACTGGAAAGTTTACAAGGGATGGGGGAAGTATAAAAAAATAACTTGCGATTTAAAAGGGCACCCGGGTTTATATTTCTCGGTTACTGGTGTAAAATCGGGCAAACTTCCCAGAATCTCTAAATTTTAAAAATTCCCTTACCCCCTTCAGGGTCATTTTCCCCTGTGGTATTTAAATTTGGGCTAGGGGGTTCTTGTTTGTAGGACTGTATGTTTGAAAAACCCTCAAGCAGAAAAAAAAAACCCATTTTTGGGGCCCCAAATTTTAAAAAATTAAAGCTATTTAATTTAAAATTTTTTAAAACCCTTTGTTTAGAAATAAGCCCAGTAAAATATAGTATCAAAAAATTTAAAAATTTTGGGCCCCCCTGGTCCCTTTATGGTGACCTTGAATTTTGGGAATAAAACCCAAAAAATTTACAAGGTCTCTCTCCTAAGTAGTATGTTGTAATGTCTGCTATTATAGGTTGGTTTAAAAAAAAGGTATCCCCCCCCCCCAAAAAGAAAAAATAAAATAAATTGGGTTCCCTATAACCCCCCACTTTCCCCAATCCCCCCCCCCCCCCCCAATTTGACGGGATTTTAAAAAAACAGTTAATTATGTGAATTTGACATACCCTGAATCCAAATGAATGCCCTGTCTTTGCCATGATCTGCCCTGAAAAAGGACAGCATCAGAAAGGGCGTTTGGATAATTTTCCCCTTGACAATAACTTTTAAAGCATATTTTTTTTTTTAAAAATTCCCCTGAAGACTTAAAGGGGTATTCCCATTACAGCAAGTGCGGGGTTGGAAAAAGAAAAAAAAATTTTAAAGTAAGAAAATTTTTAAAAATGCATTTTATTAAAAGAATGTAGTTTTAAAACCTAATACAGGTTTTTTTTGGGGAAACCCTTAACTTTGCTCCCCTTTCCCCTCCTTTTTTACCAACCCACGTATATTTTCCCGTGGTGGTCATAATGCAGAAAATTTTTTCTCTTTTCTGAGAAAAAAAGCCCCCTGTGGCCGGGAAGGAGGGGAATTTTGGCACATGGGTAAAAATTGCGCATCTCTGTATCCGGCCAACAGGAAATTTTTCACAGTAACGTTGCATTACTGGCCACCACTAAAAACTCACAGTGGTTTCTGATAATCAAGGAGACTAGAGAGAAAGGTTGAATTTTTAAAAAAAAGGCCCCTGTATTGGTAAGGAAAATTGGTCCCTATTTTTTTTGGGACACTGAAACAAATTTTGTTTTTTGTACCTGTTTACTGAAACATATTCAAGTTTTTTATTTAATGGGCATGGAAATAAAGTCCAGAATTTCAGCTTGCTTTCCCTTTTGAGCCCAATTTTGGGCAAATTAAATAATTTTTTTTTTTTTAAATAAAATTTTTTAAATTTTTAATTTAAATTTTTTGAAAAAATCTTTTTTGGGCCCAATGACTGCCTGAAACCTTTAACCATTTGGGCAAAACCTCCTTTTTAATGCTCTGCAAAACTTTTTCTGTAGCGGTTTCGTTACTGTTTATTTGTGGGCTTTTCTGTCTGGCCCCCCCTGGGAGCAAGTGAAATGAAAGCTCAATTGGGTTTTAATTTAAGTGACTGAAATTGGCCATTCACGAATAAATTCCCCCTTTCTTGCTTTAAAAAAACCCTGGGTTTCTTTGACTTAATTTTTTTGGGTCCCTCGTCCATTTTGTTTTTGAAATGCTGACCAAAACCCGCCCTTTGGTGAAATTTTGGCCCGGAAATTTAGAACCCCACTATGTCTCGAATAAATCAGAATTCATCCAGTGGGTTTTTTTCCCCGTGTTAAATTCATTAATAAACACTATGGGCCGTGCCACTGGGCCCGCCATTTCATCCCCAAGCCATCACACTGCCTCCAGGGTTTTCAGATTAGTGAAATTTTTTGGATATGACGTACCTCATCTTCACCATACTTTTTTCTTTCCATCATTCTGGTAAAGGTTAATCTTGTTTTCATCTGTCCAAAGAATATTCTTCCAGAACTGTGTTGGCGTTTTTAGAAGGTTTTAGTAAACCAAAATCTACCCTTTTTTTCTTGAGGTTATGATGGCTTGCACCATCAGTAAACCATCGTTTTTTCTTTCATGCAGTTTTCTCTTTATGGAAATTTGGATATTGATACGTCTACTCCGGGAGAGTATTCAATAAATATGTATGCTCAGATCCACCAAATGCACCCAAAACTGATGGGTCGGCATTTCAAAAATATGAGGCCCCAAAAATATAAACCAAAGCAACCAGGAGTTTAAAAAGTAAAGAAGTGGAATTTTGGGAATGTCAAGTCAGCCCACCTAATCTCAACCCAATTGAGCAGCATTTCACTTTTTAAAAGCTAAACTTCGAAAGAAAGGCCCAAAAAACAAACAGCAACTGCAGTAAAGGCCTGGCGAGTATTAAAAAGGAAAAAATGCAATTCTGGTTGTCCATGGTTGAAGACTTCGGCATCATTGAAACAAAGGTTTAAAACCAAGTATTAAAAATTAACTTTTATATAAAATTTATTTAATTTCTCCAATTATTTTTGGTCCTTTAAAAACAAGGGCAATGTTAAAAGGAGCTGAAATCCAAACCCTTGTTAATTTTAATGTGGATAGCCTCAAATGAAAGCGAAAGTTGGATTTATCCATGTCTTTAATATACAACTATAACTTTAATATCTTTCAGTGAAAAGGTACAAAAAAACTAAATTTCTGTCAGTGTCCAAATATATATGGACCTAAATGTATTTACTGACCATTACTGACCACCAATCAAAGTATACAGTGGTGGTTGGAGACAAGGCCAAATTTAAAGGGCAAACAAGGTGTTGGGGAAAAAAAATATTTTTAAAAATGCATTAGAAATTTGCTTACTTTACAGTAATTGACCCTTCTTGCAGCACTTGCTGTGATGGAAAAACCCCTTAAAGCACCCAAAATTATTTGTATTCCCATAATCTAAAAAGTTTTCAATGGCATAAAAACTATGCCCGTAAAATTATCTTTCTTCACTATTTTCTCCAATGAAGGGACAAAGAAGTCATCACAGACAATGGCAAGAGCATAGAACATGTACATTGCCTGTGGGAATAATAAAAAAGACAGATATAAATTCAGACACGATGGACATGGTTATAAAGAGTCACCCTAAATCTGCCAGTGCTTACACAATTCACATTCTATATCACTTGTCAGTTACAAAGAAGGGATTGATAGTAAATCTATATGCAATTACTCTAGACTGTAGATATCTCGAATTTTATGACTAATAATAGTGACACTGATATGCTTATAGTATCGGATCTTAATCATCTGCTGAGAGTCAGTGAATAAATGTGTGTTAGACTTGGCTGAAACATGAAATAATAAAAAAATAAGATACTAAATAACAATAGTAATGTAAATGTTGTACATAACATTTTACAAATTCTTTATAAATCTGTGCTAGGTTAATGTTAAAGGGGTTGTCCACTGTTTTTTTTTAAAAACTTTAGTTCTTGTGAGAGTGAGGACAGTGGCATCGCTGGATCCAAGGTGAAAGGGGAGGTATAGTTTAAGTTTTTTTTACATTTTTTAAGCCCTTCAGAATCCCCAAAAATACAAAAACAAAGGGTGACATGTATGAACGAGGCTGTGCCACTTTTCTGGTGTACGTTGAGCCAAAGACACTTTTTAATGCGCCAAATATTAGGGGAGTTCTGGGGGCGTCGCATCACATTCATAGGATTAGACTCATTTATGAATGTTGGACACTAAACCTAGGCGCAGAACAGTTAGAACAGCCAGACCAGGTCAAAAGTGGTCTGCCTGAGCCAGACTTGTCGTATTGGCACTGCAGAAGAACAGCTTCATACATTCTGGCACATTCTACACTGCCTTAGGCCCCGTTCACACGGCGGTTTTGACCGCGGGTTTCGCCGTGGATCTCGCTGCGGTTCCCGCGGCCGTAACCTCGTCGGACCTCTCCGCAAATTCTCGCGTCTTCTGACGCGGGTTTGCGGCGCGGGCGCTGGCCGTGGTCTTGACAGGAATTGACAGGAGAGTTCTCCACATGCGCGGGCTGGCGCGCCCCGAAGCCGCGGCGTGTGAATATTAATGCGGTTTCCCATAGGAAACCATGTTAATAAACTAGGCGCGATGTGGCCGCGGTTTTGGCCGCGGAAACCGCGTCGGAACCCGCGGTCGCAACTGTGGCCAAATCCGTCGTGTGAACATGCCCTTAAAGCGATTTAGAACTGGCCTGTCAGCGCCAATGTTCATACATATCACCAAAAGTGTACAAGCCCTTTAAAGTTTTTATTTTTTATTTTTTTAATACCGAATTAAGCTGGATATACACACAAGGCCTCATTTATAAAAACTGTATAACACTAAGAAGGACTGTTATGCAGTTTTCATAACTAAGGACCACAGTGTTTTGCTGTGTTTTCTTCGCCTTTTTTGGCTACAGATGCTGTGGCTATAAAGTCTATGGTAAAAAGACAAAACATACTTCACATGAAATGTTTTTGTGTGATTAGTTTTTCTGCCATTTTTGTGGGGTTTGTGGCAATACCAGCAGAATTTAATCTTTTGGTTCAGGCCACATGTAAACTCATTTTCTAGGTGTCCTACATATGTGGACGCTACTTTTAAATGTGTCTGTCAGGCCTCCTTTGCCAATCGGAGAGCAGCATAGCAGAGAAGAGAGTCTGTGAGTCCTGCTTCCTTTGCACACACATTGGCAGCTGTCTGCTGTGTTTAATGGGCGAAGGAAGGACTCAGAGTTTATCTGTATATTTGCTTTAGCATATCAGTTGTGGTAAAATGTATCAGCCTGGAATACAGACCGATTATCTTACATAGTATTATATAGATTAGATGACATTTTTAACAGCTGGAAGCAGGAATAGGCCTTTATTATCTTTTTAAAGTTTGAATTTTCCATTCACAAACAACAAGTCAAGAAGAATGGAGTTTTAGAAGCACAAAGGAGGAAATTTATTATCAGCTCTCCACTACAACTTTGGTGAAGTAAATAAAAAAGCTGAAAAAGATTTAAAGAGGTTGTATAGTTCCTTTTAAAAACAAGATTAAAGGCTTTTTGTCACAAAGTAGAATTGATGTGGGAAGTTTTCAAATTAAATGAACATTTTCACTATTCATCATTATTAAAAATTCTGTACCATATTTGTTTTAGCTGCTATTTTAGTGATCCATAGTGTACAGCTGGTCTTTAGGGGATACGACCTGTGTTAAACTGGCATCAGTACTGGCGCACATGCTCAGACATCACCTCTCTACTGTCAGTCTTTTCCCTGCTTAGTGATCACACACACTCACTGCTGAGCAAGTGTTCAACTCCAGGTGCTGTCATTCCACTCCTGTCCTCTGTACTCCTTAGTAATTAGTCAAATAGTGTAAATAAATCAAAGAGAAAATAAAAAAACCTCAATCAGGTATGTGCATTGAAAAAGAAAAAAAATCCACGTTTGGTTCCTGCAGGGATTTGAACTTAAGACCACTATGTTGAAAGGCAGAAGTGCTAACTATTCAGCTCCATTGTAACTACTCGCAGCTCTTTACATAAAATGACTTTTGTTTGAGTAGATTGAGCACACTGTGGGGAAAGGCATGGTGATAGCAAGCCTGCTGGGTCACATGATATGCAATTTAAACAAATCATGCATGCCCCCTTTTGAACACAATGAAGACTGGACCTGGACAAACCAGGCATGAAAAGGCTTTGTGGTAAAGCCAAATAAAAAGAAAAAACACTGTACTCCCTTTCCTCCAGTCCTCGGTTATGGTGCTGGGTATTTCCGATCTTCTGTTTACTGTCTTCTACTTCGGGACAGCAACGTCACCTCAGCCACCACTGACTGGTGGCAGTGGTCTTGTGCAGCTCAATTAGATCACCGTTTTAAGCTGTTCACTATAATTGAGTGGCATGTAACCGCTGCTGACAATCAGCAGCAACAGCAGTGATGTTCCTTTTAGGAAGTAGAAGAGTGTAAACACAAGACCAGACAAACCCAGCACTGGAACCAAGAAGCAGATCAAGGTGAGTACAGGTTTTTTATTTGCCCCTCTGCAGACTAATATTTCTTTTCTAAAGGAACAGGACAACCGCCTCAAGCTTTTAGCACGCGGACAGCCAGAGATATGGTATGTGCCTCATAATAAACTTAAAGGGAACCTGTCAGCTGTTTAATGCTTCCCTATCTGAGAGCAGAATGTGACAGAGTGAGAGAAGCTGAGCTCTGTGATAAATAGGATGATATGATTTAAAGAAGGATTTCTGGGTAAAAAGCAGAGAAAATCTATGAACATGAAACTAAAAGTACTCCTGACCCTGTCCACATACAATGACTGACAGTTAGGTTTGTATTAACACTGATACAGGGAAAGTTGCCAATCACAATATGTGGGTGGGATAAGCCGGACTCCTATTGTCTCTTAAGGAGTCCTCTAACAATTTCTCTGCTTTTACTCAGAAATCCAGCTCCAAATCATATCACAGAGCTCAGCTTCTCCTCCTCTATCATATCCTACTCCCAGAGAGGATAGCATAAACTACCTGACAGCTTTCCTTTAATGCATCTTCCAACAGCAGACTTGTTTGGCCCATTAGAGTACCATAGAATTCCCCAGTATGCCCAACTTCTGACAAGTAAAGAATATCTATTATTTCAGGGCCTCAAATGTCTAGCAGAAGGGAACCTCAGTTGGAGTTGACTTTGGCACTAATTCCAGATATCTTATTAAACCCTGCATGTGGGAAAATGAATCTTAAGTGGACTTGCAAAAACTACTTAAAAATGGCCCTGTATGGATAGAGAGTGGACTCTGATAAGTTCCTCTGGTTGTCCTAACTTCAATCCAACACTGACTGTATGTGCATTCCTTCCCTGCAGCTGAGCAGCAGTATTTCTGGCTTTAAAGTGGGTTCCCTTTGCCCTGTAAAACTAAAAATCTACAGTTGTGCTCAAAAGTTTACATACCTGGCAGACTTTTTGCTTTCTTGGTCTTTTTTTCCAGAGAATATGAATGATAACACAAAAACTTTTTTCCTACTCATGGTTAGTTGTTGGGTGAAGCCATTTATTATCAAAGTACTGTGTTTTCTCTTTTTAAATCATAATGACAACCAAAACCATCCAAATGACCCTGATCAAAAAGTTCCCATACCCCAGTTCTTAATACTGTGTATTGCCCCCTCAAAGCATCAATCAGCTTGAAGTCTTTTGTGGTAGTTGTGGATGAGGCTCTTTATTTTCTCAGATGGTAAAGCTGCCCATTCTTCTTGGCAAAGAGCCTCCAGTTCCTGTAAATTTCTGGGCTGTCTTGCATGAACTGCACACTTGAGATCTCCCAGAGTGGCTCAATGATATTGAGACTGAGATGGCCACTCCAGAACCTTCACTTTGTTCTGCTGTAGCCAATGACAGGTTGACTTGACCTTGTGTTTTGGATCGTTGTCATGTTGGAACGTACAAGTACGTCCCATGTGCAGCTTACGGGCTGATGAGTGCAAATTTGCCTCCAGTATTTGCTTATAACGTGCTGCATTCATCTTTCCTTCAACTTTGACCAAGTTTCCAGTGCCTTTGTAGCTCACACATCCCCAAACCATCAGCGATCCACCTCCGTGCTTTACAGTAGGAATGATGTTCCTTTCATTTTCTTGACAACTCTCCAAATGTAACGTTTATGGTTGTGGCCAAAAAGTTTGATTTTGGTCTCATCACTCCAAATTACCTTGTTCCAGAAGTTTTGAGGCTTGTCTCTGTGCTGCTTAGTATATTGTAGGCGAGATACTTTGTGGCATTTGCACAGTAATGGCTTTCTTTTGGAGATTCGACCATGCAGCCCATTTTTCTTCAAGTGCCTCCTTATTGTGCATCTTTAAACAATCACACCGCTAGTTTTCAGAGAGTCCTGTATTTCAGCTGATGTTATTTGTGGGTTTTTCTTTGCATTTTCAACAATTTTCCTGGCAGTTGTGGCTGAAATTTTTGTTGTTCTACCTGACCGTAGTTTGGTTTTTACAGAGCCCTTGATTTTCCATTTTTTTAACCATAGTTTGAACACTACTAACTGACATTATCAATTCCTTGGATATCTTTTTGCATCCCTTTCCTGTTTTATACACATCAACTACCTTTTCCCGTAGATCCATTGACAATTCTTTTGCTTTCTCCATGACTCAAAATCCAGAAACGTCAGTGGCTGGATGAAACTCACTCAACTTTTATGCACATACACTGATTACAAGCAAACAGGTTACAGGTAAGGATGTTACCTTTAGTAGCTATTCAAACTCATTTGTGTCAACTTGCATGTTATCAGGCCAAGATCATCAGTGTATGTAAACTTTTGACCAGGGTCATTTGGATGGTTTTGGTTGTCATTATGATTTAAAAAGAGAAAAACACAGTAGTTTGACAATAAATGGCTTCACCCAACCACTAACCATGAGTGGAAAAAAAGTGTTTGTGTTATCATTCACATCCTTTGAAAAAGGCCAAGAAAGCAAATATTCTGCCGGGTATGTAAACTTTTGAGCACAACTGTATGCTTGTTTATTTTCTTCCCTCCCAACCTCAGTCTCAGTACAAGCTCAGTTTCTCCATCATTTTGAAAGCCTTGGGAGGCAAAACCTGAAAAAGCCCCATCTGTTTGGTCACATGATCTCCTAAGCTTGACACAAAGCTATTTCCTAAATGTGGAGACACCGAGAACTAACAAGCCTCTTTTCTTCAAGTAGAGCTTGCTAGAACTGTGAGGAGCTAAAAAAAATGAGTGAAAATACATGACAGAAATGCCTCACTATGGGAAAGGTTTTATTTAGAAATAATGTTTTCCACTAGACACCTTGTTTAAGACTATGAAATGAAAATCTTAATGATCTCCCCGACGAATTTTAAGAAAGTTGCAGAACTTTTCATTGTATAATTAATATGCTTAATTTACATAAAACTGGAAAACCCCTTTAACCTAGATTTGTTTTTATCTCTTAGCTTAGCTGGAAAGACTGTACATAAAAGTGACTTTAATGAATAATATTAATTATGATTAATGTGACAGAATATCAAATGTTTGCCCTTAAGTTAACTTTAGTTACACTGAAGTTATGTAAAAAAACAAGACTACTTGGTAAATTCTTGCAGTGAAAACAATCAATTGTCTATGCATGAAAGGTTCCCAGCAGTCTTTATGCTCTGAGACTATTGTGTTCAGAATCTCCAGAAAATGTGAAAGATTTATACTTTTTTCTCTTTGTATTGTGTGTATGAAGGGATAAATTCCGCATGTGTTGGAAGCTGTTTAATGTCCTTGTGTCCTTAGGTGTCATGAAAATGATCAGAGTGAAAGAATGCACAATGAAAATCGCCCATCTTCGATGATCCAGTGCTGCCGTTTTGCCTTTTTTGTCTTTTTATAGTAAAGTATGCTGCTGGGACCTTTGTATGCTCTCTAACCCACCACTGATAGAGAGAAAGGAACAGATCATCCGTCGATGCACTTGTCACCTCAGAACTGTATTTCTTGCCTCTGGGAAGACTGTGAAGTAAAGATTGTTTTCCACTGTGACTGAAAATGATTTTTTCTCTATCTCTTGTCTAAATGACCCAACTATATCATGGGTGATAACTTTAAATTGTAATGCTTCTAGCAACAGAAGAACTTAATGTTGAAGTACACTGAATGGTCATAGCCTCCATCAGATTAAAAAAAGGAAATTTAGAAGATAAAATGAGTCAAAGCCAACAAAATGCGGAGGTCAATCTAAACTGATGGGTACATTCATACACCACAGTGGAGCTCTGGTTTATACACTAGTCACTATATTGTGTTAGCGTGATATATTTTGTACAGTATTGTACATAAATATTACTAGAATGGATATGAATTGTGAGATGCCAGATGAAGAGATGGGTAGTTTAAATGTTAGAATACGATTTTTTAGGACCTATTGGTGATTCAGCTCTTGACTGCAGGCAAAGCTTTGCCTCCTTTAGAAACTAAGGGCGACATGCATGAATCCGGGCGCTAACAGGCAAGTTCTAAATAGCTTTAAGGGAGTGTAGAATGCACCAGAATGTATAAACCTGTTCTTCTGCAGTTCATACATACATGCGCAGTCTAGTGCCAATACAATAAGTCTCTATATTTACTATTTTGCCATAGGCAAACTTAAACTCTATGGGCGCGTTTACACGGCACAGGACAAATACAGGCGGGTTTGCCTGCCGGTATTTGTCCTGTTTTGCGCCCGTCCCCACGGCCGCGGGGGGAAGGCTTTTCTCCGCGATGAGCGGAGAACAGCCCTCACCCCTCCCATTGAGAAGCACATCTTCCGTCGGGAAACCGGACGGAAGATTGTGCTTCTACAATGTTTTGCCGCCGGCGGTCCGGCGGCAAAACCTGTGCAGTGGGGACTGCTGCACAGGTTTTGCATAGAGCACAATTGTGCTCGTTTTCGGACGGTTTTTCAGGCGGTCTGAAAAACCGCAAACCGGCTGAAAAACCGGCCGAAAACCCTTGCCGTGGGGACATGCCCTATCAGTTCTCTATCTGTAAAACACTAAAACATAACTTTTATTATGTATAACTCTTAACCTCTATACACACTATTTAAAAACCTGATTTCTAACCTCACCATTTCACCCTTTCTGCTTCTAATGGAAGGAATAGCTCCTTTTCAACACTATCAAGTCTGGTGGAGCACCACCTATTAACAGGAAAGCCTTATATATACAGCAGTTTACTAGCTCCAGTAAGGGGTCCCAAGCCTCCTACTTGGGCAGTCGTCCCTAATCTCATGGACACAAAACAAATAAGGCCCCCTTGTGACACCATCTGCAGCAGGTGATACTTGTAGACAGAGGTGAGAAATCACAATTTAAAACGTCATGCCTGACCTCCCCAACAGCTAACCTGGCTTCATCAGGGGTTAGAGGTCTGGTCACATGTGGTCTAAGCTCACTTCCTTTTATATCATGTTAGATACACACCCTATTCAGGTGCTCACCAATTAACCATCAGAGAGTCCACAAAATATATAAGATATAAAGGAGAAGTGCTTTATGGGAAGATAATATGTCAATAGTGTACAGTACAATGGAGTATATATTCCCAATGAATATGTATATTAGACATGGAGGAGAAGGGGTTTATGGGAGTTGATAAAGCTGGTAGTGTGTTGTGGAATGTAACACCTATTCTGCTTAGTCCGTTCTAGGTGAGCCACGCCGAGGCAATAATATGAGAGAAATAAAACGGAAGCTCATCACAGTCAGGGCAGAAATGTCCATTGATACAGTACGTGGGAGCGGGCAGCATGGTAAAATAGGGCGCAAGCCCGTTATGGAGATGGCGAATTGCCTGAGGTTTGAGGGTCTAGGGGGGAGCATGGTGGCAGCTTAGCAGCACAAATGAGTGTGCAAGCAGGAAGCGGAAGGGGGAGTGGGTTTTTGTGATTCTCTGATAGCTAATTGGTGAGCACCTGAATAGGGTGTGATCTAACATGATATAAAAGGAAGTGAGCTTAGACCACATGTGACCAAAGACCTCTAACCCCCTGATAAAGGGCCAGGTTAGCTGGTGAAACATGTTGGGGAGGCCAGGCATGACTTTTTAAAATTTGTGATTTCTCACCTCTGTCTACAAGTGTCACCTGCTGCAGACGGTGACACAAGGGGGCCTTAGCTGTTTTGTGTCCATGAGATTAGGGACGACTGCCCAAGTAGGAGGCTTGGGACCCCTTACTTGAGCTAGTAAACTGCTGTATATATAAGACTTTCCTGTCAATAGGTGGTGCTCCACCAGACTTGATAGTGGAAAAGGAGCTATTCCTTCCTTCAGAAGTAGAAAGGGTTAAATGGTGAGGTTAGAAATCAGGTTTTTAAATAGTGTGTATAGAGGTTAAGCGTTATACATAATAAAAGTTATGTTTTAGTGTTTTACAGATAGAGAACTGATAAGAGTTTAAATTTGCCTATGGAAAAATAGTAAATATAGTGATCAAAAGTCACTCTCTGTTCTCTTGCGAGATTCCCATTTTTTTGGAGATTATGGAATACGACAAGTCTGGCTCAGGCACCACCTTTAATTTAATCTCGTCTGGCTGTTCTAACTGTTCTGTGTCTAGATTTGGTATCAAAGAATCATAAATGTGTCTACTTCTATCAATGTGATGCGACGCCCCCAGAACACCCATAATCTTTGGCGCGCTTTGGCCCCGTTCAGACATGTCGTCCTCAGGGTAGGTTCACACAATGTACACAATATAATTGCACTGCAATGCACCCGAAGTACGCCCTTCAAATAGGTTAAAATCATAGCACTCAATGAGTGCTATGATTTACCGGTGTATTCCCTGGCACATACTGTGCGCCCGTAAAAAGAAGTGACATGTCACTTCTTTTGGGCATTTATGCGGGGGGAAAGTGAATGTGAATGGGAGCCAGTCCAAAGCGCGGTAGAAAGTACGCGCTGGCCAGCGTGCACTTTCAACAGCAGGCATATAGCGGCGCACACAGTGACGTGCCGCTATACGCCATGTGAAAATACCATAAAAGGGACATGTATGAAAAGTGGTTAGAACTTAGACTTTCTTTGTTGCCCATAGCAACCAATCAGAGCGCCCCTTTCATTTTTTTCAGAGAACTATATGAAATTAAAGGGGAGCTCTGAATGGTTGCTATGGGCAACAAGAAAAGTCTTAGACCTATATAGTTTTCAAACATAAAGCCCTAAGTCCATTTGGTTAAGATTAATGGGTGTTATCCTCAATCTCTTTTTTGAGCTTGCCCCTGATTGGTGGGTAGAAGCTGGCATTTAAGTAAAGCAAAGCCTAGAAGAGACTGAGCTGTTTTAACAGTTACATTGAGGAGTAGCCTTGAGACAGCTGAAGCCAGTAGACTCATGGTACAGGAATTAACTTTGTGATATCTATGATTTACATGCCATCTGTGACAAAGGGGACATCTGTGACAGTGGAGATGTGTCCTATCAGTGTTATTAGTTTAATTTAAATAAGTAGCATTGTCATAGTGCTGGGCTGAAGAGCACTGCACCCTGAAGTGGGGCTCGTAAGTGCACTGAGTGTCCTCAAGTTGGGCCTGGGGGAGTAAAAGAGGTTTTGCCATTTTGTAAAATTCTCATAGCGAGCCACTTGCCAGCTATAGAGAACAGGAAGATGGCCCTGATTCCTTATTCCCCCATTCATATCTATGAGAGTTTAAATATTTATGAGCAGAATTGCTCGTCTATATTCAAAAATAAATGAATGGGGAGAACTGCACGTTTGCAGCATTCTTCCCTTTCCCTAACGCTGACTGGCATAGGAATAGAGACATACTACCAGAGTATGACTTGTGCTGGATTAGAAAATCCAGTTAATACCAGCAGTGATACTGTTTATCATCAACTGTGCCTCTAAAAGGGAACTGCCAAGTTTTGTGACCTGTCATTGTTACTGTAACCATCAAGCATAAATTGCGTTGACAAAGTAAATCCTACATGTATTTCATCTGCAAAATTTGTGTCAACCTGTGTTATTGTGGCGCCATTGTTACTGTGGCGCCATTTCCTAATATCATCATCAGTCGACAGGGGTTTATGTTATACAAACACAGCCCCTCTTACATGCTATTAAAGTCAAAGCTGTGGCTGACCTCCAGAGTGACCCCAGTCCTATGTCTCTCTGCTTTATTTATTGAGGTATTAGGGTGATACTAGTTAAAGTACAGGTGGTTTATATATTTCACTTTTGCTGGCTAAACTCATTGGATGCCTTTATATCACTAAATAGTATTTAATATAACAGATTCTGCCTCTAGAGAATAGACGGGAAAACTGTGCATTATACTTCCCTCTGACGTGAATGATATACATTGCACAATGCTCCTGGGCATTACCACCATCTTGTTCATTTTTGTAATACTTTAAATTATTTAGCTTTTACAATGTAGGGGAATGATTTTATGATTCTAATGCAGCCACTCGAATAAAATTTAATGTGATATCCTGTTGTTTGCAGCTGTTTCTAAAACTGAATGCATTTCCAGTTGATTGAGCCAGGGACAAGAGGTAGAAAAAGAGAATACAAGATATGTGCACACTGGGACATCAATTGTAAATCAATTTATCCACAATTCAAACTCTGTAAGTGAAGTTGAGATTTCGAATGTGAAAAGAACATACATGCCTAGGTTTATAAATAGATATCTTTGTCTGAGGCTCCTATTAGACTTTCTCTTGTCAAGTAGCCTATTAGAAAGTAATAGTGGAGTGACCCTGGGTTAGGACTTTGCACTATTAATAGAGGCAAGATACCATAGGCCAACAGCTAGGGTATGTTCACACGGTGTACTGTGGCGCGTACAGTACGTGCTGCAGTACATCGTGTGTTTCGGGAGCTCGCGCTAAAACGCGTGTACTTCCGCGCTGCGGGGGTCCGGCAGCCCGCCGGCCCCATAGACATGCATTACTCGCGGCGCATATTCGCCGCAAATAATTGCCATGTCACTTACCTCCCCGCGCGTACATATGATCGTATTATACGAGTGGGGAGAGGAGTTCTCTATGAGAGCTATGGATTACCGTAATTATGGGGTGCATTTCCCCGCCTATTAAGCACAGTACGCCGTGAAATACACGGCAAAATGCGCTCCAAAATAAGCCTTGTGAACATACCCTCACACTTCCTATTGTGGACCTAGCTCATCCATGCTTTTGTTATACTTAAAGGGGTTGTCTCACTACAAGGATTGCTTTTTATGTTAAAGATCTTGAAAAACAAGTCACTTTGTAATATATGTTCATTAACAGTGTCCTACCTATTCCTAGACTCCCTTTTGTATGGGCTACATCAGCTCCTCAGGTCGCTAAAGCTACAGACCTGTTTACTCTCTCATGATAGGCTGCCAGCACTGGTTGCTATAGCTAAAGACCTGACTTCTGCTGCAGTCTAGTAGAAGCCAGTAAACACGCCACTGAATTCAAAATGAAACCAAGAGAACAAGACTGAGGTAAGATGAATCAATGTAGTGAGACAACCCCTTTAATCTGTAGTACCTAAAGAGGACCAAGATCAATTAATCTATCATCGTAAGCTCTTGTAGCACCATAGTATTGCCGCTCTTACAGCAAAGAATCTCCATCTATCATGATGGTGAAAACTCCTTCCCTCTTGATGTAGAGGATGCCCCTCCATGCAAAAGATCTATATACTGTCCTTTCACATATTTGTAAATGGAAATTAAATCACCCCTGAGCCATATTTGTTCCAGGTGCAATAACCCCAAGTTTGATGGTGTATCTTGTATTGTGATCCACCCAATAGATTGTATTGTAGCTAAATCCCACAGGCTCCCATAACTGTATGCAATATTCTATGTGTGGTCTCACTAGTATCTTAAGCATTTATGTCTCTTTTAATGAAAGTCTTGATTTTATTTGCCTTGGCGGCAGTAGCTTGGCAATATGCTAGAAAACTCCTAGGCCAGTCTCTGACGCTCAGTTGTAAATGGGGAGAGTGCTCAAGCTTATGCCCTCTGAGCAATGGAGTCCACCTTGTTGACAGTGCATCATAGGAGTAACTATAGCCATAGCAACTGCTATGGGGCTCAGAAGTTGAGGTGGCTCACTCAGGTTCAAGATTTTTTTTTAAACTTTGTAAGAAATAGCAAGCTGTTAACTTTCTGCTAACTATGGCTACAATAGAAAACCCTATAGACAATAATAATATCCGGAGTCATGAAAAAAATACTGAAAGAAAAATTGGGCAACCCAAAATACAATGATAACAACAAAGGGGAAGACCAACACAAAAGAATATACAGGCCGTCCCCGGGTTACAAACAGGATAGGGACTGTGGATTTGTTCTAAAGTTGAATTTGTATGTACAGTCATGGCCAAAAGTTTTGAGAATGACACAAATATTATATTTTCACATGATCTGTTGCCCTCTGGTTTTTATGTGTGTTTGTCAGATGTTTTTTTCACATACAGAAATACAAGTGCAATCATATTATGATAACAAAAAGCTTTTTTTGACAGTTAGAATGGTTAATGCAGCAAGGTCAATATTTGCAGTGTTGACCCTTTCTTCTTCAGGACCTCTGCAATTCTCCCGGGGCATGCTCTCAATCAACTTCTGGACCAAATACTGACTGATAGCAGTCCATTCTTGCACAATCAATGCTTGCATTTTGTCACAATTTGTTGGTTTTTGTTTGTCCACCCGTCTCTTGATGATTGACCACAAGTTCTCAAGGGGATTAAGATCTGGGAGTTTCCAGGCCCATGGACCCAAAATCTCTGTTTGTTCCCTGAGCCATTTATTTATCACCTTTGCTTTATGGAAAGGTGCTCTATCTTGCGGGAAAAAAGCATTGTTGATCACCAAACTGCTCTTGGACGGTTGGGAGAAGTTGCTCTTGGAGGACATTCTGGTACCATTCTTTTATTCATGGATGTGTTTTTAGGCAAAGACTGTTAGAGAGCCGATTCCCCTTTGGGTGAGAACCAACCCAACACATTGTTGGTTTCTGGATGCTTTACAGTTGGCATGAGACAAGACTGGTGGTATCGCTCACCTTGTCTTCTCCGAACAAGCTGTTTTCCAGATGTTTCAAACATTCGGGAAAAGGGGAAATTTATCAGAGAAAATGACTGTTACCCCAGTCCTCAAACAGTCCACTCCCTGTACCTTTGGCAGAATATCAGTCTGTCCTAATGTTTTTTCTGGAGAGAAGTGGCTTCTTTGCTGCCTCCTTGACACCAGGCCTTGCTCCAATGAGTCTCCGCCTCACAGTGCGTGCAGATGCACTCACACCTGCCTGCTGCCATTCCTGAGCAAGCTCTGCACTGCTGGTAGCCCGAATTCCAAAGCTGAAACACTTTTAAGAGACGGTCCTGGCGCTTGCTGGTCTTTCTGGGCGCCCTGGAGCTTTTTGGCAAAAAATGGAACCCCCCTCTCCTTGAATCTCCTTGATGATGCGATAGATTGTTGACTGAGGTGGGGAATCTTTCTAGCTGCGATACTCTTCCCTGTTAGGCCAGGTTTGTGCAGTGCAATGATGGACTGAACGGGTTTCTTTAGAGATAACCATGGTTAACAGAAGAGAAACAATGATGCCAAGCCCAGGGCCCCCTTTTAAAGTGTCCAAGTGGTGTGATTCTTACTTAATCATGCGAAGATTGATCTCCAGTCCCTGTCCTCATCAACACACCACAAACCTGTGTTAATGGAGCATCACTGAAACGATGTTAGCTGGTCCTTTAAGGCAGGCCTGCAAAAAGTTGAAATGTGTTTTGTGGGAAAAGTTAATTTTCTAGGCAACTATTGACTTTGCAATTAATTGCTGTTAAGCTGATCACTCTTTATAACATTCTGGAGTATATGCAAATTGCCATTATAAAACCTGATGCAGTAGACGTTGTAAAAATTAACATTTGTATCATTCTCAAAACTTTTGGCCATGACTGTAAGTTGGAACAGGTATATTTGTTGAATGTAACTCCAGCACAAAAGTTTTTTTTTTAGTTTTGGATAGTGCAGGGAAGGGTTTTTACATTTGTTTTGCGGTCTGTGTACCTGTTAAGAAGATTTCACCTCATGTGCTGCTGTGGCATGCTGGAACTTATTGTTCCACAGATACTACCTGCTGTGGAACATGGAACAATGTAACGGATGCTGGTAGTGGATCCACTGGATCACCGCAAGCGATGGTGTAAGCCGTACCAGGGGGCGGAATCTAAGTAGAACCCGGTTTTCACCAGAGCCCCCGCAAAGCGGGATGGACTTGCTGCGGCGGAGAACTACCCAGGTCGCCCCATTTGGCGTGACTTGCTTGCGGTGGCAGCCAAGGCAATTGCGTGGTACAAAATTGTGAGACGTAGCGAAGTCGGGGACAGGCAGGAAAGGTCAGGAGAGGCGGCAAGGTTCGTGGTCGAGAAACAGGAGCGGCAAAGTGGGTACAACGGAAGACAGGCTATGAGGCAGAAGACGCTTTCTCTAAAGGGCAGTACGGCACTAAAGATCCGGCAAAGGTGACCCGGAAGGAAGGAGGGTTAAATAGGGTCACCCTGCCAGCCTTACCAAAAAATGGGCGTACTGGCCCTTTAAATCCCCGAGAGCCGGCGCGCGCGAGCGCCTAAGGCCGGGCATGGCCATACCGGGCCGGCCAGGAGGACGGGAGGACGCGGGCGCTATTCAGGTAAGGGGAAGCCGGACCCCGACCCGTGGGACCGCAGTTCCCGGGGCCGGGACCCGACGGGCGGCAGCACGAGTGCGCCCGCAGCCCGGGCGAGGGGCGGCGGGACCACTCGTGACAAACAACAAGTGCCGGCATGCCCCATAAGTCTTCGTTTGTAACTAGGGGATAGATGTAAGTCGGAACGGTGTAAGTTGAGAACTGCCTGTAATCCAAAAACTTTATTAAACATAGATATGAAAAAAAGTACACTATTTTTTTTTTTAATTCATACCAAGCAATAATAAATGAAAAAAAAAAATACCACACCCAGAAAAGAAGCAAAACAACAATGCACAGGGGTCTAGGGTCACATAAAAAATGTAAATCAAAAAAGCATCAGTGAAACACGCGTCGGGGAAGCACAGGGGTCTAACTGTCATTACATGTCTTTTTGCCACCGGATCATCTTTTGGTATAGTATTGTATTTCTTTTTTTTTCATAATTTATTTTGCATGATTTTCATGTGTGCTATACCTTGTTGTATTTTTTCTTATTATTTTTTCCTTGTTCTGGTGTTTTTTTCAATTGATGATTATTTGCATTTATTATTTTTTTATTTTTTTCTATTTACATTTTCTTGATCCTAGACCCCTGTGCGTTGTTGTTTTGCTTTTTTCTGGGTGTGGTATTTTTTTCCGTTTATTATAGTTTGGTATGCATTTTTTTTTTTTTTTTAATTTGTGTAATTTTTTCATAACTATGTTTAATAAAGTTTTTTGATTATATTCTTTTGTGTTGATCTTCCCCTTTTTTGTTTGTTATCTAGGGCTACAATATCAGATCTCTGATGTGTGGCGCCATTATCAATACCTTCAATTATTTCTACTTATTGTGCCATTTCCATTTCCATTTCCATGGGGTGTGAGCTTCAGTGCTCTCTGGATGTTCACACGGCTTATTTTGACGTGGTTTTGGACGAGGTTTTCGGAGCGTTTTCGCTCCCAAAATCTTGCCCAAAACCTCACCTGAAACACGCTTCTTCAGAAGAGGTTTTAGAGGCATTTGTCGGCGAGGTTTTGGGCAAGGTTTTGGATGAGGTTTTCAACGGGGTTTTCATCCACACAAATTAATAGCCAGGACAAAAACCGCGCCGAAATCGCACCTAAAACCTTGCTGAAAACCGCACCTAAAACATGCTTCAAGAATTGACATGACACTTCTTTTTCAGCGCTCCCAAAGAAGCGAGTAAAAACCTCGTCGTGTGTGAACTACAATGAGGTTTTACATAGGAGTCAATTAAATGAACTGGGGGCGTTTTAGAAGCGTTTTGGACGAGTTTTTTGGTTGAGGAAACGCTCCGATAACCTCGTCCAAAACTACGTCAAAATAAGCCGTGTGAACATGGCCTAAGGAGTGAAGACCGCACACTTGACAATCTAGGAAGAAAAAATGACTCACTGGTTGCTTCAGTGGGTAATAACAGCTGACGGAGGTGAAGCCTGGCTTGGTACATCAGTTCATTGTTAGAGGACTTGTTGTGTTGTAGGAAATTTCTTTAGACTATTTTTTAAATAAGGGCACCTATCACATGCCAGAGGGTCAGTGCGTACAATAACTGAACAGCCCTGCAAACTTGTAAACAGTTCAGGTAGATTACTTGACCAGCAGTTTTGTTTGGAGGTAGTCATGAAGGCAATAAGGTGATCTCCTTTTCATGGAAATCATGCTTCTTTACAACCTCTGGAGTTTGGGGCTGTTAAGATATCCTAATGAAGATGGTCTGACTCCTTAATGATTAAATGCTTATTTAAAGAGAACCTGTCAGTCTCTTTATGAAAGAAGCATAAAGTAGTGGAGAAGTTTTTTTGACTGTAGCTGTTTGTCACTTATCTGTGAATATGCAATAGTTTTGGAGAACTCACAGTTTCGTTGTTGCAGCAAGCAATGTGATGGAGGATTCTGATGCATTCACGAGCTGCAGACTTCCTTCACCACCTGCTGCTGATTGGCAGCTTTCTCCTTATAAGGCCATGTCCCCACGGCACCGGTTTTCGGTTTTGCAAAACCGTCCGCAAACTTTTACCTGGGGCTCTATGGAAAACCCGTGCAGCAGTCCCCACTGCACGGGTTTTCCCCCTGGCGGTTTTTCAGACCGTTGGCCGCCCGAAAAGCATTCTACTTGTTCATTCTTCTGTCCGGTTTTCAGACAGAATATGAACAAGTGAATGTGAAGGGGAAGGGCTTTTCTCCAGTATTTGTCCTGTGCCGTGTAAATGGGCCCTAAGTCTTCATTAAAGGGCTAACAGATTCCCTTTAAGGCTTTGTGATCACTAAGATGACCAGAAATCCATCTTACTGTCCAATAAAGTCTAAGGTAGCAGACAAAAACCAGACTGTTTTATTTTTTCCTTTGAACCAGACCAAACAGTACAGAGTGCTTCAATGCCAATGTTAGTTCATAATGTTATGTGACATCTCTATAGAAGGAAAGCTGCAAGATTGAACAATTTGTCTTGTTGTCTTATATAGATTTCTAAGATGGCCATTTACACCAGACATGCCACTAATGTGTGTTCACTAAGGATATTTTCACATTAAAGTCCTGGTTGACATTTATACCAGAAGCCATGGCACAGATGGATCAATTGCACAACAGATCCAAATACTGACCAAAGGATCCCTTTGACTTACAATGGGTTCCATTGGGAGTCCCTTGAGGAATCTCTTGAGGTGTTCCCATCTTGCACTTTGATGGCATATTGATAAGTCTAACTGGTGTGGATCCCACTTCTGGGACCTGCACCTATATTGGGAATGGGTTTCCAAAAGCATGCGCTTAGAACAGAGAGTTAATTGTGCTTCCGTGTGACTCTTCTTTTAGTAACCAAATAGCAGGTAAGCTCCCATTACAAGCACACATTGAATACAAACTGACATAAGTTGCAGCAATTTAGCTAAACTACAGAAGAATCAGCTAATTCCTAAGAATCACCAAGGGGATTTGATGTAGATGACTGTCTGCATAGTCCCCTCCGGATTTTTGATGTTAATTAAAGACACAGAGGGCACCGTTGTCAGACACTTGTAATGCATGGCGAAGGGAGGATACTCAAATGTAATTATTTTATCACTGCATACAAGAAACTGTGGGTGCTGTAAGTTTTTACCCCAACCTATGGCTGAGGGAGCAGCCTAGAAAGGTCATGTACAGAAGGGCTGCTCCCACAGTCGTACCTAGAATATTTAGTATAGTTGCATACACCGGGCATCAGGGCAGCATGGGCAGCATGCATTACCCTGGCACCACTTGGTTTATTAGCAAGTCAAGGAGACTTGCTAACTCTTTTAGGGGTCTGGAAAGATTAACCTTTTTTCCAAGAGTCCTCTAAAGGTTCTTGGAAACATGGCAATTATGCTTTTTTTCCACTGTTTTTTGTGAGTTTGGATAAACGAAAAAAAAAAAAATGCAATTCTGTATTGGATAAACAGGGGTTTTGTGTATTTTTTTTATTATTTATATATTCAGCCTTTTTCACTTTTATAACACACTGCAATAGATTTCTATAAATTACTGTATTGCTATGTATTAGGCCCGTGACAGGCAACCTATTAGACACTACTCCAGGAAGGACTGAATAAGCATCTGTACATGGCAGACCTTTATACGGCTTATAATCATGTTACATGCCAATAATCAGAGAGAAGGAGCCCCTTCTATCAGCTATCTAGATGCTGCTGCAGCTGCTATTATCTGTTGATTGACTAGGATCAGAGCAGTAGCCTAGCTGTACATTACATTAAAGAATACCACTCATTCTACTAAAAACAAGTTAGCTACAATGAAGGTAAAATTATACCAACTCATAGAATAAAGTTAACATGTTATTTCTGCTACATGGTAAACAATTGAAGATGAAAAACAGTGGAAATTAACATCAGATCTTTTCTTTTACATTTTTCCCAGCAAGAGTAAAAAAAAAAGTTATTCAGCATGTTAAAGCCAACCCAAAACACTGAAAAATACATCTCTCACAAAAAATAAGCCGCCATACAGCTACCTCAATGGAAAATGTAAAAAAAGCCATCTGAAAACAGCAACAAAAAATATATTTTTCCATAAATTAAAATATTATTGTGTAAAAGTAGTGACACATAAAACAATTGAATGGAATCAATTTCATGTGCTTTATACTGCGCAGTGAGTAGTCTAAAATTTAAAAACATAGAAATCAATGTGGGAATTACTGCACATTTTACATGCCCTCAAAAAGAGTGGACTATATTTAGAGTGGTATTCCCATCTCATTGATTAGCTTTAAACATGTAGGCAAAGGGAATTAAAGATTATTATGAAATACATTGCTGTTTCAATTTTGCTTTATTTTAGAGTTAGAGCAGTCCTGCTTATGTTCAAAAGTTTTTTCTAGTTACCAATCACCTCTCTCTGCTCTAGCAGGGGTCATGTTGGTGAGGTCACTTCCTGATGTGTCTTAGCAGCAGGATGGAGCTTTCTGATCAGTCTCTGATCTTATCTTTCTACTGTGAAAAACTGTAGAGTTACTGACCTGGAAGCAACCTCATACTATCCTGTCAGGTCTGCATAGCACATTAATGTATAATTACATCAAAGATAACAGAGTCAATCAGCAGCTAACAGTGTGCCATGGCAGTATTTCTCTCTCATACTTCTCTCATGATAAAGAGAGCTCATATGCATAGCCAGACATTCTACTTGGACAGTATCAATGTTTTTCACAACCCTTCTATCAGTAATGTTTCTGTAACAAGCACAGTTAAGAACAGAAGCTAGCAGAGCTGAAATGTCGGTCACTGCTATAGACCCACATGAGGTGCAAGCCTAAGGGTGCTTTCAACCAGCGCAGATTTGGTGCAGTTTTAACTGCGCTCCAATTAAACTACCTTTATTACCAGCAGGCTTTCAGTTGTCTAAACTGTTCAGAAAGGTGTTTCAAGTAAGTAATCAATTACTGTGTTTGAAGTCTTGTGGATTATAAACCCACGAATTGATTACTCACTTGCCAAACAGTTTAGATAAGTGAAAGAAGCTTGCTGATAATGAAGGCAGGTGGTTTAATTGGAGTGCAGTTAAAATTGCACCAAAACTGCGCTGTGTGAAAGCCCCTGTAAAGGGTATGTTCACACGGCTTATTGCGGGGCGTATAGAACGCGCCGCAATACGTTGGGTGTTTTGGAACCACGCGCTGATCAGCACAATACGCGTCGAAATGCACGCCGAAATACGCGGCTAAATAAGCTGTGTGAACATACCCTAAGAGTGAAAACAACATGGGAAAACCCCTTTGAAAAGGTTGTCCAGCAAATAAGAATTATTCTTCAATGCAGCCAGGATGAGTGAAAATTAAACAAAAACTTATTTACAGACCCTCCGTCGCTAACGCTCCAGAGCTCCTCTGCCATGCCCCCCCTCTCGACTTCCAGTTTCTTGTACTGACATGCATAAGAGGCTCCATTGTAAGTGAATGGAGTGCGAGCCTTTCCTATGTGCCAGGATGAGAACCTGGAAGTCAAGAAGAGCAGATCGCCAGGGAGCTCTGGAGCTACAGGCATGGGAGATCTGTAGGTAAATAGAACGGAAGAATAGCTTTTATTTGTTAGACAACCCCTTTAATCAAAAAGTTTTATGGTCCCCAAAATGGTTTAACTGAAAATCACAATTAATCTTGTTACATTAATTAAAAAAAATAAAAAATAACAAGGACCACATGTATGAAAACTGTCTTGGTCTAAGACTGTCTTTGTTGCCCATAGCAACCAATCAGAGTGCCCCTTTCATTTTTTCAGAACACTATATGAAATAAAAGGGGCGCTCTGATTGGTTGCTACAGGCAACAAAGACAGTCTTAGACCTAGATAGTTTTCATACATGTCCCCCTAAATTTATAGTTCTCTGAATGCAGCCTTCCTGCTGTCCTGAAGGCCAAAATAGGCTCAATCTTTAAGGATTTAAGTGATTTATGATGGGTTTTGAGGGCAGACATACAAATGTCAAATGCAGATGTTTTCATTGTGAATAGGATTTTCTATCAACCCAAAAAACAATAAACTCAGAATAAAATAAGAAATTTATAAATAATCTTTTCAAATCCCATCCAACAAAACTAATCCGATGTGAAAATGCTGAACCTCGGGGGAATTTCAATATAAAACAATTACATGTTTGACGTGCCAGCAAAAAATTGTCCTGTTTACGCTTAACACCGTAACAGGAATTGAAAAGATCTCCACAGATTTATCGCCAGCAAAACACAGTATTGAAAATACCACAACTATGAGCTGCTCAGGGACGCCATCCGCTTTGATAATCCGAGTCACCAGCTGTAGCTGAAGAGCAGATGTCTGCATATTGCTAACCTTACTGTTTTGACGTCTGAATCTATGGTCCCTTGCTGATTTTCACTTCTTAGTATGTATCTGACAAAGTGGTGTATTTTTTGTCATTTAGTCTTCATCACTCAGCTCCTGTCATTAACTTTGCCAATCTCTCTTTATTGAATTATATAGCTACTTTTTTCTGCCAGAATGAAAAATGAACCTACACTTAGGAATAAAGATCTTGTGTTATCAGCATAGAGCAGATAGTGGATGAATCCTTGCTCTACTAATGATAACGATCACTCCAAACGAAAATAGCTGCTCATTTTTTGTAACTGAGAAACTGTCAGACTGTAGAATAATGCTGTTTGGGACCCAATTTCAAGTATTATGGGAAATCTTGACTACACTTTATTTGTCAGATCTTGTAGTGTACAGTATCCTTGACCAGCTGTATCATCAAGGGGATAACCCATACTTGACAACATGCCAGTAGGCTGTCACAATAGGGATGGTTTTTATACAAATTCCACCTGTAAACGGCATTTTGGAGGCATTCCCTATTGTCTGGAAGTGGGACTCTAATGCCTTGGATTTGTGTTTTCAAATGTTGGCAAGTTGCTATAAATATTAAAGGGGTTGTCTCACTACATCAATTCATCACACCGCAGTCCTGTTTTCTTGGTTTCATTTTGAATTCAGGGGCAGTTTACTGGCTTCTACTGGCCTGCATTGATGAGCTGCTGAGGACACCAGGTCTGTTGCTGTAGCAACCAGCTCTGGCAGCCTATCAGGAGAGATTGAACATGTCTGTAGCTATAGCAACCTTAGGAGCTGATGCAGCCCATACAAGAGAGGATATCTAGAAATGGGTAGGATACTGTTAAGGGACACATATTGCAAAGTGACTTGTTTCTGCAACATATTTAACATAAAAAGCAATCCTTGTAGTGAAACAATTTCTTTAATGGCCTATTAATTCAATTTGACATCAATGTCTGAACTGTCCAACCAACCACCATGCAGAAAAAGTGCCCCCCCCCCGCAATCACGAGAACAAGAAGTAGTACAACGGAAGATTTGAATTGTTCTTTATTGTGCAAGGAAGTCCTGCTCAGCTCCCTGACTGCCAGATAGCACCTTCTCTGTGATGCAATTACATCAACATGCATTGATCTGCAGGAGCCTGGATACAAAAATCCAAAGCTTCATCATGTGGTATTGGCTGGTTGATAGTATTTGGAGCTATGCAGGATTTTTTACTGAATTGGATATGGTATGGGGCACTATTTAACCAAGTAGCACAGGATATTGTACACAGCCTAGTCAGGGGGTACGGTATAGTCATGGGGCTCAGCATGTGGGGCACAGTGTAATCAGGTGGGCACAATATAATCACACGGCTCAGTGTGTTGGACATAGTCCAATCAGGGGGCACAGTATAATCATGGGGCTATGTGTATGGGGCACAGTGTGATCAGAGGCATGGTGTAGTAATGTTGCTTAGAGTGTGAAGAGCACAGTGTAATGTGGGACACAGTATAATCATAGAGCTCACTGTGTGTGGCACAGTGTAATAATGGGTCTCAGTGTGTGGGGCACAGTGTAATCAGTGGGCACAAAGTAATCATGAGGCTTAGTGTGTTTTGGGTCTAGCGGAATCGGGGGCATAGTGTCATTGTGGGGCTCAGTGTATAGGTCCTATTGTAAACAGGGGACATAATGTATTCATATAGATTAATGTGTGGGGCACAATATAATCAGCAAGCATACTGTAATAATAGAGCTCAGTGTGTAGGACCTAGTGTAATCAGAAGCCACCCTATGGGGACATACTGAAAACTAAGGAGCAAAAGACATCTGGACCAGAGAGAAGTGGTTTCTGGACCAGATGGAGAAAAAAAAGAAAACTACTTCAGTCTGAGAAGATGTCACCTGTAAGTTACTGAATCTTATTTCTGCATATTGGTCTTAATAGTACAGGAATCACTTAAATGGTCTTTGATCATGTGGTAGTATTCTTCTTTGTGAAAAAACTACCAGGATTCCTTTATCAGTCAATAGATCTGGAATCTGGAAAATGTTATGGTAGAAGGGGCTTCTTGTTGGACTAAGCTGTGTTCTTGTGCTGCAGCCACTGGTGTCCTGGCTCAGCTACTTCCCATCCACCAATGCAACACACAAAGTATTGGCCCCACTTACTATTGATTTTTTTACTGTCCACATCTACTCCCAATGTTTCTGCTCTGAACAGTTTGCTAAATCCTCCTACTTCTGCTTTCCATGTTTGCTTCTAATTCAGACCCATGTCCAACATGGGGTCACTTTTAGGTATTCTCAGATATTTTCCAGACCCATTTTAAGCCCCAAATCCACCACTACAACTTTTCCCTTGCACTATTGTTGATAATTTTTCCACTTTGTGTTTTTACGCAAGTCAAATATTTTAATCAATTTTACAACTTTTTTACACCTTTTCAGCTAAGACAGTGCTTTCATGTTACGTCATTTGTGTCTTCTGCAGTCTAGATGATATTTATCCATTACATTGCTTTCCTGACAACAAAAATGGCTTGATGTATGTGTATAAACCAAGAAAAATTATATTTTCATTTCCTTTGATACATATTTTCCATCTGTTGTAAAGCAGAGGCTTTGATGCACAACCCAAGATGGGTCATTTAAAGGATGGCATTATATGTGTTTTATCTGCTGGGATTTCACTCTCCTTTGACAGATAGAAAATGGCTTAATCAGCATACTGAAAAAATCGTATGTATTTTTAACATTCTCTCATTTTGCCTCATCTCCCTTGGATATTGTTGTTTGATGAGTGTAAACAGGCCTTGCATCAAAGGATCTGTAAAATCGTCTTTGCACATCAAAATGTATGGTGGTGGTAGCCCCGTGCAATAATAACCCTCAAAGTAAAAAGTCCTGTTTTTTTTTTCTATTCAACACCATTACGGTTGCTTTTTGTATACTGTATAATGAAAAGAATAAACTCAAAACACAAGACACATTTTAAAGCTCAATTTCAGACTACAGAACACTCATTTAAAGGGCTATTTCATGTGGATAGCCCCAGTCAATATTCTCTTTCACAGTATATGGACTTCATAGGGAACCCATATCTATGAGTCATGATGGAGAAACCCTCTGTAAAAGCAGCATCTGCTCTAGGCAATTCAAGCCATCAATGTACAGTGCCTTGCAAAGGTATTTGGCCCCCTCGAACTTTTCAACCTTTCGCCACATATTAGGCTTCAAACATAAAGATATAAAATTTTATTTTTTTTGTGAAGAATCAAGAACAAGTGGGGCACAATTCAAGGGGGCCAAATACTTTAGCAAGGCACTGTATTACTTCATTGGCCATTCATCTAAAAGTTCACCTTGTAATACAATTCCCCGCAAGGGAAATGTTTGACCAGACAAGGCTTCCCCAAATTGCTGGTGGTCTTGGAATGGTTAAACGTAAACTAGAAAAAAAGTTAACAAAATAGGTTCCAACTGAATTAAATAACAAAAAAAAATGTACTCACCTTTGTACTTATCACCGCTCCAGCACTGAATCTGCCGGCAATGTCTCTGGTCTTTGTTCACTCCTGGTCCTCCCAAATACTACATGACTGCTGTAGCCAATCAGTGGCCCCAGTGGTCACAGACTATTCCATTGACATCACCACTCAGGAAATTAATAGTGCCACCAACCAGCTGCACCTGCCAAATGCTGTTTGGAGGGACCGGAAATAAACAACGGCTTCAACCCTGTAGTTGTGGTGAGTACAAAGGGGAGTCAATTTTTTTCAGTAGGGGTCTATTTTTATTTTTTCTTAGCTGGACTGTTTCTTTAATCTTGACCTTTAGTATAAATAGTGAAAACTGTCGACAACAAAGTAGTATAGTCAACAAGAACACATAATAATTACTAGAGACATAACAAGCAACCATGAGGCCTGAGGTGAAAATTGCAATTAATTTTTGACTCAGGTCTTGAAATTTTTCATTTTTCTTATCTAAATAGATCCAAAATGTTGTGCTGATTAATTTTAAACTTTGTCTCTCGCTTCACGCTTTTCGTGGTTCAATTTTCATTTCCACTGTCATAGAGTTAAACAGTAATATTCTGTTCGCCCGCAGCCAACCCTAGGGGGAGCTTACTGTACAAAGATGTATACACCTTCCTTTGAACTCAATAATACATCTGTCTTCAGTAAGCTTATAATATTTTTCTAAGTTGTGGCTGCAGGCAGCCAGTGTTTAATCATGTAACTCATTTATCACTACATCATATCATTTATCACTGTAAGGAAAGCAGGGAGTTTGGAGGTCAGTAAGAGAAAAAGTAAAAACTTCAACCCTTAAACAGATATTCTTTGAAATTTCTTTACAAAATTGTGCTAAAAGGTGGAGATTCCAATTCAAGGCAATGGACACCTTGAGAGGCATTTTAACCTGAAATATATGTATTTTGGAATAAAACTAATTATTGGAATTGAGTCTTACCAAACATGTTCAACTGTTTATCTTTTGTACCATTATATATAGATAACAATCTGCAGAATCATGATCAGTCAAATGTGTCAGAGAACACATCTGACAGCTCAGTCTCAAATCAACCTTGATTTCACTATAATTGAACTTAGAACATTGCTCAGGAGATGACTGATAGGAAACTGGGGACCAAGCTATCAGACACATTGCCCGACAGATCTTGCAAATAAGTATTCTTCATCTTGCTATGTATTGTGATACATAAAAACAACAGAACACAAATTTTTTTACAAAAAATATTTGTAGCCAATAATACATGCATTAAAAAATGTTTTTCCCAAGGATGTCCACAGCATTAACATAAGGATTATACTTTATGGGGGGGTCATATGTTTGCTTATGTTCCCTTTGTCCCAAATATGTTCTAATATATAATATTTGAATGTGGGCCAAATACTTCCTTTAATAAATATTCAGAAAGCCTAAGTGCCTTAAAATACTTAGTCATATTCAATGTTTACTGCTTTATATAATAATTTTAGGTGTTTTCTGTTCTATACTTGTTTTAGACTGAGTTCACATCTATGTCATCAATTTCCTTTCCCTGTCGTAGGAGAAGAAAAATGTAAATAATAGCATGCCGGAGCATTAGCATGACGTACACCAATGGTGTTTAACAGCGCTCACCAACTTATCATGGAGTCCAACATTTTGATGGGAAAACTAGCACTGTGTCACATATGACAAAATCTTTGACAGAGGCAGGAAACTGAGACACCTACATAGATAGGAACACAGTCATTGTTTTTATGTTTGTAATGAATGTCAGGTTGCAATATGAACATTGTATGGGGTTGATTACAGTGACAAGCAAAAAGAAACAATGTTTGCACTTTTTACTTTCAGGCTCCCCATCTCACCATCCACTACAGTTTTTAACGTGAGACTACCATCATTTAATAGACAATCATATTGGCTATCTTATACATAACTTTGACTTGCAACTATTTAGTATCTGCTTTGTTATGCTGATTCTCGTCATGTAACTGCATTGTTACTGTTTTGCTTTGCTCCTGGTGGTTGAACAATCTTTTTCTTGTTGTATACTACAAATTGCAGCTTGTTCTCACATTCTTTTATAGCTCAGTGTGTTATTAGGTTGATTCCCAAGCAAAAGGTCACTGGTTCGAATTGAGTAGCAGCCATGAAGAAGATTCTTCAAAAAAAGAGAAACAGCATCATTCAGCTCATCTTTAGTGATCTCTCAACCAAGAAAATTGCTAAATTGCATAATGTGAGGCCATGAAAGTTGGAAGAATACGAAACGAAGTCCATCCATTCAAAAGCCATGAGGTGGATGTACAGGCGAAATATCAGTCATTAAGTTGGCTCATCACAAGATCTACTAGTTCTGGCGCACGGCAATGGAGGTGGCTCATATGCTTTGTAATAGTGAGATCAGAGGTCCATGCAAGCACCATGCAACGCACAGTACACAAGTCTGGAATGGTGGCCTAAAAAAGATGAAGAAGCCTTGACTTCACTATCAACATAAGATCATAAGCATTGGTTCGCGTTTGCAAAAAAGTGGACAGTAGAAGATTGTAAACAGGTGATTTGGAGCATTGAGACAAAAGTCAATAGATCAGGCTTCGATGGGTACAAATCAGTTTGGGAGAATGAAGGGAAATGGGGGCTAACGGAATAAGAAATGAAGGAACTGTCAAGCTTGGTGGATGAAGTCTGATGATATGGGGCTGTTTCACAGCCAAACTCATTGGTTACTTGACCAGGATCGATGGTGGTCTCAATGCTGAGCTATATGTAAGTATCCTAAAAGATGAGTTACTTCGTACACTCGAGTACTATGGGTATGAAATGGTGTTCCAGAAGGACAACAACCCGAAGCATACGTTGATATTTGTGAAGAAATGGTTCATTGACAATGAAGTAGAGTTGCTGGATTGGCCTCCACAGTCCCCAGACCTCAACCCAATTGAACACTGGTGGGTAGTTAAAGAAATGCTTGAATCTAATTGAGAGCATGGCCAGAAAAGGATTTAGGCAGTGTTGTAAGCCAAAGGTGGATTTGAAAAATAATAAAAATTATAATCTTGATTTTTAGGAGCAAAATAGTAAAAATGCAATTACATGAGAAGAATCTGCATAAGTAAGCAGATGCAAGTCAAATTTATGTATAAGATAGGTAATATGATTGTCTGTTAAATGATGGTAGCCTCACGTTCAAAGCTGTAATGGATGGTAAGATATGGAGTCTTAGGCTATGTTCACACGAGGTAAATTCGGCACGCATTTCAAGCGAGATACGCGCCGAAATTACAGTAATTCACAGTTCTATGGATTACGCCTCGTCCCCCCGCACGTACAATATGATCGTATTGTACGCGCGGGGAAATGAGTGACATGTCAATTACTTACGGCGCATATTCGCCGTGAGCAATGACGGTCTATGAGGCCAGTGGGTTGCTGGCCCGCACGCGTCAAGGGAGTGCGCGCCGATTAGCGCGACTCCCAAACACCCGACATAATTGTAGGGCGTACTGTACGCCCCGCAATTACGCCCTGTGAACATAGTCTTAAAGTCAAAAGTTAAAAACATTGCTAACCTTTTCCTTGTCAGTGTATATTTCACAAGAACAAGCCATATAAAGACTGTGGCAGCTTTAACCTTTGAAAGGTTAAAAGTTCATCATACAAGTGCCTCCTCGTCTTGATAAAAGAAACACTAATTAAGAGCCTACTCTTGTCACCCAACATAATACATAATGAGAATAATAGAAAATTTAGCAGATGACTAATACAGATAAAGCCCTTACAGCCTCAAAAAGCAGCTGGAAGCTAGAAATCATTTTTTATATTGAGGACATAACATACCAGAAAAAAAGTAAATGGGGTCCTCACCTGCTGCCAAAAGGAGCCACTCATCCTGGTACATGTAAAGAGCAGTACAGGACATGTAGTATCACACTGTACTGTAGAGGGGAGCTACTAGACCGCCAATCACTGTATGCACTTAACTAATACAGAAGTTTTACAAGTTGAATGTTCATGATAATTGGTGGATCTTCCAGTCAATCACATAAGCTGCAGATCAGCAGTGTCAGTGACAATGTATGGGGAGTGTGGTTTCAAAATACAATGTCCCAGGAAAGACCATTGTATGGTAAAAATAGAGATGGGGCCCCACCATCTGATAAACTAAAACAGCGGCAAAGGTAGCAGTAACTAAAGGTATAAATAATATCGCCATATATCAGAGAACCCACAAAAAGGAACAATGTTCTAGCAACTAAGAGAGCCCCCTCAACCTCTAGGCCCCATAGCAGTCGCTATGGCGCAATGGTTATAGTTACGCCCATGGCTGTGAAAGTTTATAGGGGCACTTTGTGGTCACTGTTGGAGAATGGAATGGGGTCAAACTGTATTTGTTGGCAGCATTTACTTTGGGTCTTTCTTAAAAAATGGCTCAAGTTTTTATAAGTCGGCAAATGTGATTTTTATCGATATGTTCATCACGGTTTTCATAAGCACCCAGCATTTATAGAGTACTAATACTAATATAGTTTCTGGTTCTCTCTAGTAATGCAACAAAACCTCACACAACCTAATTAAACAGCTCAGCAATTCACAAGTCTGGCAATGCTAGGATGACAACCTTGAAAAATAGTTTATTAGCAGACTTCTGAGTTATCGCCCAAAACAGATGAATTTGCTGTTACTATTTTTTTTTGTATTAAGAATTTTTTTTTTTTAGATATTGTTAACCAAAGACATTACATTTATTTTATTTATTTTTTGCAACATAAGCTATATTTATTTATTGCAAATATTTTAAAGCATAGTAAAGCTCCAGTTCAGTTGTTGTAGCTATTGTATACTCAAAAAAGTACAGAGAGACTGTTCCCAAGGCGTATCATTATTCCTGTGAAAATACAGTGGCACTTAATTATGTATCACTTGCTATTCATTACATACAAGGACTGCGAAGTGAATATCAGGATGATGCTGGTAAGTTAGCAGTGGGATACAAAGCCTTTGTTTCACGATGCCTCAGAATTTGCTAACCTTCCTTGAATGTGACCTAAATATAGCAAATCTATTTCTGCATAAGCCACTATATGATCTCTCGTGCCCTCCTCAGCAGTATTTTGACAAACAAATCAATCATTGGTTTTCGTTTGCAAGGTGCCCTTAAAGGAGTTACAGATCCATGAATTTGCCATTTGCGTCTTTCAAAGCCCAGCTAATCACATACGCAGTTAATGCTGTATTTTTAGTCTCTTACTTTAGTTGTTTCCAATAGAATTTTGCAGTATATGCAAATTCCAATATTCGGATTTTTGTGTGTCCTTCAGGTAGTAAATCAAAGAACCATTAAGCAGTTTCATAGTAAGATATAGGCAAAAGAAAGGCAAACTGGTAGAGCATTCTCCAGAATATTTACCATATTTGCCTATGCGAGATATATACCTGCCTATACCTGGCTATGGGGGGACTTATACCTGCCTATAACTGCCTATACCTGCCTATGGGGGTACATATAACTGCCTATACCTGCTATGGGGGACATATACCTGCCTATAACTGCCTATACCTGCCTATGGGGGGACATATAACTGCCTGTACTTGCTATAGGGAACACATACCTGCCTATATCTGCCTATGGGGGATATATACCTGCCTATATCTGCCTATGGGGGGACATATACCTACCTCTAACTGCCTATATCTGCCAATGGGGGATATATACCTGCCTATATCTGCCTATTGGGGACACATACCTGCCTATACCTGCCTATGGGGGTACATATACCTGCCTATAACTGCCTATACCTGCCTATGGGGGGGTCATATACCTGCCTATAACCGCCTATATCTGCCTATGGGGGACATATAACTGCCTATACTTGCTATAGGGGACACACACCTGCCTTTTTCTGCCTATTGGGGACATATACCGGCCTATATCTGCCTATGGGGGGGAGATATACCTACCTATAATTGCTTATACCTGCCTAGGGTGGGACATATACCTGCCTATGGGGGTTACTAAATTGCCTATACCTGCCTATGGGGGACATTAAACTGCCTATACTGGCCTATGTAATTTTATTGGTATTCTTTTTTATTTTTTGAAATTTACCAGTAGCCGCTGCATTTTCCACCCTAGGCTTATACTCGAGTCAATAAGTTTTCCCAGTTTTCTGTGGCAAAAGAAGGTGCCTCGGCTTATATTCGGGTTGGCTTATACTTTAGTATATACGGTTATATGGTGCTAATATTTATTTATTACTTTCATATTGCTGTTTTAGTTGCCTTTAATTTTGCTACAAGGCCCTATGTATTCTGCTAGAAATCAAATATACTTCTATGTGTAACAATCGTGTTTATATCTGTTCATGGTCATTGCCAGTAATTTCTTCTATTACCAACCATCTGAAACACATACAAACAGGGTACAATACAGTACACTAAAGCTAAATTCCGCACAAAACCATGATAATAACAGTAAAATACCATCAGACATTTTCTCAGCGTGATATATTTTCAGTCTTTTACATAAGGGGGGGGGGGGGATGAGTTTACACCTCTCTACATAGAAACAGTATACATCATAGCAGAGAACTGATTCCTTGTGACGTAAGTAAAGACTTATGGGAAAAGAGCTGAGGAACTCCACAGCGCACTCTATTGGATGTAGTTATCCTCAATTCACAATGTAGCTCGCAGGAGCTTTGCAAAGTAAAAAGGATTTTAGCCAAACCAGTTAAGTTCAGATGCAGACAGCTGTTTCGGGGTTTTTTCCCCTCGTCAGTGCAGCGTAGAACTTACTGGTTTGGCTGGGTGAGAGGCGAAAGTGGCTTAGAAGGGGAAAGATCTCTCCTTAGGGAGAGCCACCAATAAATTGGTTGGTGGGAGGATTTACACGTCTTTCAGACCTCAAGTGACATAGACCTGTTCAGACAACTTCGTAAAGGTACAGACTTACATTCTGTTCTAAAACTCTGTTTATTTAAAGCCTAAGTGATAGCTAAAAAGTCCCATGAAATTGCTTTGATCAAGTCTCTATCTTTTAATCATCGCTTTTCATTGTTTAACACACATCTTGGACTTTATTATGTCTGTCTGTTTAATGTTCATGTTTTCAACATTTCAGCAAGTTCGAAGTGTTGAATGTTCTGTTCAAGTGTTTATACTGTGGAAAACCCCACTGTTAGTCATATGATTAATAACTCTGTAAGTTTGTGCCAAATATTTCATCGCTTCAGAATCAACTCCATCAGAAACTTAAACCATCAAAGTCAAACTGAATTTTTTGAAGTTTCTATTTTCCCTGTGTTTCCTTCAACATACTCCTTTTTTCTAGACCCTCCAAAAATGTACTTATTGTTTAATTGGATTTCTTTATCACTGGCATTCACATGTCTCAGATATAGAAATTAGATTGTTAGCTCCTTTGGTGAAAGAGATTAATGTGAGTGATACTATTTAAGCAATAGAAAGTAAATAGACAGTTTTTAGAGAATGTGATAAAGGTACAAAAAAAATATTCATTTTCATCCATAGCTGTTACAATATAAATTTGAATATAAGTCAACCAGAATATAATCAGAGACACCTACTTTTGCCACAAAAAACTGGGAAAACGTATTGACTCGAGAATAAGCCTAGGGTGGAAAATGCAGCGGCTACTGGTAAATGTCAGAAATATAAATGTATACCAATAAAATTACATAGGCAGTTTAATGTCCCCCATAGGAAGGTATAGTCAGTTTAATGTCTCCCATAGGCAGGTATAGGCAGTTATATGTTCCCCATAGGCAGGTATATGTCCCCCATAACAGGAATAGTCAGTTATATGTTCCCCCATAGGCAGATATAGGCAGACATATATCCTCCACAGGCAGGTAAAGGCATGTATGTGTCCCCCCATAGGCAGGTATAGGCAGGTATATGTCCCCCCATCAGCAGGTATAGACAGATATAGTCAGGTATATGTCCCCCATAGGCAGATATAGGCAGTTGTAGGCAGGTATATGGCCCCCATAGCAGGAATAGGCAGTTATAGGCAGGTATAAGTCCGCCTATTGACAGAAATAGGCAGGTATATGTTCCCCCATAGACAAGTATAGGCAGGTATATGTCCCCTATAGCAGGTATAGGCAGTTAATTGTCCCCCCATGGGCAGGTATAAGCAGGTATATGTCCCTCCATAGGCAGGTATAGGCAGATATATGTCCCCTCATAGGCAGGAATAGGCAGGTATATGTCCCCCATAGGCAGGTATGTGTCCCCCATAGCAGGTATCTGCAGTTATATGTCCTCTCGTAGGCAGGTATAGGCAGTTGTAAGTAGGTATATGTCCCCCCAAAGACAGCGCCCGGACGCCAACAGTGACTCGAGTATAAGCCAAGGACGGCTTTTTCAGCACATTTTTTTGAGTATATAGAGTATATTTTAGAGCACTGTACAAAGATTGTCAATATTCACTTTGGTCACTGTCCCCATTAGGGCTCAGAGTCTAAACTCTAGATTAACCTGGCAGTAGGTTTCTGGAGTGTGGGGGAAACCAGAGTACCAAGAAGAAGTCCATGCAAACACGATGAGAACATACAATCTTCTTGCAGATGACGTCCTGGTTGGGATTTGAACCCCGGACCAAGGCAAAACTGCTAACCATCGAGCCACAATGCTGCCCTTAAAGGGTTTTTCCCACAAAGTAAAATTGATGTGGAAAACTTGCAAATTAAATAATAACATTTTCACCATTCATCATTATAAAAAATTATGGACGACATGTATGTACGGGGCTGCGAATCATTTCAGCCCAAAAACTGGCGCAGCCTGTTCGCTATATTTTTAACCAGGTGCACTCCGGTATTAGGTGCATTTCAAAGCGCCCAAGGCATCTTGTAATGCACCTGAGATCGGGGGCGTGCTGGAGGCA
The DNA here is from genome assembly GCA_025379985.1 of Phyllomedusa bahiana. Taxonomy (NCBI): domain Eukaryota; kingdom Metazoa; phylum Chordata; class Amphibia; order Anura; family Hylidae; genus Phyllomedusa; species Phyllomedusa bahiana. The sequence goes on along the minus strand of JAODAL010001577.1, from coordinate 128,181 downwards.
TGTCGCACTACAATTGTACGAAGCAACACATTTATAGCTTCAGTACGGCAAATCTAGGTGCATTATTGCTGGAACAGGTAGACCACTTTAAAAGGGGTTTACCTGAGCCAGAATAGTCGCTTTGTAGCTAGAAAGCGCTAAATTTATGACCCACAGTAAAACAGATTCATAGATCCAGGTGCATTCTACAAACACGCGCAAAAAGATGGCGCCTGGGGCGCCAAAAATCATACATGTCGCCCTGTGCACCATTTTTGTTTTAGCTGCTACCTTAGTGATCCATAGTGTACAGCTCATCTCCAGGGGATACGACCAGTGATGAGAGCTCTTCAGTGATGGCCACACATGCTCAGACACCACCCCTCCTTTCAGGCAGCTACTGTCAGGCTCTTACCTGCTTAGTAATCACAGACACTCACTCACTGCTGAGCAAGCATTCAACCCCAGGTGCTGTCATTCTACTCCTGTTCTCTGTACACTTTAGTAATGAGTCATACAGTGCAAATAAAAAGAAAAAATAAACCTTAAAGGGGTTGTCTCACTACGAATATTATAGTTGAAAATGTGGGGACCAAAAATCTAAGGATGTATGTCCTTGGTTACTACTGGCAAAGTGCTACGGTTTTAGAGAACGGGCTGGTTTACATGTGCTTAGCAACGGTGTTTATTTACTGGTCAGGGAAGCATTCTGTCCTGCCCAGGTCGTGCACATGCAAAGGAAAGGCAGTGAAGAGGAGGGGCAGGGATGTGTGTATTGGCAGGCAAGGAGGAGAAGCAGTGAGAGGACATGCAGGGGGCTGTGTGTATTGTATCCTCTTCACTGCTTCTCCTCCTTGCCTGCCAATACACACATCCCTGCCCCTCCTCTTAACTGCCTTTCCTTTGCATGTGCACGACCTGGGCAGGACAGAATGCTTCCCTGACCAGTAAACAAACACCGTTGCTAAGCACATGTAAACCAGCCCGTTCTCTAAAACCGTAGCACTTTGCCAATAGTAACCAAGGACGTACATCCTTAGATTTTTGGTCCCCACATTTTCAACTATGATCTTCATAGTGAGACAACCCCTTTAATTAGCTTTGTGCATTAAAGGGAATCTGTCGACAATTTTATTTTTAGTTATTAAATGAAGACCCTGATCCATATTTTTTTCTTCTTAGCCGTTTTTATTTCTGATTGTAGATTTCTCAATTCAGTTGTCTATATATGATTGTGGGGAAAGCTTTCTTGCCTGCAATGCTTTAACAGCAATCAGAGAGATACTTTAAAGCAGCTTCATGCACATAGGAGGATTAAGACTGACTCAGTCCCATTGACTTCCATAGTAGAGTTTTCCAGGCATGCTCTGTGACCTGGGAAGAAATCAGTGTGCAGGGAGGGGTAGAGGGTGAACTGTGGCCAACTCCTATTGTGACTGGTTGATCCTGTACACATTGCTGTCTCCTTTCAGTTTGACCACATATTAGGTATCCACATGACCGTATTAACCTCTAGAATTAATCTAACAGGTTATTAAGTGTGAAATGTGAATGGTGTAAAAAAAAAAGAAAAAAAAAAGAAAAATTTAAACAAATTCTGTAATTTATAAGTGAACTTAAACTGTTCCCCAAAAAAGTACAACTTATCCCAAATAAAACGAGGCCTAATACAACTGCGTCATTGAAAAAATAAAACAGTTACGGCTGTTGAAACGCAAGGAGACAAAAACTAAAAAAATGTGCTGGTCATTAACTACTTTTCAGGTGTTCGGCTTAAGGGGTTAATGATTTTAATGAGTTTGAACCCAAAAGGAAACTCATCAATACATAGATATTCCCACTAAAATTTCTATCTATCGGAATATCTATCTATAGATATTTCCATAGATATATGTATTGATATTTCTATAAGGGGACCTTAAAGGCAAATCTATCGGGGGCATGTATTGGGGAGATCTATAGTGTATATAAAAGGGTGTGTGTATATATATATATATATATATATATATATATATATATATATATATATATATATATATATATATATATATATATACATTATACATATATATATATATATATACATATATGTGTATATATATATATATATATATATATTATATTATATATATATATAATTATATTACTATTGAAGTCAATGGGGAAACTAAAAAACAAATTAAAAACAATGCCAAAAATCTGTGCCAAAAACTGCGCAAATAGTTTCCCCCATTGACTTAAATAGTAAGTTTTCTGCCGTTTTCCTAGTGAAATACGGCAGATTATTGAAAGTATCGCAAGTTTTTGACAATAACAGTGGTTTTGAAATCCGACCTCAGATAATCCGAGCTGTATAGACTACAGCTCAGATTTTCTTTTGAGATCTATGAGGATGGTTTTACACTCGGATTTGGATGGCTTTCAAATCCAAAATCCATCTCAAAATCTGACTGTAAAACCATGCTGTGTAGACATAACCTCATATGACATGTCATCAATGCCACATCAAAAAGGTACAGTAGAGCCCAATACAGTAGAGCTCTACTATATGGCTCTGTACACCTCAGACATCATGTAGACTCATATTCTACAATGAATGATGTTCACTCTTCCTTCCTATGTATGAACTCCCCCTCACCACCAAATTGTGTGCTTGTCCTTCCATTTCTTCCATATTTTTCAAGATTATTTTAATTACCTCTGTTTTGAAAGCTTCAGTCTGATAACTACCTAAAAGTGAGATGACATTCAGAGAAAACTTTCTCCTGCTGCAATAAAAGCATGATTCATCTACAATCCAATGCACCAAGACTACAATGAATCACGTCTTTTGTCCATTGCCTTTTCCTAGCGAGAAATCACAACACCAAGTTGTGCGAGAGATCCTGTGGTGATGGTATTTTGGAAGAAAGGCTCCTTATAATTGATAGCAACCGCCATCAAAACCCTGTAGTTATAACATCAATACGTCCACTCATTCCAGCTTTCAAACGTAAAACATAATAATAAAATGGAGATACGCTAAAAGGCTTTTTTTTCTTAAACACTGTTAGTCTGCAGGGACACTCATGGAGAATGTGGTAATTTTTTTTTTTTTTTAATCCACTGAGTTATTTTGAGATATTTCTCTAGTTAACATTGTAGAAAGTATAGAGTTTGGCCAAAAACAACAATTCTAGTAGTCCAGATACATAAAATTATACACTCTCGGTTTGAGCAACCTATAGGCCATAGATGTGTTCTTTTCCAGCATAAAGCGGTTTAATTTTTTTTTCATTATTTATTTAGGTTTATGAAACCTGCTGAGTGTATGAAATAGTACATAAAGGCTGAGGCGATGATGTGGGAAAAGGGCAAGAGTAGGAGAAAAATAAAACTATGTGAAATGTGAAAATCCATGGGAGGATTAATAAACAGAGGCTGTATAATTCAGGTAAAAATTTTATAATTTCTAAAGTCTTGGTGGGAATGGAAGTCATACTAGAATTACAGGACCATACATCGCTTTGGTAGTTATAATATTAGCATTCGGCATAGTGTCAGAGAAGCCATATAGAGTTAAATAATGTAAGTTCTTCAGAAATCGTTCATAATTTCCAACAGAAGTAACTGCTTAGCTAAAGGCTGGCCTAAGAGGACTTTGATTATGCCTCTGGTTTACCTGAGTTATTTGGTCTACCAATTTTTTTATTGGGTCGTTTTGTCCCTCTCATCTATAATTACTAGTAATACACATTTGTTTATATATGTATGATGGGAAGGATGCTTAGGCCATGTTCACACAGCTTATTTGGGCACGTATTTCAGCCTGTAATTCGCGGCGTACTGCGTGAATTACGGACTGAAATACATCCCAGTCATTATGGTAATCCACAGTTCTCATAGAGCACTATGGATTACGCCCCTGCAATTAAGCCGTGTGAACATGGCCTTACTTTACCATTCCATCACTCGTTTCTCAGCAACCTCTGGAAACTACCCTGGATTAATCAGCTACACCCGACAATCGACAAAAGTATTAAAACTGCTGATTCGCAAGGTGAAATGCGGCAAAATGAACTTGGTGTAACCAAAACAAAGATAAAGTAAAGGTTACTGCTTACGCAAAAGTATGTTGATTAAACTAACCAATTGTATTGCGAATTATAATCAAAAGTATGAAGTAATGATGAATGATGTATTGAATATCATCCAAACCAACCTCTATAAAAACTTCTATGCATTAACCAAAATAAAGAATTTTGCTTCTGAAATCAACCTGATGTTAACTGCCAATCTTCCCTGATATATGCGCATATATCCATCCTTATGCTAATTTGAAAACTGCACAATAAGGATAAAGTCACGGGTTAACGACAAAGTGGCACCCCAGATGGAACTCGGACCCACAATCCATGACGTAGGACTTCAGTGCCTTATCCATTGGGATAAGGAGTGGTGGTTTTCTTTCAGACTGTACTTTCTAAAACTTCCGAATGACTGGCTACTGTTAACTTATAAGTATAGTCAAGGAATTCATTTTCAGTAATGTGTTTTTTCCCCATGTCTACATAATCTACATTCAAAAAGATTTTCAACTTGTGCTGTGTATTCTATGGGCAGTATTAGCAGTTACAGAGGACCTGTGACTTCTCTTTGCGTAAAAAGCAAAAGTTTTGTTGCGTCACATAGAAAAGTAAGTGGTCAATAGCAGTATTCACTGCAGAACACAGAGTTTAGGATGTTAATCAACACGATTCAGGTCACAAGCAACAAGTATAGTCCCCCCAATTAGGAAAGTGAATATAATCCAGTTCATCTGTAGCTTATAGTTTATGTTGTGTGTTATTCTTCCAGAACAAGTCCACTGGTGAATTCCTTTGGGTTGCAGATACTTGTCACCCAGTTGTTGGCGTATTATTTATCCTTTTCTCAGTCTTTCATATTTGCTCTCTAGAGACTGTTGTGTCTTTGCTTGTAGATGCTGAGAGCAGTGGAAGATCAGATCTCAACTCCCCTGTAGCAACGGCAGTGGACACTTCGTAAAGGTCTGTTACTAGACCTAAATGTCGCTCAGCACTAATTACCGCCTTTGGAATACATTAATGGATACTATAATACTGCATTACACACATACAATTATTATTATTATTATTTATTTTAAAGCGCCATTGATTCCAGGGCGCTGTACATTCGAGGGGGTTACCTACATAACATAAGTCAAACGAGTACAATGATAAGTGATTAATGACAATTGGCACGACAGAGGGAGAGAGGACCCTACCCGCGAGGGCTTACAATCTACAAGGAGGGGGAAAGAGACAGGAGGTGAGGGGCAGACATGTTTGTGGAGGAAGTAGTGACAACAAGGTTAGTGTAGGTTATAGGCAAGCCTGAAGAAATGGGTTTTCAGGTTGCTTTTGAAGCTGGTGAAAGTGGAGGAGAGTCTGATGTGTTGGGGCAGTGAGTACAATGTCAAACTCCACAACTCCTGGGGACTCATAGACGACTAATACACCAATGACTGGAAGACAAGCATCTACAACCCAAAGGAGTTCACTACTGGACTTTTTCTAGAAGAATAACACACAACGTAAGCAACAACTGAACTGGATGTATATTCTTAAACTGTCCCATTTCTTAATTGTGTATTCTTAAACTGTCCCACTTCCTAATTGAGAGGACTGTAACTGTTGCATGTTACCTGAATTTATTGATTTTTTGGGGTTTTATTGTTTTTTTCCTTGGATATCTTAACAATATTGGTCTTAGGCCATGTTCACACGGCTTAAAATGGGACGTATTTCAGTCCGTAATTACGCGCCGGAGTGCGCAAATTACGGGCTGAAAACGGCCCAGTCATTACGGTAATCCACAGTTCTCATAGAGAACTATGGATTACGTCTCCTCTCCCTGCTCGGCGAATCCGCCGTGGGGAGAGATAAGTGATATGTGAATTACCAGCGGCGTATACACGCCGCTGGTAATGCAAGTCTATGGGCCGGCGAAGTGCTGGCCCCCCGCTCACTCCCCCGCTCCTGCCCCCTGCTACACGGTGTAAATGCGGGGCGTAATTACGTCCCGCAGTTAAGCCGTGTGAACATAGCCTTAGGGTTCCAACATAAAACCCTTTTCCACTGTGCACCTAATTTTCTAACGATCTCCTGAGAGATAGCAGTTCTCCTGTCTGCTTAAGTGAATACATCTTCTCTTATAACTCTGTGTTATGCTCTTCCTCTGTTTTTCCTTCTAGCAATGCATTAGGGTATGTTCACACGGCATCTTTGCAGGGCATATTTTGGTGCATAATCTTGCTGTAATATGCCAGAAATACGCAGCTGTAACTATGGTAATTCATAGTTCTCATCAAGAGCTATGACTACCTACCGGAGAAAGAAGTGACACGTTACTTCTTACTGGCGTAAAAGACAGTGCATGAGGGCCGGCCAGAGCGATTTAGAAGTACATGCTGCAGCACGTACTTAAAACACTGGCGTATTGCGGCGCGTGCGCTGTGTGAACTTACCCTTAATGAATCAGTCAGCTGTGTGTTACCATTCCAGTCTTCAAAGGTGTGTCCCTGCACACACTAACTCTGTCTGCACTGTCAGACTATGCAGGGACCTACCCTCAATCGGTAACATCAATCTGACAGATTGATAGTTAGTGTTTAGCAAAAATAAAAGGTGAATCACACACCATAGAAATCTAAGTAAAGATGCTCCAGAATTGTAACTTGACCGGGAATGCTGGTATTTACTAAAAAGATGTGTTAGGAATGGCCACAGTTCCTCTTTTAAGGGGTTACTCCCAGCTCGGCTGTACTTGACACTCCCATAGAAGTGAACCAACAGACCATTTATGCATGGCTACCTCTCTGTTTCCTGGAGCTGGAAGCAAGTGTCTAGGAACAAGATGGTAATACCCTTTTAATACCCTCTTTATCATCAGTGGGCAGTATGACAATGAACACTATGATTATAAATATTGGGGTAAATTAAACAGGATCACACCATAGATAGTAGATAAGAGCATGCCCACAGCAGTGTTCCATAGAAGATAGGTTGCTTTTCGACTTAGTTTTTGTCCGTTCAAATCTATGGACCCATCGTGAAAGAAAGATGGCTAAATGTAATGGCAAAGACATATCAGTGAAATATATTTATTTGGATCAATTAATCACAAGGGTTTTACACGTCACAATAAACCAAAGACACCTCAGTCACTAGAGAGCAAAGATGACAAACTGAGCATAAATCTACAACTGTAATGATATTTCTGTATAAAGCTCAGAATTGCTTAAGATAAAATATTCCTCCCAGCCCGTCTACACAGAAAAGATTTAGAGTCACTTTGTTTGTCTGGTTTCGGATTTAGAATCAGTTTAAAAATCGACTGTTAACCATCTCCAGAGACCATAAAAAATTCGACTGCTAGTCTACACGACACAGATTTTCTGAGGTCGGGTTTCAAAACCAATGGCTTTTGGATTTCCAACAGAAAATGTCCTGTTTAATGTCAATGGGCTGGTCAAATCCAAAAACCGACTACAAAATCTACGCAAAAAAAACTTAACGAAAAGCGAAAACCAATTGCAAAATACAGTCGGATTCTGTTACAGAAACTGACCGGTATTTTACAATTGCGGTGTGAATGTACCCTTATTAGAAATGTTAAAAGTGAGTAATAATAATATTAGGGACAAAGCTTTTTGATATCTTATTACCAAAGTCTTCACAAACCTAACTAATTAGAAATAACAAGTTTAATGTTGACTTTTTCTTGAAGATATCATCCCACTGAAAAAGAAAAAAAAAGTGTATTATGCATGTGGTGTTCGGTATAACACCCCTTTCTAACTACAAGTCAACAATGTGTATTCATTGTCTGCAAAATGTTTATACAAACAGTCATTAACTCCATAAAACTGGTCTGCTCTGTCATAAAACCCTAAATATCTTTATTGAGATCAGAGGTTATTACCAAATGGGATATTTCACAGGCCCTGCAGCTTCAAAGAAATATCAGATGTCCATTACATCCAATTCTCACAATTTCCATTTCATATTAAAATAAGTCAATCTGAGGACAGAGATAATTAAGTATGCCTGGGCTGTCCCTTTCCCTAATATTACCAGCGAGTCAGAGACAACTAATTACCCTAATGAGATAGTTGGCTGTTCGGAAATCTGAGCTGACTGGGCAGATTATAAAAAATACAATTTCCATGGGAAATCTGTGAGCATAGCTTGGGGTTCAATCATCGATTGCGCTGCATTCCATTTCTTCCTTGTCCTAGAACTAGAAGCTAAATCTACTAAATGTTAGGTAATTCTCTATGATTTTCTCCCTTTTTATTTTATAATTGTAATTGTATATGTATGGCATTTTATTGTATTTTTGTACTGTACTGCACTGTAACTTTTTTTGATTAAAAAACTTTACATTTTAATAGGTTTAGTCCCCATATGCCCTAGCCTTGATAAGGTGTTTAACCCTGGAACTGTTGGGAGAGTAGAGTTTAGTTATAGTGTTTTAACCGTGCAAGTGCAGGTAAGTGGTGTTTGCGTGTATCAGTCCTTCCCTCTTATTTATTTCTATACTGATGGAAGGTGGTAGCAGTGGATATTTTGGGGTGCCTGGACTGTGTTGGGTGTGATTTCTCCTGAGAGGTGAGTGCAACTAAGACTGAGTGGAAATAATTAAACTCCATTACAGTTGCCCCTACATCACATGCTGTTAAGTGTATATGTGATAATAGTCTTCTTCAAATGCTAAGGAACTTCAAGAAAAATAGGCCCTCATTTACTAATGTATTTGCACCAGAAAAGTATGTAGAAGCCACTGCGTCAAAAAGTGGCACATTCTGGTGCAGCATGTTCCAGATACATTTATTATGGGCACTTTCCGCGCATAAAGCTAAACTTATGTATAGACAATGTATAAAGTTGTAATAAGAAAGAAGATACAACTATGGGTCACATAATGGACAGCTGGGACGTAAGAAAGGTGTCAAGACCAGTTTTGGAATGCTTGCCTCATGGTTCCGGAAAACAGTGATGATGCATTTCAATAGGACAATGTACCATCACAAAAACATACCAAGGTATAGGGATATTTTTTATAATAGACTCTAATGCCCTATCATATGATGTATACCAGACCAAGTTGTCTACTTAGAAGCAATGTTTTCAGTGTCAAGAATCCAACATTGCTACAGAAATATATGATCTTAAAAGGGTTGTCCAACCACCCCCAAAAAATTTAAAATTGCAACTATTTATATAAAATAACAAAAAAAAATACTAACCTTTTTTAGTCACTGCAATGCCTCAGAATGCTCTGCTTTTTGTTTATATACGGTCAACACGTGACAATGGCAGCCTATCAGTGGTCTCAGTGGTCACAGGCTGTTCCACTACAGTTTCGATCGTGCAGTGATTTTTGTTATTCTATACAAATGGGTGCTATCTGTAATTAAGTTAATCATACCAACTGCATGTAAACAAAGGTCAGAGAGATCTCAGGAGCTTTAATGCTGGATTGGAGTTGGCGTAAACAAGTGACTACTTTTTAGAAAATTTTAAATGGCTCCTAATTTTGATAATCTTTGGGAAGTCCAACAACCTCTTTATGAGTGCTTACAATCATTTGGTAAATGTGTTTATTTTGCATTACTTACATAACACTGACATATTCTGCATCAATCATTATAATGCACGTTATTCTCTGTTCCCAATAGAGCTTGGTTACACACACTAAGCTTGCGTTCAGACATTCAGCATTTTAGATGCAGTTTTCTAAGCCAGAACCAGGAAGGAATCGTAATTGGAGGACATATATCAAGAAATAGTCTGAGACTTCTCAATTCATTTTGGTTTTTACTCATAATAAACTGATATTGATACATAGGATGACATGTATGAAATTTAGCGTGTTAACGCCAAATTTCATGTGCCTAATAATAGGCTAGAATGCACCTGATTTACGAACCCGCTCTACAGCGGCTCATAAAGCAGACACATTCTAGCGCTTGTACAACAATTCTGGCTCAGGTATACCACTTTGAAAGTGCTATACCTGTTCCAGCAGTAATGCGCCTAGAAATGCTGTAGCGGAGCTGTAAATCCATAGCTTCGCTACGGTTCCAGTGCGCCCTGCCTCCCTCACGCCCCCCGAGATCGGGTGCATTACCGTGACACGGGCGCTATGTAATGCGCCCGATAATGGCATGCGGCACATTCAAAAATAGAGTGAACGGGGCTGCGCCTGTTATCGGCTGAAAAGACGCCAGATATCTGGCGCAGCCCCGTTCACACATGCCGCCCATATTCTTTTCTTAGCTGTTTCTGATAGTATTTTTTTTATATTTTTGTTGTCTTTATATGATTATGAGGGCAGTCTTCTTTCCTGAGTTGTTTTAACAGCATTTAGAAAGATGTTTTCTGCAGTTTCAAGGACATAGGAGCCTTTGAGCAGGAGCTGACCCAATGACTTCTATAGGAGAGTTTTCTAGGCATGATCTGTGACCTGGAAAGAAATCTCTGTGCAGGGAGGAAAATAGGGTGAGCTTTGACTATCTCCTATTGTAAATGGTGGATCCTATTTTATCTACACAATGGTGTCACCTTTGTGTAATCCTGCATTTGCTGCTAATGAGGAGACGCTACAGAACAAGATGTGTCAGACTATTACTAGACCTAGTAGCTTTGTGAAAACCGAAGGATTTTAAAAAAATATTGAAAGTGATATGAAAAAAAAAACATAAACTGAGTATTGCCATAATTGTTTCAAGCCATGGAATAAAACTTACATATCAAGTATTCTGCGCGCTGACCACTGTAAAAAATAAAAACATTACCAGGATTACCCTATTTTCTTAATCCTGCCTCCCAAATAACGGATTTAAAGGCAATCAAAAGTCATGCCCCCTTTAAAATGGTATCAAAAACTTGTCCTGCAAAAAACAAGTCCCTACACAGATCTGTAAACTAAAAATAAAAAAATTACGGATAAGACTGCAAAAACGTTGTTTAATTTTTAAACAAAAGTGCTTTTATTGCGTAAAAGCAGTAAACATAAAAATATATATATAAAATTGATATTGTTATAATCATATCAACCCGCATAGTAAGTTTATCATGTAATTTATACCGCATAACGAATGCTGTAAAAATGAAGCCCAAATTTTTTTTTTCCATGTTTACGGCCCAATGCTAAAAAGACTGTAAAACACCTTTGGGCCTAAAATGCACAATACACCCCAAGATGTTATCCATGAGAGGCTTTGAATCCAAAATGAGGTCACTTCTGGAAGATTTCCCCTGTTCTGGTACTTTGGGGGCTGTGTAAATACGGCATGGCACCCACAAAAATCTGCGTTCCAAAAGCTAAATAGCGCTGCCTCCCTTGTATGCCCTGCCATGCACTCAAACAGTAGTTTGCACCCACAGATAGGGTATTGCCGACCTTGGAATAAATTGCGTGACAAATTTTGTTTCTTTCCCAGGATTTCTTGTGAAAATGAAACATTTTTAGCTAAAACTGTATGTTATTGGAAAAAAAATTAATTTTCCATTTTCACAGCCTAACTCAAAAAAATCTGTGAGCACATATGGAGTCAATGTATTCACTACACCCCTGGATATACTCCTTAATGGGAGTCTGCAAATATGTAATGGTGCCTAAAAATATCTTACTGAAAATGAGGCTCCAAAGTCTAGTAGGTGCTCCTCCTATCATAAGCTTGTGTCAAATAGTGCACTAGGGCCACATATGGGATATCTCTAAAAATGGCAGAATTGGTAACATTAATGGTATTCCAGTGAATAATGGATAGAAAATGAAAATCTGCAAAAAAATTTACATTTTGAAATTTCACCACCACTTTGCTTTCATTTCTGTGAAACACATAGAGGAGTAACAAGCTTTCTAAATGTGGTTTTGAATACTTTAAGGGGTGCAGTTTTTAGATGGAGTCATTTATGGGGTAACTAACACATAGGGTCCTCAAAACTGTGTCAGAACTCGACTGGTCCCTAGAAAATCTGTGCTGCAAATTTTCTTGAAAATGTGAAAAATTACTACTAAATTTAAAAGCCCTCTTCTGTTGTAAAAATTAAAAATACATTTAAAAAATGATGCCAATGTACAGTAGACATATGGTAGATGCTATTTATAAAGTATTTTCTGTGGTTTAATTATCTGTCCTACATGCAGAAATTTTTGAACTTTAAAAATGGAATTTTTATTCCGATTTTCACAACATTTTGATATTTTTCACAAATAAACAAGGACTTTATCAGCCAAAATGTAATACTAACTTGAATCACAATGTTTCATGAGAAAACATTCTCATCACATGGATACGTAAAACCATTAAAAAGTTAATCCCACATAAAGTGACATGTCAGATTGGAAAAATGGGGCTCTGTAATAGAGGTCAAAACTGTTTGTGTTGGTAGGGGGTTAATAACCTTACTGATAGCATTGAGAAGTTTTGAATATTTTTATTTACATTGTCTATCATTTGCATATCATCACCATATCTAACAATCCTGTGATTCCCATAATTCCAAGACCTATCCTTCTTTTTGCAATGCTGAGGATCCTAAAATTGATTTGGATTTATAATTGTAGTAATAGAAATGTCTGCAACGTAAAAGAAGTTTAAACTACTACTTCATTTAGAATAATCCCATTATTTGTATCGTTAGTTGAAAGTCTCTAGTTGTGTGGGCAGATATTTAAAGTGTTAGCAATTATTTGAAACAGCAATGTGTCGGCTTTAATATCAATATCACTCAAGATGAAAACACTGAAGCGCACTTGTTTGATTCTCCTATACCGAATAAATGTGTGCAGCTGAAATACAGCAGTGGTAAGGGTGTTTTCACAGGGTGCGTTTTTTGTGCAGAAATGTATAGCATTAATTGCTGTGCCTTTCTGCACAAAAAATGCATCAAAAAATGCGTCAAAAACACACCATGTGAAAGCACCCTAAGGGGCCGTTCACACGGCTTATTTCGGCGCGGATTGGCGCCGTACTGAACGCCGGATTTGCGCTGCAGTACGGCACCAATCCGTCGCAGTAATTACGGTAATCCACCGTTCTCGGTGTATTCCGTCGCTCCTCCCTGCTCGGCGAATCTGCCGGGCGGGGAGAAACTGACATGCACATTATCCAGGCGCAATACGCGCCGTGGATAATGTAAGTCTATGGGGCCGGCAGGCCGCGCCCCCGCCCCTTATTCAAGCCGTAATTGCGAGCGCAATCCGGCTCGCAATTACGGCTTGAATAAGCCGTGTGAACACGGGCTAAGTGTTCTCAGGTATCCTAAAATATATTACTCACATGAAAGTGTACTTTATACAGTAAGTATTATGTGAATTAATCTAATATTTCTGATCAGTACCGGATCCGTCTTTCTCATAAAGGGAATACCTTGTATATTCACATTGGGTAAATCCACTGCATATTTTCTGCAGAAAATCCACAGAATAAAAGTCCAAAATCCCCAGCAATCGTTGTGTATGTTGTTGCAGATTTATTGCAGATATTACCAGGAATTTTCCTATACTTTAATAATAGAAGGCAAAATCTGCCAGGAAAAGTTTATTTACGCGGATTTTACTGCAAAATTTTCTACATTGACTTTAATGGGATCATCGCTAAGATCTGAAGGAAAGGTGTATCTGCAGATGTTAGTTCTTACTTTGAAGTCAATGTAGAAAACCCCACAAAAAAACTGCAGTGTAACGAACCTAGGTAGTGGATCCGCTGGGTCACCGCAAGCGGTGGTAGAAGCCACACCAGGGAGCGGAATCTAAGTGGGTCCCGGTTTTCACCAGAGCCCGCCGCAAAGCGGGATGGACTTGCTGCGGCGGGATTCCACCAGGTCGCTACCCCTGATGCGACTTGCTTGCGGTGGCAGCCGAGGTGCAACGAAGTACCGAATCGACAGGCAAACTCATAGTCAGGGACGGGCCAAGAGGTCAGGGCAGGCAGCGAAGGTTCGTGGTCAAGAAATGTAGATCGGAGGGACTGGTACACGGAAGTGGCAACCGGAACGTAAAGCAGGCTTCCTCGCATAGGATAAGGGCACTATGGATTCAGCGGAGTCCAGGAAGAGGTGGAGCCCTTATATAAAGTCAGCAGCTGGCAACCCCAATTACCAGCGCCCTGTCCCTTTAAATCTGAGAGAGCTGGCGCGCACGCGGAGTGGGGACGCGCCCCTCGCCCGGCAGTCAGGAGAGAAGCAGCAGGAGCGTGGTCTGGTAAGTCCGTGCGCCCGCAGACCGCGGCGCAACGCTCCCCGAGCGCAGCAGGGACTGGGCAGCGCTGCCATAAACTATTTCAGGGCTCCATACAGCTGAAACATCTAGGACCCCCTGCTTGTTGCCAGTTCCTGTCTTGCACCACATCAAGGGGCTGACTTTCTTTTTTTTTTCTTATTTGATCAGGGCTCCTGACAAGAGTACTACCAATACTGCCCTACTAATGCCCTGCGGGATGCCATATTGTAAAAACACATCCAGAGAGTGAATTCAGAAATCATAGGTTATTACAATTTTTAGAAAGTGATGCTGTATGCCACCAAAAGTTTGTGAAAAAATTATTTTTAATAATAACCTGATTAAGATAACCTTCTCTACATTGTCAGGCACCTTTAAAGAGGCTCTGTGGGTGTTCCTAATATGTCTGTTTTATTAAATCATTGTGTTCCCTGTGATTTAGCAATTCTGGAGCATCTCTTCTTATCGCTCTGTGTTGTGCTGTTCCTCTGTTATTCATCGTAGAAATCTATTATTGAATCTGTCAGCTGGGTGTTACCAATTATAACTGTTTCATTGCACATTCTGATATTGTCCAATCAGTGCTGACAGAGTCAGTGTGTGCACACCCCTTTAGTATTTACTAAAAGAGACTTATCAGATATATTAACTCTAGATTTCACTCAACAGAATATTGCTTTAGCCAACAAAATACATTATTTTCAACTGACCCTAAATTTTAGCCCTAGCAACGTCTATGAACTTCTCATACATTTTTAGGGTTAGCTGAAGGCATAGACAAAATACATCAAATCTATTTAAATGTCAATGACTGTTTTATTTGCAGGATTCAGGCACCTTAGCAATGTCTTGATGTGGTAAGTATGCCACCAATTTAATCACCATTCTCTAAGAGATTGAAGGTACTTGACTATGTTACTTATGGCAAACACATTATTTTACATTATGTCTAATAGGAATTCTTCAAGAGTAGAAAAAAAAGTGTTTTACAGAAACAGTGTCACACTTGTTCATGGTCTATGACTGGTATTGCAGACATTTTGGACGACGTGAAATTTGGTGTGTGAACACCAAATTTCATGTGCATAACAATGGCATAGAATGCACCTGATTTATTAACCCGCTCTACAGAAGGTCATACATCAGGCGCATTCTATCGCTAGGGCGACATTTCTGGCTCAGGTAAACCACTTTGAAAGTGCTCTACCTGTTCCAGCAGTTTATGAGCCTAGAAATGCCGTAGCGAAGCTATAAATATGTAGCTTCACTACGGTTCTAGTGCGCCCCGCCTCTTGTACACCCCCCCAAGATCTGGCGCATTATAAAGCATTGCAGGCGCTATATAATGCGCCTGAGAATGGCGTGCAGGAGATTTAAAAATGTATGAACGGGTTTTGTCTGATATCGGGCTGAAAAGACGCCAGATATCTGGCGCAGCCCCGTTCATACATGTCGCCCTTTATGTATTTTTTTTAGTTTTCTAATCTCAGAGAATCTCTTTCAGACAAAACTTGACAAGTGACAAGTTCATGTCCCAAACTAATTATATGTAGATGTAACAAATTTATCTTAGGACACAACAGACCTGTCAGCTCTGCTGGCTCCTATTTCTAGCAGTGCCTGTTAGAGGGACATTGGTAATGAAAGAGTTGTGAAAGTAAAATGACGTATGACACTGTCCAAGCAGGATGTCTGGATGTAAATTTGAGCTAGCAGGGCTGTATTTGTCATAAAACACAGCTGCCAAGACGAACATGATGATACTGTTTTGTTCATGCGCATCTGTGTGTCTACATAAATAGATAAATTTCAGCCCTGACAGCACAAGCCACAAGTGGCGCTACCTAAGATTATTCAGAGCATCAATCGAGAGCAAGCTCTAACCTAGATGAAGTTATGTACACATCAGAAAAGAACTCTCAGCACTTGCAAATCCAGAGCAGAGTATCGGTATAATTTATACCTAGAACTTTTACACTAATCATGAGATGAAGAACTGCTCTAACATCTGGATTGGGAGAAATACAAGCAGAAGTATATCTGGTAATAAGTTATTTACTTTCAAAAACAGGGTTGATAGCTCAATGCATGAGTTGGGAAAACATTATAATTCTTGGATCTGCGAAACATATAAAAAGAAAGTATCCCACATAATAAAATAGTATATGTGCATGAAAGGGAAATATTTACTTAGCCTGAAAGAAGCATGAAATATATCCAAAACGTCGGTTTTCTTGTGAAAAGATATCACAGGATTCATGAAGATCTTGCAAAAACAATATTAAATAACAGTGTCTCCACGAATAATTTTAACACATAGTGATAAGTAATGTTTGATCTATTAAGGCTCAAAAGGTTGCTACTATATTAGATCTCTTGCCCTATGAAAAAAATGCCTGAATCAATGAAACCAAAAAAACAGGATTGGTATGACATGGTTGAGCAATTTAACAATTTACAGTAAATTGCATTAATTCAATACAAATCTAAGGCATGGTTCACATGTTGTGTTACTGCTTACATATTGCAACTGCATCAAAAACACATGTAGAAAATGTATGCCTTTAAAATAACAAATAAAAATGCTTGCTGCAAAAACGCATTTTCATAATACAGGTGGTTTTATAACCAATTCTTATTTGGCTAATTAAAAGACATATATGTTAATCCTGAAGAAATGCTGTGTATCAGGTAATGCCTTGTTCTCTTTAAATTGATCAAAGTTTTTATTATGGACTTCTAACCGGGATCAATGACTCTTGAATCCAGCTCCCCCGAGACTCTACATATTGATGTTGGGCAGTGGAAGTTAATGAAGTTGATGTCCAGAGATCCCAGACAGTCTAGTACTTAAACTTGTGTTTGTAGCTTGTACTTGTACTGCTGTTTTTAACTCTTCTTTATTGGGTAGAAAGTCTTAAAAGCAATAAATGTATTATACACTTCCTATGCACTATATACTATTTACTATACATATTATAGTATTTTATGGCCCCCAAGAGAGAGCTCAAGGAAGGAGTGAGGAGACCCATGCACAGTGCCATCTTAACGTATGGGCACGTTGCCTTAAGACAACATGAGTATACGGGTCCAGTGTCGAACTGGCCCACCAGAGGATTGGACCCCTCTGGTGGACCCTTGAACCAACACAACGGGGCCCGATGCTACAGAGAGCCAGGCATGGTCTGCACACCATGCCTAAGAACACCTTGGCCCTCTGTTCCGGGCGCTGAGGCATGTCTGCACAGGCGCTTAGCCACCAGCACCTGCTCTGCTATTCTACCAAGTAAGTCTAAAGCCCTAGGCCTTAGACGTACTAGAGGATGGCTGGGTGTCACCACGCAGGCAGCGCGATGACGTCATATCATCGCGTTGCCTGCGCTGGGCTTCAGTAGGAGAAGCCAAGGCTGCCGCACCTCAAAGAACAGGAAGAGGTGAGTGTATTTTTTTTTCTTAATCTAATGGGGTCCAACCCGCCTGCCTCTCTACAGTCTACCTACTACCTGGGGGCAATCAATCTATCTACCTGAGGGCAATCTAACTACCTAAGGGCAATCTACCTACTACCTGAGGCAATCTACCTACTACTTGAGACAATCTACTTACATGGGGGCAATCTGGGGTCAATCTGCCTTCCTACCTGGAGGCAATCTACCTACTACCCAAGGGCAAATCTACCTACCTGGTGTAATCTAAATACTACCTGGGGGCAATATACCTACCTACCTGAGGCTATCTACCTACCTACCTGGGAGCAATCTATCTACCTTGGGGCAATCTATCTACCTACCTGGGGCAATATACCTACCTACCTGGGGCAATTAACCTTCCTACCTGGGGGCAATCTACTACCTAAATATCTGGGGCCTAACTGCTGCGTACTTACCTGGGGCCTAACTGGTACCTACCTACCTGGGGCCAACAAACCTACCCACCTGGGGGCCTACCTACCTACGGTCTACCAACCTACCTACCTTTGTCCTACCCACCAACCTGCTTGGGGCCTACCTATCTACCTAGGGTCTACCTACCTACCTGGGGCCTTGTCCATTTACCTATCTACCTGTGGATTGCCTACCTACCTAACTGGGCCTTGCATGCCTCCCCACCTACTTGAAGTCCCAAATTTAGGGGACTGCCTATCTAAAAGGGGGTTCTAACTATCTATAATGGCATATTTAGTATTCATTCTGCCCTAGACATTATAGATGGCCATCAGCCAAATGCTGATTAGTGTTCCTGTAATTTAAATTTTTTCCCTCTGGATTATGTCAAGCGAGTGTTGGATCCATTTCTTTAATAAAATGATCAACAAGGGATGTTGTCGAGGTGTGTTTATTTAAATAAAGTGTTTATATGCTGTTTCAGTGTATTTTTTAACCACTATTCTTCCAATGTTAGTAATAGAGGTCTCTGACAGACCTACCTCTCCCATCACCACCGTTTCAGAGCTCCGATGTTCCCCCCAGGTCCCTCAATGATGACATCACTTTCATGGATCACATAATGCACCAGCCAATCACTGGCCTCCGTGGTCACATGCTGTACATGCAGACATGACTGCTGAGACCAGAGATTGGTTGCAGCATCATGTGATCCATGAATGTGATCTTATCAGTGAGGCACCTGGGGGAAACTCTGGAGTTCTGAAACGGTGGTGATGGGAGAGGTAGGTAGGGGTTAATGTTCTGTTTAAGAACAGTGAAAGGAGGTTTATAAAAGTCTCAGAAAACCCCTTTAAGCCTCCAGCCCTGATATGGAGCAATCCTGTTGTACCTCCCAGTGCCTGCAATTTTATACAGAAGCATGGCAAGAAAGCAGTAAATAAAGTCTTTCTTGCCCATAGAATCCAGTCGGAGCCCACCTTTCATTTCAAATCCTGCTTTGAAAAAATGAAAGTGGCGCGCTGATTGGTTGCTATGGGTGACAAGGACAGTCTTACTGACAGTTTTGATAAATGAGGCCCATTGCTTATAGTGAAGTATATAGCACCTCAAGGAGGTACACAAAGGGCGACATGTAAGTACAAGTCTGCACCAGAAGTCTGGCGTCTTTTCAGCCCGAAAACTGCCGCAGCCCCGTTTGCTATATTTTTAATAAGGCGCACTCCAATATTAGACGCATTAAAGAGCGCCCACGGCATTTTGTAATGCGCCTGAGGTCGGGTGGCGTGCTGGGGGCGGGGCGCACTACTACTGTACGAAGCTACACATTTATGATTGTATATTGGCAAATCCAGGTGCATTACTGCTGGAGCAGGTAGAACACTTTAAAAGTGGTTTACCTGAACCAGAATTGTCGCTTTGTAGCTAGAAAGTGCTAAACCTATGACCTGAAGTAGAACAGGTTCATAGATTCAGGCACATTCTACACTACTAATGCGCGCCAAGAAATGGCGCCAGAGCACCAAAATACATACATGTCGCCCAAAGTACTTGACGCTGCACAGGTTCTGTGTAAGGAAAAAACTACTATACTCCTAAGGCCATGTTCACACGGCTTCTTTCGGCGCAGATTGGAGCCGTACTGAGCGCCAGATTTGCGCTTCAGTACGGCTCCAATCCGTCGCAGTCATTACGGTAATCCACAGTTCTCATAGAGAACAGTGGATTCCGTCGCTCCTCCCCGCTCGGCGAATCCACCGCGGGAGGAGAAAGTGACATGCACATTATCCCGGCGCAATAGGCGCCGTGGATAATGCAAGTCTATGGGGCCGGCGAGCAGCGCCGTCACCGCGCCCTGGCCCCGCCCCTTATTCAAGCCGTATTGCGGGCGGGATCCGGCCCGCAATTACGGCTTGAATAAGCCGTGTGAACACGGCCTAAGGGTCAAGGTAGGAGACACCAATAGATAGACCTAACCCGACATTAATAATACCAGGATAACAATAACTACATGAGAAATGTAATGCCTATGGGTACAGATAAAGAATGCCTAAAAAAATAACTTTTAATAATACTATTAAAATACAAAAATTATCAACTACTACCTACCATAAACATGCTAATACAACCTAATACAGCAAACGGAGACCCCGCCCCGAAAAGGGCGACCCCGCACAGGAACCCCTAACAGATACTATATATAAATATACTAACAATAATGTGACTAACTTATATTAGTGAAGAAACAACTCAATAGTGATTGTGCCAAAAATACAAGCACATAAGACAAGGACGCAACAGAAAAAAAAATATTTAAAACATATACAGTATATAGCCACCAAACAACCATTAACATTTGTAATGGTGTTATAAATTTCTTTTTCTTGCAATAATATTATACATTTCCAACGCGTTTCCCCTATAGGTTTTATAGGTTCATCAGGGAGAGAAATTACATAAGAAAAAAATACCGCAATTGTACAAATATGACACGTTTGGATATAACTCACAGCCCTTGAAGATAAATAGATTTTAGCTCCCAATGGTGGATGAGGAATAATATCGCTGCGGCAGACCGATAGAAGATACAATAAAAGCAACTGGTGTCGCTGCAGCAGATATTGGTGGAATAAGGTAGCCACACAGGGTCTGTGTACACAGCATAAGCCTTTATCCTATATTTTTGGAGGGATCCTAATAGATTTAAGTCATGTCATCAATACCGTATGTGTAACATAACAAGGAGGCAGAAAAATGAGTTGGTGAAGTTAAGCACCGTGTTTTTGGCTAAGCAGAGCATTTTTGAGCGCTTCAAAGATAACATGCATAGCTTTTTTTTCAAAGATTCCTGCTGCACTGACTCATTCGGTGACATTAAAGACAGCTGTTTTAGAAAGGCTGTAACCGCAGTTCCAGTGGTTATACTTGTTGAGGCAGGTTGAAGCTGGACTGGTTTGACTGAGAAATGCTGGCGGGGGGCCACATGTGCCAGCAATCAAATGATTATGAAAGTGCATTTGTTTTGCACTTCAAAGAAATCCTGGCTGGGTTAAATCATCTATTCCACCTACTTGATCCAAAAATATGTTTTTACAAATTGTTTGTACCTTTCTGGGATGTGAAAGCCCAGGTCATAAGGCACCCTATTGTTTGTGCAACACTTTCTTAAAATATAGTAAAGGATAATTCACACCAAATACCTAGAACCTTACTGAAGGAAATATCTCATAAAATAAAGAGAGAATGATATTTCACATTATACTGTAATCACATAATCACTTGTACATTCTGTATTTCCATCCAGAAGATCATTGTGGACAAAAGAGTAAACTATGTTTTTACATATCTTGTTTTTTCCCCAACAAGCAAGATAATCCCAACATATAAAACATATGAGAAATTGACCACCTTTGACTATGAGTAAGAATGTCATGTTCGAAACGCGTCAGTTTTTGGTTGTAGCTGTTCAGCCTTTTTATGTCTTTGGTGGTTTTTATTTCCTTTCTTAAAGTTTAAAGGGGTTGTCTCACTACAAAGAATAGCAAAATGTAGGGAACACTAAATGAAGACGTTTTCCAAATATATTGCTTTGTTCATCTTTTTTTGTTAAGGATCTACAAATGATTTTATCACCTTCTGAGGGTTCTCAGGATTCCCAAGTGACCGACCTGTGTACTCCTTCTCCCCTGCTGTTTGTTCTATCTGATAGCAGGGAGTGAGGTCATCACACAGGCCTCGGCCGTGGTTTGCAGTGTGAGAGCTTGTGTGTTATCTGATCTTTCAGACAAAAGACAGTAATTACTCTACTGTTTACATTAGCTCAGAAGCTTCTCCAGACCTCAGAGAAGGTAATTTAGCTAATCTAGACTGATAAACAGAGAAGTCTGAATACACAGAGCTCATATGCTAATTACGGACAGCTTGACCAGAAAGTGACAGAGCAAAGCAGCATTATTTAATTCATGCTTCCTATGAAACTTTGAGATGAGACAACCCCTTTAAAGGTGTTTTCTCACTGCAATGATTAGCTTTCAACATGTAAGGACAGGTAAATGACTAGGCTTTTGATATTGTCCTGGTGTGGAGATGTGAAAGATTTTATCTGCTCTGAGTGCACACAAGTGTCTCTAGGTTACCGTTCATATCTCAATTCCAGATTACATAGAAAGTGAAATTTCCATGGTCAGAGGAGCAGAGTTTTTATCTCAAAAGTAGCCTGTTTACCTGAAAAACAATTGTTTCCATTCCCTGGAGGTCTGTAGCGTTGTTTACTTATAGATTAAATCTCCTGCAGTCATCTCACTGTAACAGGTAGGAATAGCAGAGCTGACATGCCAATCACTGCTATAGAATCACCCACAGCCTAATCAGAAACTGAATCTGAATCTGCTCGTGAAACAGCATGGTGAGAAAACCCCTTAAAGTTTTATTTCTATCACTGAATGCTGGACTTTTGTATTCATAGAGCCTTCTCTGTAGATATTTCTTTCTTGGTTTATAAAACATATGACCCTGATGTATGCAGTGTGTTACTGCTCTACATGGACTTGTATTGCAAAAAAAAGTTTGTTACAAGGCCAACAGCGATGATGTGGACTTCCTGGTTTATTGGTGGATTTTACATTAGATTGTGGGGCACATTCATCAGTAGTGTCTAATTGTAAGACCGTTTTAAGTTAGACTGGAAAATCTAACAATACGCCACATATATCATAAATGTTGATCTGGTGCAGTTTAGAACTGTCTAGTCTAACTTTGTACCACTATTTTGTGGCTTACTTTTATGCCACTAACTGCAGCAAAATTCTGCCTTTTTTTTTTGGCGCTTGTAAGCCACGCCTCTTTTGCTTGAAGACACTCCCGTTTTACCAAGACCACGCCCCTTTGACGGACAAGGGGCAGAAGTGTCTGAAAACTGCCTAAAACACATAGTTAATGTGATGTAAAGCATGTACGATGTTATTTTTGGCACAGATTGTGCCCAAATTCTTTCACAACTGCCTTGATTAATGTGCCCTTGTGTGTTTTTCACCCAAGGAGGTCTGGAAAAAGTCCATCCTTAGGCTGGTACCTTGGGAGTTGTTTCTGATATAACAGCTGACTTGCTGCTGGTCAGACCAAGGTCAGGGCAGGCAGAATTTAATTGCTACTGTAGACAAGCAGAAGTCAGGATGAGGACCAGATGAGAAAGCGGGGTCAAGAAACTGGCCAGGTCAAGCATAGGGTTTAAAAGAACACCTTTGCAGAATACTGGTAGCTAAAGAGCCGTATTGATCAGGCCATGGCAATTGGTCCTTCAAAAAATCCCAGGGTAGCAGATCGGGGTGGCAAAGGCCATTGGCACTACTGGCCTTTTAAAATGCTGAAAGAAGAAACTCTTCCTGACTTAGAACGGTGGCTCTGAAGGCAATGCCATGCAAGAAGAGTTATACTTGCTGTTATAGGCATTATACTTGCATTGTGCAATATGCGTTTTTCATGGAAACCCCTTCTATTGAAAAGCCTAACCAGCTACACTTTTCAATGCATTGTCCTATAACAAAATTATGCTGCTGCAAAGCACCGAATTATGCGCCAACAGCCTTACATACTACCAACTGCACATTGACAGTCTTGATGTAATACTATAAACTACCACTTCCACACATCTGTCATAGGAGAAAGCAATAGTCTAAACTACCTCTAAAACTTATGCTAAGCACCTCAAATAGAGCAGACTAGCAAAGGAATGTGGTGTCATCTCACGAGCCTACTAAACCACCTTAGAGGTGTTTAGTACTGTGAAGGACAGACCCAATTCAGGAGAACCAGCACCGTACATTAAAAAAATGTGCTTCCTTCAGTGTCAGCCAGTTGACCAGTCTAGTTGCCCAACACAGTCTGCCCCTGTAGTACCAACCTCTTCTTTATTCTCACCAGACCATCTGTGGCCACTCAACAGTAACTTATTCCTGTACCAGACGTCAACACAGGAGGAAGAATACTGGAACAAGAGATCTCTACAGACCATTTCTAATGGTAGATGATCTCTATTTTCGTGGAGTTATGTATGATAGCACAAATGTTATGCACAGACCCAGGTCAAAAAAAGTCATCTATATGCTACATAATGGAAATGTTAGCAACATATTTTTTGTGGGTTTTACTCTGCATTTGATGCAAATACTTTTTGAGGATAATCTTTCACCACCATGTAGCTCTCCATGACAGGAGCCAGCTGTAATCATGACTGAATGATAGAGTTTAATTAACTTCTCACAATATGTGTGACTCTGTTCTTATGTAGACAATGGATCTGTTCTTATGTGACCATATTTCCTTCACCTCTTACATGTATCCTTTGACAAAACGCCCTCTCAAAAAAGAATTGTTTTGTAGGAATCTACAAAAAAAGTACACAGTACTGGAACAGGACATTTTGGTGTCTTAGGCAAATAGGGCAGCGGTTGCGTGAATCAGGGCATCTAAGTAGTTAAACAGTGTTCGGAGTTATCTCTGGTTCTGCATGTAGGTAACAGCCAGGGCGCCATGTACGTAGTATTCTCAGCTCCTGAGTGTGTTCCATACATAATTACTGACAAATAAATATACCTGAAATACCAAAACATTATAAGACTAGAAGAAAACATGACACAGACAACTTGTCCTTTTTTGTGTGGGGTCTACCATAGCTTTATTAACTTAATTAACACACAGAATTAGTATTATTATTATCCCAATGGCCATCAATACCTGTACCAATACAACCGGCAGCATGTGCTGCCCACTGGTCCTTTACCACGAAACAATACCGCTGTGACTTGAAAAGAAACATAACAAATCAAACAGTAACCAACAGAGTGATGGAGGGCAGGCGGGAACTTCTTGCCTCCAGCAAAGTTCCAAGGGAAGAGGAAGTGCCAAAAGGAATCCCACCCTAGAAACCCACCTAGCGGGGTAGCGCACCAACTATAAATACCATGTGACCCTTATAGCTACTTACCGTGGTTGTTTTTTTGATTTTCTAGTACATTGAAATGTACAAGAATCCTCCGGAAGATGGAACATGTTCTAGATTCTGGCAGAGGGCCGTTGGTTTAGAAATCCGACAGTAGAAAATCTGTGCTATGCAGACAACAGCTTGGATTTTCTATTGTGGTCTATGGGGCACTGGCTAGAGTCAGATTTTAAGCGGATTCTAAATACTGAATCCACCGAAAATCCAAACAGAAACCAGTGCTGTGTAGACACGGCCTTAATCCGATGAATTTATGTGGTAGAAACCTTCCTCATTATGCCTTTGTGTGCACAAACCCATCTGTGCTTTGAATCAGCCACAAATCTCTTGACAGTCCAATGATCACGCTTAAGTTTGAGAAATATTTAATGTTTTCATACCTTGTTCAAGACATTGTACTATTTGATGCTATTCGGCAGCAGAGAGATACTTTTTATTTCCCATATTGCTAAAAACATGTGGCCTGCTTAATAATGTGGAACGTCCTTCTTAAGTAGGTTTCCTTCAATTGGGCACACCAGGCAAACTATGTATCACAGGTGTTTGACATTGACTTTAGTGATCCAAAGATTCCTGAGACACAATACCATCCATGAGTTTATTTGAAATACCAAAAAAATAAATCTTTATGACACAAATCAAATTTGCATAATAATTTGGAATGCGGTGTATACATCCATGGAATGAAAATCTGTCCAGTTTATGAGATAATCATACAGGTGAATGACTAGATACATGATAGAGTGCTGAGTCTGTGTGTCCATCAATGATCAAAAAAGTTTTTTATCCAATAGTAAGTAAACAATGAAAGTCCTTATTTAATGACAGCAAGCAGAAATCTTGAAAGCCACAAGGAATTTATATAGAAGGTTTAAGACTTGCTTTACATCAGCATTAAAGGTTCATTGCGTTTCTGTAATGGTGTTCATTATATAGACAGAAAAAATAGCACAACTTTTTCAGTCATTCCCAAAAGAACATATGACGGAGATTCCAAACAAAACGTCCAATGCATATGTGAACGAAAATCAAAAATAGGTAATATAATTTATTTCATTTACTTTCAATACGATAAGGATATATTTATACAAGGCAAAATCGGTGCAGATTATTCACCGAAAAATCTGCAGTGTTTTTGCTGTAAATCTGCATCAGTTGCACCAGTTGGTGGAAATTTTTTTGCAGATTTCTTGTAAATTTTACGGTGGATTTAACGCTTATTTTTCTACACTGATTTCAATGGGAGAAGTTTGAAATAAGTGGCAGGCCATTTAATATTGGTTTTAATTGGAAATTCGACGTAAATACGTTCTGAAATAAGCCGTGTGAACATAGCCTAAGAGTTACTGATCTGATTCTGACGCTAAAAAAACCACAGAAACAAGTCCCATTCATTTCTATGTGGTTTTGGATGTGGATTCGGATAAACCTTTTCCTAGCCAATACAATTTTCATGTCTACCCACAGAAATCCTATTAAATTTGCTGAATAATGGTTATTTTCAATTAAAACAACTGTTATTGCCTGAAACAATCGTCACATACAGAATAACATAGGAGTCCATACTGCTGCTGCGGTAAAATGTCACATGGCATTGGAATGGCATTTTTTAAATATCCTACTTGACAAAAGATAGGAAAAGGTTGAAAATCACATACCAATGTTTGGGTTGCGTTTTACACAAGGTTTTTAGCCATCACCATTGACATCGATAGTTAGTTTCCACACCTTTTCCAACCAAAGAATGAACATGTTAATTTTTTTTTTACGGCACAAATTCGAGTGCCGAAAATCAATGTTGTATGAACTACAACTCATATTTTCTATTCTGGTCAATGGAAATGGTTTACTGTTTACTTCAGCTGTATGGATTCCCACTTGAAATATTCATCGTGTGAACATATTCAAATGCTGTAAATCAGGCTATGTTCACATGCTGTGAAAAGATTTAGGGCGACATGTCTGAAAATTGGTGTCACCGTGGCAGTTTTTAGAAGCATTTATTCAATGTAAAGTGCACCTGAAAGTACGATCCTTTCAAACATCTAGCGTCTGGTATACCTTGCAAAGGCGCACTGGGCAATTGCGATGCATAGTGTATCAGTGCTAGTGTATGTAATGCGACTATTGAGGCGCTTTGTGTAATGGAGTTGCATAAGGTATCATTACTAGTGTATGTAATGAGCCTCAGTAGGCAGATTGCGTTATGGAGGTGCACACTGTATCATCGCTACTATATCTAATGCGCCTTTTTATTATAATATGTCGTGCCCGGTATATAATGTGCCTAGATTTGATATATTACAGTTAATTTATTTCAAGACTATGGCGTCAGGAGTATTCTTGGCACAAAATAGATTAAAAAAAACGGTGCTCGCGTATTGGGACATGTCGCCCAAAATGTGCACTCAATTTTTTTTCAATAGAAAACAATGGGACACTATTAATGAATCTTTTGATGTGTATTTTGACACATAAAGTAATATGTACTATTTCAACATACAAATAAGTGTCAAAAAATATTGTGTGAACACAGAATTCTTTTGCAAAAAATCTGCTATTTGTGAAGGTAATTGCACATATCACAGTGCAGGTCTTTCAATTTTGTGCCAAGGTTTTCCGTCACATGTTCCTCTCTTAATAAATTACAAGGTTATTTATATTCTAAGGTTAGTAGCCGAAAATACTCCTTTCAAAGTGTCTAGAGAAATATCTTGTTAAAGAAATTACGCTTGAAGTGTGACCTGTGCTGTATTTCAATTAACTTCTAGCCAGCAGGTGAGGTAACGAGCTGAACCGGTAACATTGATGCTTCCATAAAGGACACGGCACATGCTCCTCCATATCAGGCTACGAGTATATCAGCTACTATATTTCTGTGCACGTTATTCCATTCAATGTCTATGATGACGAACTTTCCTGGGATGACATCACAGTTTCCATAGCAACATCCGAACAAAGGACACCACTAATAAAGGATGGCTCGTAATAACTCAATATACAGCTGTTTGATGTTTGAAGGGATATTTCTGTATGTTATGTCACTTGGTTATCAATTTAAAAAATTAAAAAGATAAAAAATAAAGAGATGAAAAGAGGTCCCTATGGATCACAAGAGATAAAGGCATAAAAGCCCTGTTTGAATCCATTGGTGCGATATCTGCTGTCTATAGGACTGAGTAAAGTACTTGGCTATCTCTCTCAGTCTCATAGACTCTGCAAGGAGAATGTGTAACCACTGCTCTATTCAGGTGGGAGATACAGGACCCCTGTTCTTGTGATTGATCAGATCTTCTGCCCTTATATATTTATCACCTAGGATGTGTATAGACCAGGGGTCTGCAACGTCGGCTCCTCAGCTGTTGGGAAACTACATCTCCCATCATGTCCACTGATACAGATTATATAAATGCATGATGGGAGTTGTAGTCTCCCAACAGCTGGAGAGCCAACGTTGCAGACACCTGGTATATTTCAAAGGTATACAACCAAACAAGGGCGTTCACCCATTAGACTCTGACTAGGAGGTTCCTCTCCACTCCTCCCGGTTAGCACGATTCAAAAACACGTATAGAGTCTAATAAATATATTTACTTTTAAATTTCTTATAAAGACATATACAACACCATGCAATACTTTTTCATGGATACATTAGTACCTTGGTCCTTGAGCATATAAAAGTCCTTGGTAGGTAAGCTTTAAATGTAATCCATATATCCAGACGAGCCGTTAGCACATCCGTGCTGGTAGATGTACACCAGCACGGATGTGCTAACGGCTCGTCTGGATATATGGATTACATTTAAAGCTTACCTACCAAGGACTTTTATATGCTCAAGGACCAAGGTACTAATGTATCCATGAAAAAGTGTTGCATGGTGTTGTATATGTCTTTATGAAGGGTCCTCTCTCCCTCTGTCGTGCCAATTGTCATTATCCCTTATCACTGTACTCGTTTGACCCCCTCGAATGTACAGCGCCCTGGAATCAATGGCGCTTTAAAATAAATAGTAATAATAATAAGGAGACACCTGGTATAGACAACAACAGCATTTAACGGCAAGGCAAGGTTTTCAGACAGATTTTCAGATGGTTTTCGGATTTGAAAACCGTCTGAAAACCGACTTTCAACCATCCACATAGACTTTGATAGAAAATCTGCTCAGCAGTCTACACTGAACAGATTTTCAGCCGGATGGATTTTTACACCGCCGGTGTTCCGAAAAACTTGGAACATGCACAATCTTCCGCCTGGTTTTCATGTGTGCTATTCAGTGGTTTAAAAGGATTGGCAAATCTGCAAACTGTGAACAGAACCGTCCTCCAAAACTATTGAAAAAACGATAAAATACCAGCCAGATTCTTAAGACCGAATCCGACCGGTATTTTATACTTGCAGTGTGGCCATTCAGTAGTACCGTTAGGATTTTTGTTTAAAGGGGTTGTCTCACTACAAGGATTGCTTTTTATGTTAAAGGAGTTGTCTCACTACATTGATTCATCATGTTTTCTTGGTTTCATTTTGAATTCAGGGGCGTGTTTACTGGTTTCCACTAGGCTGCAGTAGAAGCCAGGTCTGTAGCTATAGCAACCAGTGCTGGCAGCCTATCAGGATAGATCAAACAGGTCTGTAGCTATAACGACCTGAGGAGCTGATGCAGCCCATACAAGAGGGGATATCTCAGAATAGGTAGGACAATGTTAATGAACACATATTACAAAGTGACTTGTTTTTGCAAGATCTTTAACATAAAAAGCAATCCTTGTAGTGAGACAAACCCTTTAAAGATCTTGTAAAAACAAGTCACTTTGCAATATATGTTCATTAACAGTGTCCTACCTATTCTTAGATATCTCCTCTTGTATGGGCTGCTCCTCAGGTCGCTATAGCTACAGACCTGTACAATCTCTCCTGATAGGCTGCCAGCACTGGTCGCTATAGCTACAGACCCGACTTCTACTGCAGCCTAGTAGAAACCAGTAAGCACGCTCCTGAATTCAAAATGAAACCGAGATAACAGGACAAATTAAAGTAGTGAGACAACCCCTTTAAGTCTTGCTTGTTTTTTCCTCCCTGCCTTCATAGAGCCATAACGATTTTATTTTTCCATCTACATAGATGTATAAGATATACTGACTGTACCATATAAACATACAAAATATATAGAACACATACAAAAATTTTTGTGGGGTGTGAAAAAAACACTATTGCACCAATTTCTGAATGAGTTTCGTATAACCCGCACATATCAGACATCCGAATGATATGCCATCAATGTCTTTGGTGAGAAAACCCCTTTAATTCATTTACCCGTGATGTTTTTTTTTACATAATTTGGGGTTTTCCTGTGCTGTATATATTGTCTACAGCTGGTTAGCAACATTTCCTCTTTGAAAGCAGTTTCTCCTTGCCCTGTAAAACAACAAGACCCAGAATCCTTTGCTGTGTTTTGTCTATCTCCCTTCCAACCCCAGTCTCAGTGCATGCCCCCGGTTTCCTTCCTGATGTTGAAAACCTCAGGAGGCAGGACTAAGGCAGTGTGGCTTCAAAGATTGCCCTAAAAAACCCACATCTACTGAGTCATCTGATCTCCTGAACTTGACACAGAGCTGTTTCTTGTGTGCTGATCTTCCTGTCATCAAACAGAAATTCAGGCCGAAAAATGTAATAAGAAAGGGATTCTTTACTGTAAGAGCAGTGAGACTGTGGAACTCTCTGTCAGAGGAACTTGTCATGGTGAATTCAATAACAGAGTTCAGAAAGAGTTTGGATGCATTTCTGGAGCGTAATAATTAAGTTATAATAATAAGTTATAGTCACAAGGATTCTGGAGAAGGGTCGTTGATCCAGGGATTATTCCGATTGGCAGATTGGAGCCGGGAAGGAATTTTCCCCCTAAAATTAGGACAATTGGCTTCTACCCCATTGTGGTTTTTTGCTTTCCTCTGAATCAACACTTTAGCAAAATAGACTGAACTGGATGAACGTATTGTCTTTTTTCGGCCTTACAAACTATGTAACTATGTAACTAATATGGTAGCAAGTAAAATGGCGATAAATCAGCTCACCCGCACAGGCAGAAAGTCCTGGAGGAGACACGGTGTAAGATTTGTCGATACCTTCCAATTCCGTAAGGTCCCTGAGTAGCCATGAGTAAGAGAGTTACCTCTCGAAACGCGTCGGTGTGGGTATGATCACTTTCTAACGGAATACCCCCGTAATTTTTTACTTCATGTTGAGAGTAATCCGCTTGTTTTAAAGATTTTTTGAAATAAAGTTTTTTGAATCTATATACTGGTCTCCCCCCCTCACCTGAATTGGAAGCTGGTGTTCGTCGCATTGGCGTGTGTGTGTAGTCTTATGTAACTAATATATTACAAAAGTGCCAAACTTTGGGAGATATTATTAAAATACTATGGGTGTCATGTATGACCAGGGTGTTTCTTGTGGCAAAAAACTGTCGAAGCCCCGTTCTATAGATGTATGACTAGTTGTACTCCAAAACTTGTGCCAGGCACAGTACTTTTGAATGCGCCAAAGATATGCTATGTGCTATGCTATGCATACCGTTGCATTCTACACTTTTCTATATCAATTTAAAACTGGCGTGTCAGTGTCAAGTTTCGTAGCATATCTAAAAAAAAGTGTCGTGCCTGGCGCAAGTTTTTGAGCACAAATAGTCAAACATCTTTAGAACGGGGCTACGACAAGATGCAAGATACGCCAAAAAAAAGGAGCAGCCCCATTCACACATGTCACCCTATTTTTTCCACTGGATAACCTCTTAAATTACTTACTGCTGACTTTAAACATCTGGATAATGGCAATTAAACGAAGGTTGCACGGACATTCTGGAAAACTAATTGTGCAGCTGTGCGGGTGATGAGATGGCTGTCAGTGATAGCTAGGCTCGCCACTGAGAAGACAGAGATGGTTTATTGCCGTCCCTGCCTTTTTGATCACTGTGTATACCACATTCAATAAGCGCTCTATACACAGACCAGCAGGAAGTCATTCAACTTCCTGTTTCCCGGCCCGGTGGGCACGTGACTGCTAGGACTCAGTAACTGCAAGAGCTACTGGGTCATACCAAATGCAGATCAGCTATACAGTCAGAGCATGGGATGTATTTCCCTGATAAAGTAGCCCCAATGATGTGAAAATACCTCCCAGAGGTCTTTATTTGACCTTACTAGAGAGACAATATGTACAATAAAATAATAAAAAAAAAACACACAAACAAAATAACATTTTATTAAAAGTAATACTTACAGCCCACACAGAACTTTCAACCCCGCCCCGTCAACCCTAATACTTTAGATTACCTATATATACATGTCTGTGATGGAAAAATAACACAATTACGAAACTTCTTTTAGCGCCACTTTTGCTGTTGACAAAATAATTTTCACCTTTTTTCCATGATATCTTGGACTTTGAGTGGAAGAGAGTATTATAGTGATCCATCCTGCTTTTACTATGGAAAAGAAAAATGTGCCAGAATGGGCCAAAATGTATGAACCTGTTCTTCTGCAGGTCATACACACAGGTGCATTGTAGTGCCAATACGACAAGTCTGGCTCAGACACCACCTTTAACTTGGTCTGGATGTTCTAACTATTCTGTGCCAAAGTTTGGCATCAAAGGATCATAAATGTGTTTAATTCTATGAATGTGGTGCGACGCCCCCAGAACACCCCTAATCTTTGGCACATTATAAAAGCCATCCAGGAGCTTATCGCGCCAAAGTTTGGAATGTGACTGTTCATACATCTTTAGAACTGGTCTACAACAGCTTTTTGATGCCAGGAAACTGGCACAGCCCCGTTCATACATGTCGCCCTAAGTGACTAGCATTCTGGAGAAGGGTCATTGATCCAGGGATTTATTCGGATTGCCAGATTGGAGTCGGAAATAATTTTTTTTCTCTAAAATGAAAACAATTGGCTTTTACCTTATGGAGGTTTTTCCTTCCTCTGGATCAACACTATAGCACAATAGGCTGAACTGGATGGATGTCTGCCTTTTTTCAGCCTTAGGGTATGTTCACATGGCGTAATTTCGTCGTGCATTTCGTTGTGTATTTGCACTTAATTTGCAGCGAGATGCGCGCCACAATTACGGTAATCCATAGTTCTCATAAAGAACTATGGATTACGCCTCGTCCCCCCGCGCGTACAATACGATCGAACTGTACGGGCGGGGAGATATGTGACATGTCAATTATTCGCGGTGATTATGTCGCCACGAGTAATGTATGTCATTGGGGACGGTGGGCTTCCGGCCCCCTTGTGCTTCGGGAGTATGCGCTGATCAACGCAACTCCCATAACACCCGGCGTATTGCGAAATTACGCCGTGTGAACATAACCTTACAAACTATGTAACTATGTGCTCTGAATAGGGGCTAATATACAAGATACAATTTCTAACAAATGGTAATTTTTTCTAAGGGTACAATCATTCAGGAACGTAGTTATGATCAGCACCAAAATAATAAAAGTCAATATTTTATTTCAAATTAATTTAAAAAGTGGAAACATGGTGGTCAGAACAAGCTGCCGTGTTTCGGGTAATCCTAGTGTGATTCTGACCACCATGTTTCTCTTTTTAAATTAATTTGAAATAAAATATTGACTTTTATTATTTTGGTGCTGACCATAACTACGTTTTTGGATACTTGCCCGTGACCTCCAGGACCGTGCACTGATGGTTCCTGTGAGCTGACCGAACACAACTTTCTTTCCTACAATCATTCAGGGTGTACTGGCTGTGGATTTTCTACAGAATAATATCCACATTATTTTGCAGAAAATCCACACCAACTAATGCCAATTTCACAGCGGATTTTAATAAGTTGACTTCAAAATCCACAATAAAATCAGATGAACCAAATCTGGCCTTCTCCCATTGAAGTCAATGTATTAAAATCTATGGTAGAATCCACAGTAAAATCCGCATCAATTGGTGTGGATTCACAATAAGGGCTCGTTCACACGGCTTATTTCAGAACGGATTTGCCGCCGTATTTACGATGGTAAATACGTTCCGAAATCAGTTACAAATAAGTAACAGGCCATTTAATATTGCTTTCAATGGGAAATACGTGTCGTCGTTCAGACGACACGTATTTCCGTGCCGTATTGCGCCGTGGATTTGCGGCCGCAAAACGGCCGGAAAAACATTGGTCCTGTCAATTATTGTGCCGGATTTCGCGACTGATTCACCTCATATAATGAATGAGGTTTTAAATCCGTCACGAAATACGTGCCACACTTTAGTGACACTTATTTCACACTGATTTTCAACTGATTTTGGAACTGATTTACGATCGTAAATCCGACGTGAATCCGTTCTGAAATAAGCCGTGTGAACATAGCCTAAAAATGCGGCAAATTTTATCCTGCAGAAAACCAGCATTGGATCTGCTCTGTGTGAACATAGTCTTCCTGCCTGTTAGGGTATGTGGTGCACATTCAAGGTATCTAAATCTTCTCACATATACAGTATGACAGTTATATCTAGAGAGCATGCTGGGCTTGATGTATGCCAAAAGAGTGCTGTTCTGGCAGACATTAAGGCATTGTACAGCTGCATACCTTACATTTCCTTTGATCCTGTTCTGTATTATATTGCAATTAAATCTGAGAATGATATAAATAATTCTTCTATATGTGTTCCAGAAGATCAATCATTCCCTCTCCTCCTCTTCACAATCCTGTGCCTGGCTGTAGTAGGAGACTACTCCACTGCTGGTCTGCAATAGAACAGTTTGTTCAAAGCCACACCCCCTTTTCTAAGCTCCACCCACATCTGTTTAGCAGCCAAAAATGGAGCAAGTCAGGAAAAAAATTAACCCCTGCATTCTTTGCAAGGTTTCTACAAGACTGAACGTGCAGAAAATTCGTCAGACTGGCAAACAGTGTGAAAGGTTTATCATCTGTTTACATTGATGATTAATTTCTAGGTTTAGCGTTCCTTTAACAAAGCTCTCGACAACGGTGCGCGGAAGAATCAACAAAGCCGCCATCTATCTGCTACACATGCATTACATGAAGAAATTTGTTTTGGTGAAGAGGAATTTGCTTCCTAAATATGTCTGCAGTGACTGATAGGATAAGTAGTAAAATATCCATGCTTGAGCTAAATATAAGAGGTCTGGAAACAGATGTTTTCATTTTCTCCTGCTTAATCTGTAAAATGAGTCACTGTGTGTTTGATTCCTTACATTCAACTTGGAGGGATA
This sequence comes from Phyllomedusa bahiana, assembly GCA_025379985.1. Lineage (NCBI taxonomy): Eukaryota > Metazoa > Chordata > Amphibia > Anura > Hylidae > Phyllomedusa > Phyllomedusa bahiana. Next base: position 92,801 of record JAODAL010001577.1, on the reverse strand, counting down.
AGCGATGGTAAATGAAGCAAGAACTGCATGTTTCCATGCTTTGGTGCACATGGGGCGATTCAAATAGGAAGCAAATGATGCTTCTGAAGTTTTCAGACTGTGACATTTAAATTGTATTAATTGGCAGAGCTATAATGTTTAGTAGCAGAACTCTGTTTGAACTATAGCTATGGTTTTTACTGATTTTACAGTGCATGGTTACAGTACCCGGCTGATACGATACAAAGCCAAATTGCTATTTCAAGCGACTGCCGTTGTAAAAAACACTCTTATTAATGAAGTCTATACAGGACTTTTTAAATAGACCCAATTTAAGGTTAAAGGGGTTTCTCATTATGCAGTTGCACAGAGCCACAGGCAGCTTCAGACTCACACTCCCTGGTTAGACTAAGGGTATGTTCACACGATGTACTGTACTCGCCGCAGTACATCGTGTGTTTCGGGAGCTCGTGCTAATATGCGCGTATTCCCCCCCGGTGTGGTGGTGGTGGTGGTGGTGGTGGGGGGGGGCGGCAGCCCACCGCCCCATAGCCGTGCATTACAAATAATTGGCATGTCACTTATCTCCCCGCACGTACAATACGATTATATTGTACAAGCAGGGAGAGGAGGCGTAATCTATAGTTCTCTATGAAAGTTATGGATTACCGTAATTATGCCGCGCATTTCTCCGCATATTACGAGCAGTACGCCGCAAAATTTGCGATGAAATATGCCCCAAAATAAGCCGTGTGAACATACCCTAAGAGTGAGTCTAGCCGCCGACATTGTAATGGTGATGAGCTGCACTACCAATATATTTTCACTGGAATTGTGATGAGCTGCACTACTAATGAGTATTCACTGGAATGGTGATGAGCTGCACTACCGATATATATTCACTGGAATGGTGATGAGCTGTACTACCAATGTATATTAACTGCAATAGTGATGAGCTGCACTACCAATATGTATGTACTGGAATGGTGTTAAAGTGCACTACTAATGTGTATTCACTGGAATAGTGATGAGCTGCACTACCAATGTATATTTACTGCATATCATGTGTCCCAGCAGGCTTGACTTCACCATGCTTTTCGCTACAGTGTGCTCACTTTAGTCAAATAATCTTTTTATGTAAAGAGCTGTGAGTAGCTACAATGTAGCTGAGTGGTTAGCACTTCTGCCTTTCAGCATAGGAAGTCCTAGGTTCAAATCCCTGCATGAACCAAACATGTGGATTTTTTTTCTCTTAATGAACATTCCTGATTAAGGTTTCTTTTTTCCTTTTATTTATTTACACTGTTTGACTAATTACTAAGGAGTACAGCGGACAGGAATAGAATGACAGCACCTGGGGTTCAACACTGATGACACTGTTATGGTGGGCAATGTATGGCTGGCACTGTTATAGCGGACACTGTAAGGATGGCACTGTTATAATTGCCACCACATGGCTGGCACTTTATGGCTAGTACTGTTATAGTGAGCCCTGTATGGCTGGCACTGTTATGCTAGACATTGTATGGCTGGCACTGATATGATAGGCACCGTATGATTGACACTTCATGGTTGGCACTGTTGTGGTAAAGATCATATGGCTGGCACTGTTATGGTGTGCACTTTGTGGCTGGCACTTTATGGCTGGCAGTTTTATGGTGGACCCTGTATGGCTGGCAATGACATGGTGATCATTGTATGACTGGCACCATTATGGTGGGCACCGTATGGCTGGCACTGCTATGATGGGCACTGTATGGGTGACAATGTTATGGTGGGCACTGTTTGGCTGGAAACTGTTACAGTGAGCACTGTATAGGTAGCAATATTATGGTTGACAATGTATGGATGGTACGGTATGATGGGCACTGTTTGGCTAGGAACTGTTATGGTGGGCAATGTATGGCTGGCACTGTTATAGTGGGCATGGTATGGCTGCTATTAAAGAACTGAATATGCTATTCTTACCAACCTAAGCAACCTAAGTCAGCAATCCAGTAAAAAAATGTTTTTTGTATGAACTCTTTACTTTTTTTTCCTCAAAGGAGTATTTATTTCTGACACAATCACGGCAGATCCATAAGATATTCCATGAAAGTATCTGATAGGTTTGAGACTCCAAAGAGGAGTTTAGTGGGACTGTCGGCTGTATATTTGATATTCTCTCTTGTTATAGTTGTGAAAGAACCACTTCTGTAGTCCCCAAAAACAACAAAATGAAAATAGGTGCCTAATATCCTCTTTCTGGAGAACTCTATTCTGATCTCTGGCAGTACTTAAAGTGGACCAAGATCTCTCAATTTACAACAGAAGAGCCATAAAGGTCTCAAGAGGACAGCCATTTAAGATTCACTGCGGCACCTGGGAGAGGTGCAATATGATGATGTGGCCCTTGAACCAAAGAATGTTTTGCACCTCTGCCTTAGATTATCCAGACATGTCAATAAAGTATATCAGACGGTAATATTGATAGGGGGTTAAATAATATTGAACCACAACCCTGGCCTAGAGAAAAGGAGTGGCGGAACTTGTAATTTACTGAAACAATTCTGAAACTTGACGGAGAGTATACTAACTTATACTAACAGAAGTTAAAGGGGTTGTCTCACTACAAAGAATAGCTTTCAAAATGTAGAGAACACTGATTGAAGACGTTTTCCAAATATATTGCATTGTTCATCTTTTTTTGTTAAGGAGCTACAAATGATTTTATCACCTTCTGTGCGCTCTCTGGTTCCTCAAGTGACCGACCTGTGTACTCCTTCTCCCCTGCTGTTTGTTCTATCTGATAGCAGGGAGTGATGTCATCACACAGGTCACGGAACCGAACTGCTAGCTGCCTGAGAGCTTGTGCATTATCTGATCTTTCAGACAAAAGACTAATTACTGTTTGCATTAGCTCAGAAGCTTCCTCAGAGAAGGTAATTTAGCTAATCTAGACTGATAAACAGAGAAGTCTGAATACAGGAGCTCATATGCTAATTAATGAGAGCTTGACCAGGAAGTGACAGAGCAAAGCAGCATTATTTCATTCATGCATCCTATGAAACTTTGAGATGAGACAACCCCTTTAATTGAAAGGGTAGATAGAAATAGTTGTATAGCGTATTATGTACAAAATAAAGAATACTAATACAAGGAGACATTAAAGAAAGGCTTTGGATATTTTATATGATGTTTCTTTTTTCCATTTTCTGGCTATTATCTCTGGACTGATGACAACCTAGTTAACAGATTTGTTCTATATCATAATTGTCACATGGTATTCTATACTATAATTCACAGCTCACTGGTTAAGCTGCTAGGCTTTCACCTTAATTATAGGCTTTCTGACATAAGAAATAGGTGAATGAATATCTCACAGAATCAGACCTGACAATTTACCTTCATCTTCCTTTGTAACATCTCAGAACCAATCTTGGTTTTGAATTAGTACAATTTGTTTATTTCTTTAAGCATCCAAATTGCGTTTGCAGAAATTTTAACCTGCTCGTTTTCAATACAAAACATGGGTCTTAAGAATCTTATTACTGTATTATTATTATGTATCATTACTGTCAGCGGTGAATGGAAGCATTCCTGTTTACAATCAGAGGCTTAAATAGCCTAATATACACAAATAGGGAAAAAACTATTAATGAAAGTGAGATGATCAAGGGATGCTAGAGAGGAGGTGTCCAACGGAGACTTTTTCCAGAATTGGGCACATGCCAAATAAGTTTCTCAGCATAGCTTATATCTAATAGAAATGTGATGGTCATCACTTAGGCATTAAATATGCTAAGATATCATATGGAAATACTTAGAACTAATGCAAATCTTTAGGCGAGGTGTACACAGCATAGGACAAAAAACTTGTTGAAAACTAAAACCTAAAAAACGCTTTGAACCTGAGTATTTTGTCAGTTTAGCTCCATCTGTGGAGAAAAGATGTTAGCCTGCGTATATAGCTGAAGTTGATTTTTTTTTTATTACTTATAAAAAGCATCATATTTTGGAGCTCATTTTCCCAAAGCTCATGTTGCTTAATATAGTTTCTACATAATGGTTTAATTAATCAAGTTCTTACCATCTGCTATATAAAGTTGTACGAAGTCAAGCATTTTAAACATATTGCAATATATTTAACATGCGTTAAATGGGTTAAGAATTTGTGATCAATTCATACCACTACAGGCAGTCCCCGACTTACGTCGTTCCGACTTACGTCTGTCCCCTAGTTACGAACGGGCACTGGAACGCAAGCCAGGGACAGCTGACAACGTCTGGGCTCTGCGGTGGCCCAGGCGCTGTCAGCAATCTTTGCAGCTGTACGCGACTCCTAGGAGTGCATACAGCTGACTCTCCGGTCTCCGTCGGTATCCGGGCACTGCCATGTCCCGGGCACCGTCGGGGAACACTTCGGCTATATGCGACTCCTCCCGCAGCGCATACAGAGGAAGACTCTATTGCTCCGCAGTAGAACTCCGGAAGACTGCAAGCAGATGACATCACTGGCCTGTGCAGGAAGACGGAGCTGGAGGTGAGCAGCGGGGGAGCGGGGGACTGTGGTGAGTATCTGTGTTTGTTTTTTTAAATAAGCCCTATCTATACCTGCCTATGATGGACATAACTGCCTATGGGGGACATAACTGTCTATGGGGGAACTATACCTGTCTATGGGGGACATACTTGCCTATGGGGGACATACCTGCCTATAGGGGACATAACTGCCTATGGGGGATATAACTGCCTATGGGGACATACCTACCTATGGGGGACATAACTCCATGACTGCTATGAGAGGTGACTAATACCGCCATTATACCTGCTATGAGGGACTATACCTGCATACTGCTATGGGGGACATAACTGCTATGGGGGAAATATACCTGTCTATGGGGGACTATATTGCCTAATACTGCTATAGGGGACATAACTGCTATGGGGGACCATAACTGCTATCCTGCTATGGGGGACCTATAGCTGCCTCTGAGGGGACATATACCTGCCTATAGCTGCTATGGAGGACATATACCTGCCTATACCTGCTATGGGGGACATATACCTGCCTATAATTACACACCATACACACCATACATATACACCAGACATATATACCATACATGTACTAAATATATTGGTTCCGACTTACATACAAATTCAACTTAAGAACGAACCTAAAGTCCCTAACTCGACATAACGTATTGGTATCCTGCCCACATTTCCATTAGAGACCAGTGGGTTCTCTTCTTTCTATTCTTGGCAATTCATACACTGTTCATATGGATGATAAGGAATATTTCTGTATAAAACAGCATGAACTTCCAGTGTGACTGATCAGGCCCAATGATGTCCCTAGCCTTATGGTGAACAGCGCATTCTATTTTATAGGGACAAGCCTATTACATTTAGCACATGCATCATGCCTTTTATCTTGTAGTAGACATGTAGTGGTCATTTAATAGCAGCCCTCTAAACTCACACACTGTACTGTTACAAAGCAGCCGGCTAATATATTGCTCTGAAAAAATGAAAGAGGAGCTCTGATTGGTTGCTATGTGCAACAAACGAGATCTTAGACCTAGACAGTTTTCATACATGTGGCCCATGGTCCTTATTGAACCAACTTTACCTGTATACTAGATTTGAGTGGGTTAAATTACCCACTCCCCGGAAGTTCCGGTCCATGGTGTTGTTGCTCCGACATCACTTCCATCAGCACCATTTCTGGCTTAACCCCACATTAGGATTACGTACACGATGTTGAATGAGAAGTGACATCAGATGGATTTGACGTCAGTGCATTAGTGTTGCTGGAACGTAATGACTGGAAAATGGGAAAGTTAACCTTCTGAAAAGTAGTAAATAAAAAACCTAACCCAAACCAAGGGTTAGGTTAGAGTCAGGATTAAGGTTAGGTTTAGGGTTATGACTGAAGTGAATTTTTTTCACAATTTTTTTCACAAATTTGGTCAAACCGATGTCGAACCAAATGGCCTGATTTAAAAAGCACAATCAGTATCTATTACACTCTAAGGGCGACATCTATGATTCCCATGCACCATTTTTGTAACTTGGCGCTGACACATCAATTCTAAATAGATATAGAGCAGTGCATAATTTGACAGTATGAATTAAACATTTTGGCACATGACACTTAAAATTTGTGCATAGAGTGTTATGCACCAAACTTTGTATTGCAGTTATGCACTAAACTTTGGCACATTAAAATGTGTCATCAGGCGCACATTCCGCCAAGTTTGGCCGTACGCCTGTTCATACATCTATATGGCAAAAAAAAAAAGACTAATTCATAAATGTTGCCCTAAGTTCTTCCTAGTGGTGTCTGAAGACTGATTTTACAATTTTTGTTTCACTTATTTTTGTATAAATTTTGTATACAATATATTTTAACATAATATATCCCCTATAAGGTCCCCTCTTCATAATTTTTTTCGCAGTCTTCAAACTGTAACCGGGGCATCCATAGGATCCCTAGTTAGAGGAGAGAACAGCCCCTTGTTGTGACACTAGTCCGTGACAGAAGGGATCCTGGTCTGCAAAGATTTTGCAGCCAAGCCTGAGGTACCCAATGATACCTCAATTGCTGGGGCTGGGGGAAGTAGTGGCATCATATCTATCTCTACTCACTACAATGTTGGCTGCCATAAACAAAACAGAATATAAACTACTCCGACAGCTGGACAACTGACCTGCCCTTGCAGAAATAGAAGTTTTAGACCTGGAATGAACATTTGGGTTAATATATGAAGCACAACATTTTTTGAACCTTTTAAATAACAAAGAAATGTTGTTCATGGACATTCACATGAACAAATCTGACCTTCTTGATCAAAAACAGAGAATTATGAAGGGACACAATGGGTCACATTTATCAAGGTAGTTGCACCAGAATTCTGGCACAATTTGCACCAATAATGTTGTACCTGTTTTACACCACATTTATGATGTGTTTTAGACAGTTTCTAGACACTTCAGCGACTCATCTGTCATGAGGGGCTTGTCCTCATTAAAAGGGGTGTAGATTCATGAAATGGGTCGTGGTTTAGCACCAACATTTTAGCACAGTTAGTGGCATTAAGTAGTCAACTTAAGAATGGTTTGAAGTTAGACTAGACAGTTCACACCTGAGCCAGATCTATCAACATCATGATGAATTTGGCGCATTGCAAGACTGTCTGATTTAACTTTACACTGTCCCACTATTGGTAAGATTTGATCATTATCAATTTAGTCTTAGTTCTGTTTTGCTACTTACTCTCATATGCGCTATGCTGACACTTAAGGATGGCTGGGTTGTAGCTAAGGAGAGATTTGCATATTATATTGCTGATATATTTACTTATTACTAATCTAACCATTATATGAGATACTTGCCTTGCCATTAGTGGAGAAACTCTCCCTGTCCATCGAGTAGTCTTGGATTTTTATGGACACATACTATTCTGTACTACTTTATTAAATTTTGTAGAGCTTTAATAAAGATATTTTTTAACCTATAATATAATGTTTTTTAGGATTCAACTGTCTAAGAGAGAGTATCTTTTTATACTGTCTTCTTATAACTTCAAGAAGTGATCACACAACATTACTGGTTTCTCAGGTCAATAAAAGCTACAATCTCGTTGTGGAGAAGTCCTAGAAATCTGTCCTTTATGTGCACTATTATTAGACTCCTTCCCTGTCAGACTCATCAGTGTCCGTGCATAGTAAATGTAATACTCTCTAAGCTTCCCAAAATTCCACAGGCTTAAAGCTATTAAAAACCTCTTTGTTATTTTATATTACAGATTCTATTAACAATGTTAACGTGATGTAATCAGCATTTTGTAAACCGACTACCTTTTATGTTATTGGAGGATTAATTCCTAGTGTTGCATTAGATTTCGAACTAACAGTCTGCCTTATCACTTGCCGAAACAGCCCTGCCTGCTCAGATTATTCATTCCAGGCAGTAAAGCGTGCTGAACGTTCTCGGCAGCTGTTCCTTATTCTCTGACATGTCTGATTTGCAAGACTATTTGCTCAGCAGCATTAGCTGCAATCAGAATTGGGTATGTCAAAGTAGATCTCCCTTTATGAAGTGCAAAGTGTAGTGAAAAAAACTGTAATAAAAAAACAAGTAGGTGAAAATTCTATTATATGGACTGGTGTAAAAACAGATCAATCCAATAAAAGGAGACTACATCATCTAGCAACAACTAGAGGCATTTTCCTGTTTTATGTTACTAAAGCAGAATAATATTAGAGATTATGCACTTTCCAGATACACTGTAAATCAGAGCACATTTACCAATACTGTCTAATACTGTGACTAGACAGTCTAAAAATGTACCAGATTTATTAAACTGGATTATGCTATATGATAAATCGGACATATCTTTAGACACTATTGGAGGAAATATATTAATACTGCCAGAAACTATGCATGCCTTAATGAGAAGTGAACAGAAGACAAGGCTTAAAGGGAATGTGTCATCAAAAAATGAGTCATTATTTAAGTCCCATTTTTATGTTAAACACATTTTTTAGGACTTTTTGGTTGTTTTTTTTAATATTTCACATCGCTTTCAATATTTTTAAATAATTCTTGTCTTGCAATTTTCACTTTGGCCACTAGCATTGTTTCCACTGCTTTAACAGCAGTCAGAGAGATGCTTTACAGTAGCTTCATGCACATAGGAGACTTAAGACTGACTCAGTCCCATTCACTTCTATAGGAGAGTTTTCTAGTCTTGCTCTGTGACCTGGCAAGAAATCAGTGTACAGGGAGGTGAAATGGTGAACTGTGACATCTCCTCTTGTAACTGGTGGATCCTGTGTTATCTATTCACACTGGTGTCTCCTTTCAATTTGACCCTCTCTGTGCTGATAATGAGCAGACAACTGTGAATCTTTCAGTACAGAACAGGAAGTGTCAGACTATTATTAAGCTTAGTGGCCAAAGTGAAAACTGCAGGACTTTAGAATTATTAAAGAATATTGAAAGTGATATGGAAAATAAAAAAAAAATATATAACCAAAAATTTTTATAAAATGTGTTGAAAATAAAAATGTGAGTTAAACAATAAGTCATTTTTGATGACACATTCCCTTTAATAAATTCAGTGCATCTTTCAGTGTCCGTGTGTCAAAAGAAATAAGCCACCTGGGACCTGGAGTAGATTTCTGGTTTACTTTGCGACACTTTTTCTCACAAACTTTGGTAAATTTATCAGAAAATGAGAGCCCATAGCCATTCTTGCTACTTTACAACCATATTTAAAAAAAGCTTAGAATGTGTTATATAATCCACCTTATATCACTTGAGAACGAAGGATTATAATACTGTTCAGTTGAATGAGGTACCTGAACTCCATAAACCACGGCAAAAAAACACAACAAAATCTGTGACAAAAAAAAAAAATCAAGCATAAAATAATGGTCGGATTCTGATTAGAATCCGACAAGTATTTTGTCCTTGCCATGTAGAGGTAGTCTTAGTCTGGAGTTCTTATTAGCGTCTCATATCTGTTTTTATGTCTCAAGCCTATACTGGAATTTGGCTTCTGGATGTAAAAATAAGTAGTTAGGCAAATTTATTACAGCAATTGCATCAGAATTCTTCCACATTTTGCACCAAAATACTGGTGTTCATGCTTTACACTACCTTTCTTATGTGTTTTAGATAGATAGTTTTTAAAAATTCTTCTGTGTCTCATCCAACAATAGCGAAGTGGCCTCACTAAAGGGGGCGTGATTTGGTGAAAAGTGGTCATGGCTAAATGCATGATGCCGTGCACCGAAAACTGCACCAAAGTTTTGGCGTAATTGATGACAAAACTAAGACGATTATTAAATAATGTAAACTTAGATTAGACAGTTCAAGCACATGTCAGATTTATTATACACTTGATAAATCCAGCACATTTTAAGAGTTTCTTTTCTAAGTTTACTCTAAGTACTAATAGATCTGTCCCAGTGTGTGCAATTGCTGACAACAAGCACAGATCTTGAAAAATATTAAAAAGAAAAAATTGAGGAGGCAGTTTACGAAGTGATTTATGCCAGTATTTTGGCACAGAAAGGTTGCAAGTTTTTTTGCAAGCCTTATTTGCTAAGTTTTACATTTACCACTAGGCTCGCCACTTTTCAAAAAGTGGGCAGAGTTTATCGAAAGAGGGCATGGCCTCACACAACCTGACTTATATGCTATTATTTATGGCACAGTCGATTTCAGAAAGCTGTCCAAAGTGGAGTAGATTTATCTTTCAGGTGCATGGACACGGAAAGATGCATTGAATTTATTAAGTCTTAGTATATTTTGTGCTTTTACTCCTTTAAATTCAAACAGGTATATTAAATGCAAGTATTAGTATATTTTCCCCAAAGTTTATTAAAAGCTTCATTAAAGAGGTGTTCTCACCATTCACATTGATGGCATATCGATAGAATATACTATCAAAGTGTGATAAGTGTGGGTCCCAACTTTGGGACCGACGACTATCTCAGGAAGGAGCCCCCGAAAATTTCAGTTCAGACTGGAGAGCTGATCAAGCTTGTGCCTGACTCTTTATTCTGTTTTATAGATGTTCTGTTGAACATCCAAACACCATGCTTTCCTATACCTGAAACTCTAATAGAACAGAATAGAGAATCATGTGCAAGTGCAACTGGCTATCTATTCTGAGTCGAGACGTACGGGTGCCCAATCACACATCCAGGTGCAGGTCACACTTTGATTGCATATCCTATCGAAAGTGCATGATGGGAACTTTAAACACTGATAAAATGGGTTATAACGCTTTAAAATTATTAGATTGGTAGGGGTCAGACTTATTTTAGTGTGGACAGTAATTGGTACTTGGTATTGTAGCTTTGTCCCATATACGTTTTACTTGGAGGTCACCTTAAGTATTGTGGTGTAATCTTATGGAATGAACTCATTAAAGGATATAATCATTGTATATTTTCTAACTTTTTTTTATTCCCATAGCTTAACATTACACCATGATTTAATAATTTTTCCATTTTTTTTGCAAAAAAAAAATTTGACCCTTGACATTGGGAGTAGGAAAATTTATCCAACTTTATTCTTCAATCAATTGAGAGTTTATTGTAGCTTACACATCATCAGTAGTTGGTACAATTGATTTGCCAGGTTTAGGTTTTGCAGCAAACGGGCTGATTTCCAGACAATCAATGGAGCAGAGAATTTGTAGATTAACTCATCTGTATTTGCTCGTTGAGCCAGGGAAAGTATCAAAGTCATATCAAGAAATTGCTTCCTAGATAATTAGCAATGACGCCTCTCTTGCACTTGATATCGCATGCTGCAGTTAGATGTCATCCTTACATAAACTTTTGTATTTAGGATTTACACAATAAAATCTTGTATCCTTTCTATTATTACGTTATAGTACTGTTAAGTTGTCGACACTTGTCGACAAGAGCTTTTGTTTCTTTTCTTTATGATACTCTGCTGATATAGCATTTTACATGTGGCAATGTGCTTTTCCTAGTTGAGTGGTAACAAAACAACATGATGCTGAGATCGACAGAAAAAAACTTTCTGGAAAAGATATAATCAGCTGACTCAATAGATAGTTTTTCAAGTTTTTAGATGTCTTTTTAGCTTTCTATACAAGGTCATATGCATATAGTGGGAATTTGTTCATACTGCAAATCACAGGATAAGATATATAGACAACGTCCCAGATGTGTAAAAAGTGTTGAGTCTAAGATGTAATTTGCAGCGCTCCAATGGTGTAGGGTACATGATTATGTTTGTAAGTCTCACCTGGCACTTCATAAGTTTGTCGTTAGACACACTGTCCATGTGCCAATAAGTGTCCTATGCTTTGACAAATCTAGTCTAAGCCACAGCACTTTTAGAAAGGCATAGCTAACAACACATTGGGCCCTATGTATGAAAACTGTACTTATAAGAAATCATGTTAGGTAAAGCCATAAATTGGTTAAAATTATTTTCTTCTTTAATGTAATCCTGTTATAAGTATGCACATGGCAAACATAGTCAGACAGGTCAGACGCCTTTGCGTTTCAAGTCCTGTAGAGTTCATACAGGACTTGAAACGTGAAGGAGTCTGACCTGTCTATGATGTGATGCTGCGCAAGGGCCCAGAAAGCTAAGTTAACCCTTAAAAATCAATTAACATCTCTAACTCCAACTTAGGGTTAGGGTCAATTTCTTTGTAATTATTACCAAAATTTGATTTGGCCCGACCCACTGAGATTTGAATCAAATTTTACATCAATCTGAATCCACCCGAAAACACTAATTTTCAACTAAAATTATTCAGGTGGCAAGAAAAGTCTATCACTAGGAATTTTAAGTTCTGCAGACTGGTATCGGATTCATTTCAGTATATTTGCTTGGAAATGTATTTCTAAATCAAACATTTACAGTAAAGAGAAAGGTTGAAAAACCATTTTTGCAGCTTCAGTGGAAAGTGACCTTACTGCGAAGTTATTGACTATAGTAACTGACGAAGGGACTAAACTATCGAATAATTTGTCATGCGCATTACCTAAACTGTATTCTTAAAAATTACCTAGAAGTTTTAAAAAAATTGTCAAAGTGACATCTCAAAAGTTTTGATTAATGGGGGTCCAACAGCAAAAAAATGATGGAAGTGCTCAGCTGAATGCTAAACCCTTTGTTTGCCTCTGTTCAGTTCTCCTTGAAGAATTTATATAGATTTTTATACCTTGCTCAGTCACTTCTCCAGGAAGAGCTGAGCAGAAATAAAAGGGCACAGACCTTAGCTGAACACTTATCCCCTTTGTTTTAGTAAATGGTGGGATCTCAGAACCCGAACCCCTATAAATTTAAACCATTGAAATACCACTATGATACGTTAAAAGTTAAAATGGATTTTTTTTATTCCTTTTCATACCCTATTAGGAGGTCCTTCAACAATAAAATGATGACCAGGCAACCTGATTAGATGTAATATGTTAGGGAACCTAGAAGCAAATATCCAATACAATAGACTGCATAAATTGAAGAGCCTTCAAAGCAAAAGATACTTTCTGTAGCTACTAATAAAAAAGGGTGTTCCTTAATGGTGAATAACTTAAGACAGTAGCGTAAAATGGGGGGTTCCTAATCTAGAGAACCCCCCTGAATAATTATTGGTTGTAAAGCAGACATCTATATATCGCATTCTATCATGCACAGAAACAAGTCATTTCTACTTAATGTGTAGTTATTAAGGTTTCATCAATATAAATACTAGCTTTTTTTGCTCTGTGCCTAAGGGTATGTTCACACAGCGTGTTGTGTCCATGTGAACATACGTTTTTAGATGCGTGTTTGGATCCCAAACACGTATCTAATAAATAGCAATTTGATTTACATTGCTTTTACTTTGAAACACGCATCGATATTCACACGAGTGATGCGCCTCATTGCGTCTTTCAGATCCGTCTTTTGGATCAGTTCCAAGAATTCACATGTCAATTCTTGGTCCGAAAGATGCAGCAGGAGCCCTATTTCAAACTATAGGGTGTGACCCTGCTGCATCCAACATGCATTCAAACACACAGCTGCATGTTGGATATGTGTTGGATCAATTTAGGATCCGATCACCGCTGCGTTTTTGGATGTGATTTTCAGATCCAAAACGGATCCGAAATCAGTTCCAAAAATGCCGTGTGAACAACCCCTAAGAGTTTGATGTCACATTCACAGTTACTTAATTACCAGCCACAATATTATATACACCTATTGGTAGCAATGTTGAGACTAGACAGGTAATATTTGCTCCTATCCTTTCAAAAATTTGCCATCTCCCCTTCCACTTTCATAGGGTACTTGTAAATGCGATGTAATAGTAAAGGTGTGCTAAAATCACTTGGAAGAAATTTGTGGCAGCAGTTTTCAAATATAGCACATGAAGCATTAAAAATGTTGGCCTACTTGCAGACATAGGACATGCCACAGTTTTATAAAACAGCAGCATACACTAAAAAAAGGCAATTTTTAATGGAAGAGTGCGAGTGGGATTAAGTAAAATGCCTTAAAAGAGGGAGACAGAGAGAGAGAGGAGAGAGAGAGAGAGAGAGAGAGAGCACTGCCAGCTGCTGAATGACTGTTATCTTTACCAGCCCAACCACTGCTAGAGCAGAGAGATGTGGTCAGTAACTAGAGAAGCTTGTGTAAACAAGCAGGGATAAAAACTGGAACAGCAATGTATTTGGTAATAGTCTTTATTTACCTTTGCCTACACGTATAAAGCTAATCAATAAGATGGGAATACCCTTTAACTACATAGTATTATCTGTACAAAAGAAGCAAAGCTTAAAAGGGTTCTATCACAACTCTGTTTCGCCTCCTCAATTGACGCACATCGGGAAACTTTTTGCCACACAATGGGATACTTATTGGCGTATAACGGGACACATGTATAAAGTGCTGTGTAGACTGAGCAATTTCGGAATCCCTGACAATGTGCAATACACAAAGGAAACAGAAAGAAGAGAGCTGATCTAATATGGTAGATATTTTAAAATTAATTATATTTACAAACTTGATTAGATGTGAATTTTGAATGTTCCCATGTTGATATTATATCATGGCAAAACCCCTTCAAAATGACAGTTAAAGGGGTTTTGCCACGATGTAATGTTGACGTGGGATCCTCCAAAATCACTTTTCTAAATATATGTGATAACAAAAATTGCAGCCTGAGAGAGCTACAGGCTGCCTTACCTGCCCTTAGATACTTCAAAGCTTCTATTAGATACGACCTGACAAGAGCTGCTGGCCGGGCTTGCTCAGAGAACACTTCTTATTGATGAAAGGGAGCTGAAGAAGCTTTCAAGGCACGGGGTAGAAATATGTTGTCTTTTGTATACAGAATCCATTAGTTGTAGTGTGATTATCTGAGTAGATCCCTGCTTTATCTGATGACAGAGAACATGAAGGAGCTTTCAAGCTGCTGTGGAGAAAAGGTTTTGTTTTTTGTATACAGAATCCACTAGTTGTAGTTTGATTTTTAAAGTGAACATTTCACACGATCCCTTATGCAGGCTCTGTGCTCTGGTTGTGTCTCTCTCTCTGAGTCAGATGGGTTGTTTACATTAACTTCTTAGCAGATAAGGCACGTCCTGGCAAAACCCCTTTAATATGCTATGGTATTATAGCACACAAAGTTATTTAATCTTTTTTAACACTTTTCAATCACTTTTGTTGTGATTTAAGAATAGATGACATGGTGCAAAAAATATCCCCAAGTAATGTATAAGTTATCACAACAGCAGAAATGCTGCAAGCCTTTATCACGTGAAAGCACCCTTATTAAAGCTAGATGCACACATATTTTAGAATAATTGTTCTTATCGCAAACTAAGACTGAGATAAAAAAAAATGACAGAAGCTTCAGTGGCCATGCTACATAAAATCAATGCATTTACATTACTGGTATAAACAGCAAACCGTTTCACAAAACGTACATAAAACATTAGGACAAGTAATAGGGACATAACAGAAAATCTGAGGTTTCTTTGAAGACCAGGAGAACAATATGTTTCATGCAAATCTTGCTGTTGAGCCAGTAATAATTCTCATGGTAATCTGCCATTTCTAAAGCTTTCATCTGCATTTCATTACCACTTTTTAGTGACGTACGTCATTGAATTTGTAGTTCAGGATATGCTTCATTAAATGTCATTGTTTTGCAGTTGATGCGTATTGGACGGACATCTATTCTATTCAGAAAGAAGATTTTTTATGGTTTTATTAGAAGGATTTAATAAATGACTAGAGACATTGATATATACATATACATTATTTATAGCGCTGTTATATTCCACGGCCCAGTCCCTATATGGCTCACAGTCTAAATTCCAGATTAACCTACCTGTGTGTTTTTGGAAAGTGGAGGAAACCAAACCAATTAAGGTTATAGACTATTTTAATATTTTTATGATTTATTCATTTTCCAACAATGTCCATACATTTTCAGACACATTTGATCACTTTCAAAATGTACAAATATGGAAAGGCTGTCGTATACTTTTAGTTTTTTGTTGTGGAATCATCCATCAATTTCTAAAAGTCCATATATAGTCTGCTCTCGAAAATGATACAAATAGAGTGACTTAGAAGGGGGAAAAATCTCTCCTTAGGGAGAGCCACCAATAAATTGGTCGGTGTGAGGATTTACGCGTCTTTCAGACCTCACTGACTGTTTTGCATAAAGCAAAGGCTTATGGGAAAAGAGCTACAGAGCTCCACAGTGCACTCTATTGGATGTAGTTATCCTCAATTCACATGTAACTCGCAGGAGCCTAGCAATGTGAAAGGGATTTGAGCCAAACCAGTTAAGTCCATCTGCAGACAGCTGTTTTGGGGTATTTGCCCCTCGTCAGTGCAGCGTAGAACTTACTGGTTGGCTGGGTGAGAGGTGAGAGTGGCTTAGAAGGGGGAAAATCTCTCCTTAGGGAGAGCCACCAATAAATTCGTCGGTGTGAGGATTTACGCGCCTTTCAGACCTCACTGACTGTTTTGCATAAAGCAAAGGCTTATGGGAAAAGAGCTAGGGAGCTCCACAGCGCACTCTATTGGATGTAGTTATAGAGTGAGACATCAACATATTTTGGAAACAAAACAAACACTGGGAGAGCAAAAAACC
This sequence comes from Phyllomedusa bahiana, assembly GCA_025379985.1. Lineage (NCBI taxonomy): Eukaryota > Metazoa > Chordata > Amphibia > Anura > Hylidae > Phyllomedusa > Phyllomedusa bahiana. The sequence continues at coordinate 76,179 of JAODAL010001577.1, read as the reverse complement.
TCGTTGCAGATTTTGTCCTTGGTGAGACACATCATAAGTGATTGGAATTTCGCTACAACTGGAACAAAAGCAATATGAATGACAGCAAACTCCATTGTGATCTTACCTGGTATATAAATGAAGGGCTTGACCACATTCAACCTAGCTATATTATATTGTACGGGATTTTACAGCAGCTGGCCTAAATTATTTTTAGAGGCTAATGCAATAATGCCATTCGCTAGCATAAATAATCTGTATGGTATAACAGCGCAATTTTTCCTTTTATGAAAATTCTCCTTTAAATGGTTCATCCATTTGGGAAATTGCCCTTTTTAGGTTACTGTTCTTCCAAATATTGCGGAAGCCCATAGATCCATGCAATTGGTTTTAATCAGTATGCACATCTTGGTTATGTAAAGCATAACATGATGTGCGCACCCTAATTTTAAGGTCCATTACCAGTTCTCTAGATCAGTGTCATAAATGAAGTTGCTCTTAACTCTAACAGACCATCAAAATATAATGTGAGTTAAAAGGGGCTGTCTATTCGATTATTATCAACCTTAATTATCTATTATATGATTTGGAGTTTTTCTTCTGTTTAAACATTGTTAAAGAAAAACTAAAAAAAGTAACAACACAAATAAAAATTTATATTTTTTATTGGCATGCATTAAAAAATCAATATTTTATCTCAAAAATAGAAACCTATACACCCAACGGGACAAAAAAGGCAGCGCACAAGACCAATAAACAAATATAGACATATTAATACAAAAATGTTTTAGTATATAATAGATGCATATAGGATGGATTTAGAATCTCATATAGTTAATAGAAGTGAATATTTTATACTTAACCTTTAGCAGTCTGAAGGAGGGCCAATAGCAAACCACCCCTCTTTAAAGATTGTGTATAATAAGAAAAAAAGGAATAATCATATTGGGAGTCACGGACATAAAGGCAATCAGGAACAAAGCTTTTTAATTTAGAAAGTCCTTCAAGAAGTTTTCTCACCACAATAATTAGCTTTTAACATGTAGGGAAATGTATATGAAGACTACTACCAAATACATTGTTGTTCCGATTCTGCTTTGTTCAGGAGATACAGAAGATTATTACTACTGCTAGTGTACACAAGTTTCTTTTGGTTATCGACCACCTTTCTCTGCTTTTTCTCTTATCTGATTGCTCTCCAGCTGCCCTCTTGGTGAGTCACTCTCTGCTGAGTCTTATCTCTAGCATAGGAACTTGTTTACCTATGTCAATGACAAGTTTTAAGCCTATGTAGCTTTGTGCATTACAGATTATACACCTTTTGGTTATCGACCACCTCTCTTTGCTTTTTCGTTTATCTGATTGCTTTAAGCAGCCCGCTTGGACCATGGTGAGTCACTCCTCGTTGAGTCTTATCTCTAGCACAACAGCTTGAGTACCTATGTTAATGGCAAGTTTTAACCCTTAGAGCTTTTTAGCTTTGTGCACTACAATTTAGAAACCTTTTGTACTCATAACACTGTAATAGGAATAGCAAAGCTGATATACCAATCACTGCTATAGAACCACTCACAACCTGACTAAGAAGTGTGAACCTGAAGCTGGCTGTGGCTCTGCGAACAGCATGTTAAGAAACTCCTTTAAGTCTCTGTGGTAGTAGCAAGATAGCTGAGCTGTCCTGTCACAGGTTTTGCACTGGGGACCGGTTGGTCCAACCTACCCCTCTGTCAGGAGAATTCGGTATACAGATTATTCCTACACATAGATTTAAAAGTGTGAACAGAGAATCAACAAGCAAGGTCATAAAGATACATTACATATATACCAGGTCTTACATTTGTTAACTACAAAATCAGATGTCAAAGACCAAGTATTCAGAAAATGTGGTTATATTTTAAGTATATGAAGTCATTTGTTTTGGCAGCTTTTTATCTACATAATCAATCCTAAGAAATAACAGAAGTCTGGAAAAAAAACTTTTCTTTTTTATATAAGTCGACACCTTGTCAATCATCTCCTGGATAGGTAATGAGAAAACATAACAATTCTTCCTACCGGTGAAAAATCTCAGTGCAATAAATCCACATTTTTTCTCTCATTGTGAGAACTGTTTAACACACAGATAGCCCATGGCCTAATTTCATTTCTTATTATGCTTTTGCTTTGTGTTGGACACTGCACGTTCCAGGTCTGCTCCTCTGTGCAGCCAAATAAACCCAGCTGTACTTTCTCTACTTTGGCATCACTGTGTAATCACTAGGGACATCAAGGAAATATTATGCATTAATAGAGACTCTGGTTGCCGAATCTGTATTTTCCTATAGTTGCAGAACTATTACAGCTGCTCATGATTATAAAAACAAATAACAGCAAAGATAATTATGAGCTGAAGAGGAAACGCAGCGCATGATTCTGCACGTGTTGCAATAATAAATCTGAACCTGTTCTGGAGAAAGACCTATTTTTAATAAGATTCTAAAGAGAAGTGTGAACGATACATCAACAACAACTTATCTGACTTATTGGCTGGGAATAGTGAAGAAATCAGGCGATACCTTTTAGAGGCTAACTGAGTATATTTGATAGTGAGCTTTCGAGAGAATAGCTCTCTTCTTCAGCACTGATGGTTATCAACCAAACTGAAAATACAGTGACTTTTTATACACACAAGACATGGATCTTCAAAGGATTCTTAGAATTCTTAAAATAACAAAATAGTCTTTGTTATAAAAAGTCGTGGTAATTTCTCAGTTTGTTGTATAACATCGTCTGAGAAGATGAGTTAGTCCTACTCGGAAGCTCACTATCAAATATATCCACCTCTAAAAGTTTCGCCTGATTTCTATCTACTTTATCTACCTTTCTATGGCTAACACGGTACAACATTATATTATTGGCTGGGAGACATGACCTGGTAGTCTTTACAATCAGTGTTGGACTGGCTTGCCAAAGCATAGGACCCTCTGGTGGGCCCAAGTGTAAGCCTTTGCGCTGCGGTCCGATTCCCGGGCAAAAGCTGCACTTGCCACATGGCTCCAGGCACGCCTCCTGCCGCAGTTCGGACCTCTTGACGCAGGCACGCCCGCTCCCGGCGCTCGCTCTGCTGTGCTTATACTCACCCGGCCCCATCCTGCTTCCTCCTCGATCTGCGCGCTGCTCTGTCTCCTTCTGCTTCTGGACACACTTTCTCATGCACAACCTAGTCCCCTAGATTTAAAGGACCAGCACACTGCAGGTATTCTCTCTACACCTATGGTGGTTGGGCATGGACTTTATAGGGATTCCTCTTCCTACCATCTGCGCCCAATTGTTGGTGTCCATTCCCTCATGACGTCCTGTTGTGCACTCCTTAGTGAATCCTACTTACACTACTGTCTGCTTCACTGGTCCTGTCTATGCCTGACCTTTTCTGACCTTCGTCTGCTACGTACTGTTCCTGCTGAGTTTCTCCATCCTAATCTCTGCTCCACATTTCAGCCGGCTCTGTGTCTACTCCTCCTGCTTGGCTTTCACCGGTAGGACCTGTGTCGAGGGTAGGACCTGGGGGATTCCCTGAGGCAAAGTCCCCCCTGCTTTGCGACGGGCTTCGACGAAGACAAGGGGCTCCACATCGTAGGTCACGTCAACTCTAAGCAGTGACCAAAGGATCCACCTTCAATTCCTAGAGTTATTGTGACACCAAGCTCTGACACAATTACGTGTCCCTAACATATCATGGTACTGACAGTCTAGTATAAGAAAACCAATTTACAGATATACAGTACTATAAAAACGCTAACCACAGGTTCTTTTGAGATAGTGGAGTGGCCCTCAGAATAATTCCATCTCTTGGCCCAAGGAACTTCAGTCTGATGTTTAGGGATTCAGGTATATAAACTTTCTGGGTCACAGGTGTCAATCTGCAGTCCCTCGTGCTGTTGGGATTCTTTAACTCCCTTTATGCATTTGTTTAATCTATAACAGTGGGCATGATGGGAGTTGTAGTTTCCCAACAGCTGGAGGGCCATCAGTTTGACACCCCTGATCTAGGTCTAAGACTTTCTTTGTTGCCCATTGCAACCAATCAGAGTGCCCCATTTATTTCATATAGTACACTGAAAAAATTAAAGGGGAGCTTTGATTTGTTGCTATGAGCAACAAAGAAAGTCTGAGACATAGACAGTTTTCATACATGTGGCCCTGATTCTCTTTAAATTAGCCAGGTGACTCAAAATGAGTCTCGGTCTGTTTGCTAGGACCACATGAAAAGGTGAGCGTTTGTGATCCTTTCTATTTTGGTTGCGGTGCCATGTGGCAGCCATTGTTGCTGTAATGCTCTGCCTATCAGGTGGAGTGACCAAAAAACAGGGGGTTAAAGAGTATGGTCTCCCCACATTTCAAAGAATGCATGAAAGAAAATTCCTGTCACTTCCTGGTTCAGACTAAATTTGATAAGCCCATGCTTGTACAGCTCTGTTGTGCTTTCAGATGTGATTAGATTAGATTATCTTTCTCAAACTACTCACAGGACTTCTTATCTGATCCCCAAACAAAAGCCCTAATTACCGATCATGTTACTTGAGATAATCAAGGCTTTTTACTGTCTGGCAGCCACAGTTTACACTGACTGACACTGCAAGACCTTGTGATGACTCAGTCTCTGTTATTCTCATTGAACAAACAGCCCAGGGAGATTTTTACAGGTTGGGTTACTGAGGAACTGAAATAGTCCATGGAGTAATATAATTCACTTGATCTCTTTTAGGGAAAACAGAGGAACAATGCAAAATATTTGGAAAATGTCTTTATTTTGTGTTCCCTACAATTTGAAAGCTATTCTTTGTAGCGAGACAACCCCTTTAAGCCTGGCAGCAATAGTACTGTTGGGCCACTGGGTCGCTCATCTTGCTGGTGTTGTTGATGCTGTGGTGATGGTTGCCATGCAGTGCTAAACCATTTAGTGTAGGGACCAACTTAAAAGAGGTCGCCATGAAGTGGCATTAGTCTTATAGAGTTTAAACAAAATAGTATACGAAGAGCTTCATGTGCATTTTTAATTTTTACTTAGTGACTTTAGATGAATAGTATAGCCTCTGGATTTGAGGCTATGTCTTTGTTTTTTTCATTTCTCTTTTCTTGTGGAACACCAAGATGGATTCTTTGTTTAATATTCAATGCATGCATCCTTAAACGGTTTTCTCACCACACTGATTAACTTTAAACATGTAAGGGAAATAAAGATAATCACCAAATGCATTGCTGTTCTGATTTTGCTAGAGCAGATCTTAACTCTTGCTTGTGTACACAAGCTTCTCTAGGTTACTGACCACCTCTCAGCTTCCCGTAATGGTAATGTCATTCCATGCTGTGTCTTATCAGCTGCACAGGTGCTGTTGATCTTTCTTTCTAACAAACTTTTGCCCTTAAGAATTCTGCGGACTTGTGCCCTGCTGTTAATAGCTCCTCTATCACCAATGTCTCTCTAACAGGCTCAGCTAGAAATAGCAGAGCTGAAATGTCAGTCACTGCAATACAACAACCCACAGTCTGATCAGGAAGAGGGAGCCTGAAGCTGCCTCGGTGAAACAGTATAGATGAGAAAACTACCTTTAAGGCTACCTTGAAAAGGATCCTGTAGGGCTGTTTTGTGGACAAATCCAAATGCATAGAGATTTTTGAGTGTTATCCATGCTACCTGTCGCTGGCGATGTGACCATGTATATCACACAAAGGCATTTTACAGCTGAAATCATACGAGCATAATATATGCCTGAGGTCCATCCATTCATCTGTTATAGATGTGGATTAACCATAATATAATGGGACTAATCCATTTTGTGTCTCCTGTCAGGACTGCGCTACTGGCCACTTAAGGATTTTGTTGCCGCCTCAGACAGGGTGCGGCTTGGTGCTTAATGGGTTAAGCACTTAAATCAATCCCTGGCTGGTTTTAGGGTATTTATTTATTTTAGGGTATTTTCACACGTCTTAAATTGCTGCTTATTTCAACCGCATTTCGCAGTGTAATTCGCTTTACACATGGCGAAATGCGCTCTGCAATTACGGTAATTCATAGCGCTCATAGAGAGCTATGGATTATGCGTCGTCCCCCTGCGCATACAATACAATCGTATTGTATGCTTGGGTGGAGAATTGACATGTCAATTGTTTGCGGCGATTATGCGCCACTGACAATGCATGTCTATGAGGTCAGCACCCGGCTGGCCCCCCTTCCATGCTTTGGAACTACGGGCTGATCATAGGCCATGTGAACATACCCTTAAACCGCTTCCTGTCTGCCAGTCTCTGATGGTGATTGCTTTTGTGTCCTAGATGTCTGTTTTGCTCTGTTGTGTTGTTTTGATGGTTATTTGATTTTGAATATTTTTTCTGTTACGATCCTGTCCTTTGGTACCTCACTTTCTCCTGGTTTGACCTTGGCCCGTCCTACTTCTCTTTATTTTTTTATCTGTGAAGTCTGTTCCTTGTTTGTCATGTGTTTTGTGTTTTTTGGGGCAATTTCCCTGCTTAGGCAAAGACAAAGGTGTCCCTTACAGCATCATGCGCAGTAAGAAAAATGCATGCTACAGTTTTCAATGTGAACTATAGTGCGTATTCCCATTAACAACAATGGAACATGTAATGTTTGCAGTGTTTATCCATAGCCGTAATAGAAAAATAGGAAGGTCGTAACAGACAGTAGGGTAATCAAGACGCTTTTTACTCAAAGGGAACTAATACCCAGTTCCCTCACTATTATTACAATTATTATAAGACATAACTTTTATTTCTATAATTATTGACCTCTGGATCCAGAATATGGGTGATTTATATCATGTGAACAAATCCTTGGAAACGTGGTATCCGCAAAATATAAACTAACACATCCTATAGAATATATTAAAGGAGTCTACAAGAAGAAAAATCAATACAGATTCTGCCAAGTTTCATAATGTTAATGTGCCTTCATTTACTGTTGTGTATTTAGGACTTAACCCCTTAACGACTGCTCGCCGACTTTTGACGTCGGACGATGTAGGTCATTTGTCTGCAGCAACGTCTTTTGGTGTCACAGCAGACATCGGGGCCGCTCCCCGGTGCTTAACCCTTTGATTGCCATGGTCAGTGACCACAGCATAATCAAAGGGCTTTCCCCTGCTCTGTTGGGTGATCGGAACTCCTGGTGACCCGACAGAACAAGGAGAATGGCTTCACAGTTAGCCCTGGGGACTAGAGTAGCCCCAGGGTTTTCTGTGTAACAACCCAGCAATCAGGACACACTGTTTTTGTTACTGTTTTAACAAAAGCATCACCCATGGTCTTATCTGTTGCGGTACAACGTTGGCTTCTTTATGCGGCGGCATGAGTGGTTCAAGATCACCAGGACCCTGCCATATGCTCTCAACCCAGCCAAGCACTATGAGGTTTTATCCAGGATCATGAGTTCTTTTAACCTAGTAGGGAAAAGCGGTGATGTTTTAAAAACAGTGGCAAATTTTTAGAAAGTCTAAGAGATAGTGAGCTAACAGCGGAGATTGGGACTTATAGAGAGGAACGTTGTGTTTTCGTCTGGAGACTGACTTACATGTTTTATCTTTCTAATTTCCATAAGAACCTGGCCTTGAGCAGTGTTCACCAGTCTCTTCCATGCTGGACATTCCTTTACCGCCGAACTCTTGTAAGGTCCGCCACCTGCCCGAGAGAGAACTGCACAGATGAGGAGAACGTCACCCACCTCTTCTTGGACTGAAAAAAGGTTTTGAAAAAGATGATCCCCCTGCTACAGTGGGTGGTGTCCTAAAGGCATGCACGTATGAGACTGTGTTATATGGACTGCTGGAATGCCCCATGCCAGCCCAAACTGTAATAGCATGGGGGGGGAAAAAGGGGGGGGGGGTTTAAAAAAAAAAGGGGAAATTTTTCCTTTTTTTAAATTTTTTTTTTTTTTTTCCCCTTTCCCCTTTTTTTTTGGGATTGCCTTTTTTTTGGAAAGGGTTTTTTTTTTTTTTTTTTTTTTTTTTCCCCAAAAAAATCCCCCCTTTTGCCAATTTTTTTTTTCCCCTTTTTTTTTTTTTCCCCCCCCTTTTTTTTTTCCCCCTTTTTTTTCCCTTTTTCCCTTTTTTTACCCTTTTTTTTTTTTTTTTTTTTTTTTTTAAAAAATTTTTTTTTTGGGGGGTTTTCCCCCCCCCCCCTTTTTTTTTTTCCCCCCCCCCCTTTTTTTGGGGGCCCAAAAGGGGCCCCCTTTTTCCCCCCCCCTTTTTTTTTTTTTTTTTTTTTTTTTTCCCCCCCTGTTTTTTTTTTTTTTCCCCCCCCTTTGGTTTTTCTTTTTTTTGGGGTTCTTTTTTTTTTTCCCCCTTTTTTTTCCCCCCCCCCCTTTTTTTTTCTTTTCCCCCCCAAAACCCTTTTTTTCCCCTTTTTTTTTTTTTTTTGGGGCCCCTTTTCCTTTTTTTTTTTTTTTTCCCCTTTTTTTAAAAAAAACCACCAAATTTTTTTTTTTTTTTTTGTTTTTTCAACTTTTTTTTTTTTTTTCCCAAACCCTTTTCCTTCCCAAACCCCTTTTTTTTTTTTCCCCTGGGCATTTCCTTTTTCCCCCCCTTTTTTTTTTTTTCCCCCGGGGAAACCCCCCCCCCTTTTTTTAAAAATTTTTTTTTTTTTTTTCCCCCTTTTTTTCCCCCCTTTGGGGCCCGTTTTTTTTTTTTTTTTTCCTTTCCCCCCCCAAAAACTTTTTTTTTTTAAAAAAAATTTTTTTTTTTTTCCCCCCTTTTTTTTTAAAAAGTTTTTTTTTCCAAAGCCCTTTTAAAAACCCCTTTTTTTTTTTTTTTTTTTTCCCCCGGGGAACCCCTGTTTTTTTTTTTTAAAAAAAAAAAACCCCAAAATTTAAAGGGCCCCAAAAAAAGGGGAAACCGGGGGGGAAAAAAGGGGGGGGGCCCGGGGGGGGCCCCTTTTTCCCCCAAAAAACCAAAAAAAAAACCTTATTAAGGGAAAAACCCCCAAAAAAAAAAATTTCCCCTTTTCAAAATTAATTTTAAAATTTTTTTTTCCCCCCCCCAAAAAAAAGCCCAAAAGGGGGAAAAAACCCCCATGAAAAATTTCCTTTTTTTTTTTGGTTTTTTTTTGGGTTTGTTTTTTTGGGGGGGCCCGGGGGGGGGGGAAAAAAAAAAAAAAAAAGGGGGGGGGCCCCCCCGGACCCGGGGGAAAACCCCGGCCAAAAAGGGGTTTTTTTAAAAAAAAATTTTTTTTAAAAGGGAAAGTTTTTTTTTTTAATTTTTTTTAATTTCATTTTTTTTTTTTCCCCCTTTTTAAAATTTTTTTTTTGGGGTTTTTTGAAATTTTTTTTAAAATTTTAAAAATTTTTTTCCCCCCCGGGGAAAAAAAAAAAAAAAAAAACCCCTTTCCTAAAAAAAAAAAAAAAAAAAAAATTTTTTCCCCCAAAAATTTTTCCCCCCGTTTTGGAAAAAATTTTTCCCCAAAAAAATTTTTTTTTAAAAAAAAACCCCCAAAAGGGCCCTTTTTTCCCTTTTTTTGGGGGGGAAAAAATTGGGGGGGGGAAAAAATTTGGGGGGGTTTTTGGGAATTTTGGGAAAAAAAAAAAATTTTTTTTAAATTGGGGGGGGGGGGCCCCCCCCCCCCCTTTTTTTTGGGGGGTTTTTAAACCCCCTTTTTTAAAACCTTTTTTTTTAAAAAAAAAAGGGGGGAAAAATTTAAAAAAAAAATTTCAAAAAAAGGGGGGGGTTTTTTTTTTAAAAATTTTTCAAAAAAAAATTTTGGGCCTTTTCCCCCCCCCCCCCCTTTTTTTAAAAATTTTTTAAAAAAAAGGGGCCCTTTTTTTTTTTAAAATTTAAACCAAAAAAAAGGGAAAAAGGGAAAAAATTAAAAAAAAGGGCCCAAACTTTTTCCAAAAATTTTAAAAAATTTTTTTTAAAAAAAAAAAAGAAAATTTTAAAAAAAGGGGGAAAAAAAAAAAAAAATTTTTTTTGGGTAAAAATTTTTAAAATTAAAAAAAAAAAAAAAAAAAAAAAATTTTTTTTTTTTCCCCCTTTTTTGGGGGGGAAAAAAAAAAAAAAAATTTTTTTTTTCCCCCCCAAATTTTTTTCCCCCCCCCCCGGGGAACCCATTTACATCACCCATTTGACTGGGTAGGCCCAAACTCTGGCCTATTTATCATGGTGCTGTACATCTAATGGAATAAATCCAAAGCATTCTTCTGCACCTTGGGGTTTTTTAACAGGTTTAAAATAGCGGGTTTCCAAAAAGAAACAGAAATGGGGCTTCTGGGGTTTGGCCCGGCATGGTTTTGGTTTTGGGCTTGTGCACAAAGGGAATGTTTTGGGAGCCCTCTGAGGCAGTATGTCAGCAGATGTTGTTGGGAAGGTTGTGCTTTTAATTTTTTCCAACAAATGTTTAAATTTTTCACCTGTTTTGTGATTTTTCTGAACAATGTGCAGTTGTAAAACTTTAGGGAAAAAAAGCATCCGAAATAGTGGCTATTTCAAGGGAGTCTAAAAAAAGAAAGCTCCACAGTTAAACACAAGTTTTTTTTTTTTTTTTTAAACAAAAGGTTTAAATGATGGACCGTGTTTTTAGATGTTTCCCTCAACCACCAAAAAGGGAAAAATTTTAAAGTGATTTGACAAATCCTTTTTTGGGAAAGCACCATTTGGGCTATTGGGTGAACTTGTGCGGTGGGGGGAATTTGGGGCCTAAAACATTTCAGTAAAATTTGTGCCTTTTCCCTCCTGACCAGAGGGACAATCATCTGGCTGCATGCTTTTACTTTTAAAGGGAGACGGGAAACTGGGGCCCTTTATTTTTTTTTCCAAAATCGTAATAAACTCGGTGCATGGGGAAAAAAAAAGCTTTTTTTGCTGAAGGGAAAATCCACCCACAATCCACAACTCCCAATCGAATTTAAACTTGGGGAAAACTTTTCCCCAAAAAAAAAGGGTCACAAATTTTCAAGGAACTAGGGGGGTAAAAAGAATTGGAAGGAAAGGGTGATAAATTTTTAACCCAAGAAAAATGCCCTTCCTTGTAGGCATTTTTACACAAAATAACCATCCGTTTTTCAAAAAACAAATCCTCATCAGAAAAACCAAAGGAATTTCCCACGGTGAAAATTACCCTAACACAACCCAAAAAAAAGTTCAACTTTTAAACCCTGGGTATGGTTTTACCACGGGCTTTTTTTACCTGTATTTCCCCACCATTTCAAACCCCGCATTTTCGCTTTTAATTACCGGCGAAATGTGGCCGCGTTCTGCCCAGCAGGGGTTGAAAGAATATTGCCAGATAGCCACGTATGCAATACTTGTTGTAATAGTGCCATCTGCTGGCCAAAGTTTTTACAGTGCTTTTATATAAGTGTTACAGATCCACCTTAAGACTGCAGAGAATTCGGGGAGAATGATGTCACAGGTGAAGTGCATGCTGGGAAGAAAAAGGGCCATTTCAGAGCAGAATCTGGACAGAGTCAGTCACTTCACTGCCTCCTGGGGCACACATCTTTATCCATTTCTCCCGACTTAGCATAGCTGTAAAGAGGTTTGATCAGTATGCTGTGATGTTTAGTGTATTATAAAAACTGTTTAAAAGTTAGAAAGCAGTTATTATCCGGGGTACCTTCATGAAATTGCCCTATCCTATGTGCTCACATGTTTAGGAAAGCCATGTTTCTTTGCCATGTGCTCCTGTACTAAGAGTGTACTATAAATGTCATTGTCATGTTGTCATGCTGATCACTGACATCTGTGTTTTCTGCATTGTTTGTAGTTTTACCGCATAATTCTCCCTATCAACTCCATGCCTTATCCATTCACTCACGTTCAAGCTGTTAACTAATAAAAAGAGTTAAAAGTTCAGAACAAAGTTTGGATTTATTGGAAACATAGGAGTAGGTTTAGCTGGATGTCGGAATACACACAGTAAAACGGTGTAAGAAGACAGAACAGTAAAACAGCTGCTACTCACAAGCGATGTGGATCAGACTATACGGAGCCGCCATCACTTAACATAGTCATACGCAAGACTATTGGCGGGCTCCCCAATATTGTCTCAAGGACGAGGGTGAGCATCCACCAGCACATGCAGCGCAATCCAGACTACGTGATTCCGCTCCTATCCATTTTTGCAGTCCGCAACCAGACACACAATGTCTGCTACCCAAAAGCATCTTCACTCAAGACAAGGTCCTATGCAAGCCCGCTTTTGCAAGACTTCAAAAAAAGGAAATGGCTGCTCTCGCTCGTGCTGAAGCCGAACCGCAAAAGTAAAATCATCCTTTGCAGCGCAAAAAAATGCAATTAAAGCAACAGAGAGCATGCGTAGAAGCATCTCGGATAGACTTGTCGCAGACAAAAAAACAGCAGCCGCAATGGCCAAAGCAGAGTTCCTGGAAGCTGTGGAATCCTCCGAAATCTGAGAAACGCAGCAGCGTACTCGGGCAGACCTAGAGCGTCAGGACACAGCACAGCGGTCTCAGAATACGCCCACCAGCATTCCAGAACAGATGACAACCATCGCCAACTTCATCAACCAGCCTACACAGATACCAGAGATCCTACCCGGAACCACAGTACCTCAAGCAGGAAGGTGTGCAACAAAGCTACAACAACTACAACCGCCATTCTGCTGAACAGAAGAATACGACCTCGCCCCCGATTAAAGGGACACCCTTTGCTTCAGAACGTTATTATCCAGACTATCCTAAGCCAAAGCCCCTAAAAGGTATGAGGGAAAACACCTTACAACACCATGACAATGGCACACCAGCTCGTATAGACAGTAACCAGGCCTCCATGAACTTTGCAAAATTCCCTTGCGAAACAGGAGGCTGGTTACAAAGGGACTTGTAAAGTTCAATGACCGTCCTGAGAGTTACCGAGCATGGCGTACCTCCTTTCAGAATGCCATCAGAGGTTTGGGCCCTTTTCCTGTAGCGAGGAATTAGACCTTCTGGCAAAGTGGCTTGGAAGCGAGTCTGCTGAACACGCTAAAAGACTCAGAGACTTTTAACATAAACTACCCTGTCACAGGCTTAAGGATGGTGTGGGAGAGACTTGATGAATGCTATGGGTCCATAGAAGCGGTTTAGAAGATGCTTTATATAAGAGACTCTATAACTTTCCAGAGTAGCAAACAAGGGCTACCAGAAGCTCAGGAGCTGAGTGACTTGTTAATGGAGTACTGGTTTGCTCAGGAAAGAAGGTGATCTACCAGGGTTAGCGTTCCTAACACCGGCCAGGGGTGTTAATCCAGTTGTAACAAAAGCTTCCTTATAACTTGCAGGAGAAAGGGGATTATGCACGGTTCTCGTTATAAACAGACTTATAAGGGTACCATTTCTCCTTTCAAAGTGTTTGTAGATTTTGTTACTGAAACAGGCGAGAATCAGAAATGATCCCGTTTGATTTTGTTTATGTCATGTAACATGCCCCTGATGTCAAACCTCATAAAACATCAGTGGCAGTCCACAAAACTAATGTTACTTCCTCAGGTTTCCTTACAGGGCCTCTAAGTCCCCCAAGAGGATAACAGCCCTAGGACCTCAGCAAGCATTGTCCCCTACACAAGAAACCGAAATCCTCTACTAAAATGTAGAGTCTTCAGGGAGAAGCCTCTAAAAAGGACCGCAAGAGTTTCCTCAAGGAGAACAACATCTGCTTCAGGTGCTGCACAACAACATCGCACTTCGCCAGGAACTGCGAGCCAAAGTGTGAAATGCACAGAGTGTGGCAGCACAGAACAAAACCCACAGCTCTACACCCTGGACCGGCCCTCACAGGTACCATCACAGGTGAAGAGTGTGTTAGAAAAGAGACAGACCCCGACGTAGAAGACACCCAGGTAGTCACCTCTCAGTGTACGGAGATAGGCAAGGGACTTGTAGGAGGAAAGTCCTGTTCTAAAATCTGCCCTGTCAGGGTCTACGCAGCAGCCACAGAGAAAAGCAATCAAGATATAATCAATCTTAGCGATCAACCAAACAGGTCTCTAGCTAAGTCCACCTTCTTTGACACATTTTGGAATCAAAGGGCCCAGCTCTCCCTCTCCTTAAGGACATGTGCAAGTACTGTCGAGACGGCGGGGAGGAAGGCAACCGGGTACAAAGTTGAGCTCCATGGATGGCCAAACCTGTTTGTTCTGCCAACCATACTGGAGTGCAATCAGATTCCCGGAAACAGGTCAGAGATACCTACACCGGATTTAGTTTGAATTTCACCCCCATTTGAAGCTTTAATGCTCACCCCCATACCAGAGCCAGACCCAGAGGCACCGATTGTATTACTCCTTGGGAGAGTTTATAACCTACGAGTCCATAAGGCTAGAGTGCAGATTAATGGTCCTCAAAAATGCTCCATACGCACAGAGAACTAGACCTAGGATGGGTCATCATAGGAGATGTCTGTCTAGGAGGAGCACACAAGCCGACCTCAGTCAAACAGTATGCTCACTGTACACTTAAAATGGACGTCCTTCTCTCTTCCAACCTTGTCAGAGTAGTTTCCTGTAAAGGATTTTCCCACACAGAGATTCCTTACCTTGCCCGTTCACAGACCCTTCATGTGAAGACCACGCTTGTGACAGTAAAGCAAGCCCCACATAGGTGCACATTTTTTCACAGAACAAGAGAAGACAACAGGGTAGCAATGCCCATAGAAGACAGGCTGTTCTTGGACATAATGGATCGAGAAATAGTAAAGGATGAGTCAAAAGTTGGATTGCACCTTTTGGGCCTTTTAAAACCCCAGAGACCACGTTACCCAACAAAGAGAAAGTGTTTATGGTCGATTTGTCTCTCTCAGCCCGAAACTCCAGAGGTCACTAGAGAAAAGACAACACGTCTTCGCCTTCATGGAGAAGATATTCCAGAACCATCATGCAGAGATTGCACCAGCGCGTCAAGACTCGGATGAGTGTTGGGTACCTACCCATATTTGGCAATTTATCATCCAAAGAAACCAGGTCAGATAAGAGTAGTATTTGACTCAAGTACAAGGTGCGAAAGGGGTCTCACTCAATGATGTCCTACTGTCAGGCCCAGACCTCACAACAGACCTTCTAGAAGTGCTTCTTACGTTTTCCTCAGAGATGCTGTGGGCATTTATGGGCTAATAATACAACAGATGTTCCACTGCTTTCTCGTCAAAGAAGAACACCAGAAACTTCTTGAGGTTCTTCTGGTACCGTGACAACAACCCCTGTAAAAACATCATTAAAGTTTCCGGATGAAGGTCCCCGTCTTTGGAAACAGTCCCCTTTCCCCCGCAGTCGCCATCTATGGGCTCAGACATTCAGCCAGGGGAGGGTGAAGCAAAGTACGGGTCGATGCTAGGATCCTTCGTGGAAAAGGACTTTCTATGTTGATGACTGCTTGAAATTTCCCCACCCCCTAACGAGGCAGCAAATCAGTCTTCTCAAAAGCTCAAGAAATGCTTGCTCTATCCAATTTGAGGTTGCACAAGATTGCTTCCAGCAGCCGAGAAACTTAGGAGGCCTTTCCCTCTCAAGACCACTCAGCAGACCTAAAAGACTTGGATCTAGGCTGTGACTCCCTTCCTATGCAAAGGAGCCTTGGGTTTGCTCTGGGATCTAAAGGCAGATGCTTTCACCTTCCAAGTCAAAAAAGGGAAGAAAAGCCCTTCACACGCAGAGGTGTCCTGTCTGCCATAAACAGTTTATACGATCCTCTGTGATTCGTAGCTCCTGTCACTATCCAAGGGAAAGGATGTTAAGAGACTTACCCAAGACACAGCTGACTGGATGATCCGCCCCCACGGACGTGGGGGACTTGTTGGCAAGTTGGAAGAAGTCCTTGGAAGCTTTGTCCAACCTTCAAAGTTTACACGACCGTATGCTTCCGTGCCATCTACGAATTCAAAATGCAAAGACTTTGTATCTTCTGTGATGCCCCCAGTCAAAGCGATATTGCAGCAGTGGCATATCTTAAAAACTATTTGATGTCAAAGACCAATGTCATATAGGATTTGTTATGAGCGGACAAAATTGGCGCCACTCCGTGAACACACAATTCCCAGATTGGGAAATCAGTGCTGCTGTGCTTGCAGTGGAGTTGGCTGAACTCATAAAAACAGGGACTGAACCTGGAAAATCAAGGAAGTTGAGTTCTACACAGACAGCAAGGTTTTCCCAGGATACATCTGTAACGAAACACACGCTTTTATGTCTATGTCAGCAACAGAGTGCTGAGGATCAGGAGATCCATAGTCCAAACAAGTGGGCACTAAGTAAACCCACGCATCATAATCCCCGCGGACCACCAACCAGATCTGTTGCACCGAACCACCTGAAAGACACAACCCTGGTTTACGGGTCCTGCATTCCCGAACCGTTCAACGTCTTGCACTATCGGAACCTGACATGTTTGAACTGATAGAGCCAGATGACGACGAAGAAATCCGCCCTCAAGGGATCTGTTCTACGTACAGGGACATCTGAACACTGCCTCCAATCCCATGTTTCAGCAGGTTCTCAACCTGGAAGTCGCTTGTCCGTGCTAACGCTTGTTTAACTCACATAGCTCAGACTTACAAATCGACATACCTGAGGAACAAGAATCCTGCAAGGGTTGGGATCACTGCAAACATGTTTTCACCGTTCCCAACCTAGAAAGATCCAAGAACTGATATTTCAAAATCATACAACGTGAATGTTATGGTTAGAACTAGACAACCTGAACAAAGGGCAACCTGTTTCTAAAGACAGTAAATTTGAGAAAACTCGGGCCAATTATCGACCCAAAATGGACTGCTCAGAAATTTAGGGCCGTCTTCAAGAAGCCAAAGTGGAATTTATGGAGAGAGCAAACTATTTCTCAAGGCCAGTCGCAGAACTCTTTCTGTTGTTTTCTCCCAAAGAGCCTAGTGGTGACATCAGTTTTATGTCAGGCGGGAGTGTTCTTTCTAGCAGGGTTGAAAGAATATGCCAGATAGCCACGTATGCAATACTTGTTGTAATAGTGCCATCTGCTGGCCAAAGTTGTACAGTGCTTTAATATGTTTACAGATCCACCTTAAGACTGCAGAGGATTTTGGGAGAATGAAAGTCACAGGTTGAAATGCATGCTGGGAAGAAGAAGGCCATTTCAGAGCAGAATCTGGACAGAGTCAGTCACTTCACTGCTCTCCTGTGCACACATCTTTATCCATTTCTCCGACTTAGCATGCTGGTAAGAGTTTGATCAGTATGCTGTGATGTTAGTGTATATAAAAACTGTTTAAAAGTTAGAAAGCAGTTATGTGCTCACATGTTTAGGCAGCCATGTTTCTTGCCATGTGCTCCTGTACTAAGGTGTACTATAAATGTCATTATCATTTGTCATGCTGATCACTGGGCATCTGTGTTTTCTGCATTGTTTGTAGTTTTACCGCATAATTCTCCCTATCAACTCCATGCCTTATCCATTCACTCACGTTCAAGCTGTTAACTAATAAAAAAGAGTTAAAAGTTCAGAACAAAGTTTGGATTTATTGGAAACATAGGAGAAGGTATAGCTGGATGTCGGAATACACACAGTGAAACGTGTAAGAAGACAGAACAGCCGCAATGACGGTAATTCTTAGCTCTCATAGAGAGCTATGGATTCGGCATCATCTCCCCATGCATACAATACGATCGTATTGTACGCACAGAGAGAGAGAATTGACATGTCAATTGTTAGCGTTAAATACACGCCGCTGACAATGCATGTCAATGGGGCCGGCCGGGTGCTTTGGAATTAGTGCGTGCTTCCAAAACACCCAGCATACTATACGCGCCACAATAAGCCGTGTGAACATAGCCTTATGCATTTTAGACATGCTTGCCCTTCATCATGCTGTAATTCCGGGTGAGCTGAAACATTTTAATTTTTTTATTGAATATATTTATAATTATATTTCTGGAGTAAACAGTACACTTGAATATACTGCCTTGTTTAGGCTATGATCACATGTGATTTTTTTCAAATAATCCAAGATTGAAATTTGGGGAGACATGTATGAACAGGGCTGCATCCTTTTTTGGTGTATCTTGGGGCCAAAATAACTGTTGCAGCCTTGTTCTTTGAACAGTTGTACTCCAAGTTACGGCACTTTTGAAAGCGCCAAAGATATGTTATGCTATGCTTAAAAGTTATGCTATGTTGCAGTGCCAAGCAAAAGGGTAACAATGTTTTGAATTTTTGACTTTCAGGCTCCATATCTTACCATCCACTACAGCTTTGAAAGTGAGACTATAATCATTTTGCGGACAATCATCTGGACTATTTATGAACCCACATACGACAGGTTCATACAATCTGTCACATTCTACACTCGCCTTTGAATTTTTGCTGTGGATGAATTTACAGATTTTAATTCGCTGGGACTTAGCCACAGATCTTCTGTGCAGAATCTGTGGCAATAATGAACATACTGTACAGTGAATTCATTATTTTATATACTTTTTTCTGCCTAATGTGAATGGGGAATAAAAGTTTCTATTCACTTGCATTAGTTGTGCAATGTGAGAAGATTTTGCCAGTATTGTGGTGGAGATCCTGCGTTAAATCCTCAATATGAGAACATGGCCAAATGGGGTCCATCAGGTTTCCGTCATCTTATTGGAAAAAAAAAATATAGCGTAGCATGCAATTTTTTCTATCATTCCCAACAGAACTTGCGATGGAGGTTCCAAACAGAACCTCTTATACAAGTGTGAGCCTAGCACTAGTTACACAATCACCCAAGTTTTGCTGTACTATAAAGGAAAATACTTGTTATAAAAACTTACACACGTTAACTACAGAGTGCTCAACATCAATATCTTAGTTGTAATAATGCATCAAAGACTTTTTAAAGGCGTTTTATTATGGTTTGCATCCTTTGGCCTAGTGTGCCGTAATGGTAGCGTCGACCCTTTCTATTTCAAAACTAATTCAAATCTATTTTAACTGCTCAAACATAGCTTATAGATCATCAGAACTGGAACATGAAATGGGAAAATGCTATATTATGTCAATCTGCAAATGATTGCTGATGATCTAGAAATGTTTTAGTGCACCCTAGATGCCAGAATGGAAAAATGTTTCCTACACTCTAAGGAAAATAAGTGATCAATCTAGAGTGTAATTAGTGGTGATAGGTAGGATTGTGCTTTGGATTGAGGTCAAATTCAACCCAAATCCAAGGGCTTTTGTTTGAGCAGTAATGAATTCTTTTTTTGTGAATATCAGCAAAAAAAAAAAGGATTATAACCAGAATCCTGATCCGAAATTTTGGTTTATGGTTGTTTAAGGCATTTTAGGGAGATAATTCACCAATGACGCCCCTTTTCGATGTCACTCCGGGTTACTTCGCCACAGGCCAAGTTATGTCGGACACTGGTTATTTCAACATAGGCTTTATATTATGGTAAATGGAAGTGGCGTTGAATATTGTGTCCAACATCACTTCTGGTTAACATAACATTTGGCTAGATGTGACATTGGATTGGACATTGAACTAGTAAAGTAGTCCCTTAAAATCTAATAAACAACCCTAATTTTGGATTAGACTTACAGTTATGGTTACAGTAAGAGATCGGGTTAGAAAGAAAATGGAGATTGGAGATGTTCCAATCCCAAATTTCTTCCATTTGAGCAACACTTGTAATTAGTATTATTTTCTGTGAATTTCAATGGAAAGTACATAATTTAAGAACTATCCTAAATGTCATAAAACATTTTTGTCATGATCATGCCAGAAAGAACCACAGGTTTGAGTTCTGGTCGCCGGCCACGGCCGTTGCGACGTAAGCCGTGGTTTCTGACATAGTGTCTACATTTGTGTTTACTAGTGTGAACTGGGTTTTCTTCCCTGCTATCTTGATTGATTCCTGGCCGACGCCCGGGCCAGGAATCTTCCAGCACTCCACGGGTTAACATTGCTCCTGGGTGATTGACAGCTCTACCTTCCTATCTGGTCTTCCGTTTCTTCCTCCTATTGCATTTGTCCTTGGTTCTCCTGAAAGGTATTTAAGGGCTCTTCTGTCTCTTCCCCTTGCCTGCTATAGGTTTTTGCTCCCTGTAGTACGCCTGGGTTTTGCCTGCTGCTCTCTATTGTTACCTGACCTTTGGCTTTGCTTCTGACTATCCTTCTGCCTCCTGTATCTGTACTGCATCTCCTGGCTGTTACCTGACCTTTGGCTTGCACTCCGTTTATCCCTTGTCTCACGTTTTTTGTACTTCGCTGCCATTTCAGTTACCGACTTTGGACCGCCTGACTACGTGTATTTGTTCAGTGTTTGTTTGTCCTTGTCTGTATTGCACCTTGATTAGTGCAGCCATCAGTCTTCTGGTTGGGGCCGACATATTAAGGAGTCGGGTTCCCCAAAAGGCAGGGACAGGGGCTGGGACCAGTGTCAGGGCCTCACTTGTCTGTGTCTTGGTGTGTGTCCCTGACCGGTCCCTTACAATTTTATACTGATAAAACACAGGGTGTGTTTCCTATAGTACTTCCTTTGAAAGACATTCTCCTATATGGCTGATGAACAGAAACTGCCCATTAAATAAGGATAATAAACGAGAGATCAAGCAGCACCAAATGCATATTTCAAAAAAACAATTATATTGGGCACTCAGTGGTTGGAATGCAACAGAGCCACAAAGGTGGGTTGGTCCAAAACCCACTCCAATGAATTAAAGGGGTTGTCTCACTACAAGGATTGCTTTTTATGTTAAAGATCTTGCAAAAACAAGTCACTTTGCAATAGGTGTCTATTAATAGTACTTTACCTATTCTGAGATTTCCCCTCTTGTATGGGCTGCATTAGCTCCTGTGGTCGCTATAGCTACAGACCTGGCTTCTACTGCAGCCTAGTGGAAGCCAGTAAACACGCCCCTGAATTCAAAGTGAAACCAAGAAAACAGGACTGAGTTAACATGAATTAATGTAGTGAGAAAAAGAGAAGTGGCATAAGCATATCCAACAACCCATTTTATTTTCCCAGAGTAAATACCAAAATACAATGTTTCAGCAACAGTGGAAATTGTGATGGTGAATTCACTAACGGGCTCAAAAAGGGCTGGATGCATTACTAGATGTAATAGTATAACAAGTAATAGTGACTAGGATTCTGGAGAAGGGGTCGTTGATCCAGGGATTTTTCTGATTTCCAGATTGGAGTCGGGAAGGAATTTTTCCCTAAAATGAGGACATTTGGCATCTACCTCATGGGGTTTTTGCCATCCTCTGGATCGATACTTTAGCACAATAGGCTGAATTGGATGGACACCTGTCTTTTCTCGACCTAACAAACTATGTAACTATGTAACAGCTTGAAAAGGCCTGATTACAGCCGAAATGTTGTATTTTCGTACGTCCTCTGTGGAAGAATAAAAGGATGGGTTGCTGGACATGCCAATGTAACCTGTCTTTTTCTTTTGCATCAGATATGAAGATTTATCAGTTCCACATCTTTAGTACGATTTGGATGTTTTATGGTGAATCTTTATTGTTTGTACTATTGGTAGAAATTACGTTTAACACTGTTTTATGCAATTGTGTTGCTATTGCTGCCTTTCCCACTCTGCTCTATAATTTTCTATATTTTTTCTTTCAGTATTTTGCATAGATATGGAAATCCAGCTGCAAGTACAAAAAACCATGATATGATATTCTAATAATCACTACAATATTATATGCATAGTGCCAGTATAGTATCCCTGTGGTACAACCAAGCCCAAAGGGATTTACACTACCACTGTCAGACTCACAGTGATGCTTTAATTCCTGTCTTGTCTGCTCTGGGAACATTTTAAGGATATTTTGTTTCTTTTTGACCCATGCAAGAAAACCAGGGAGAAGAAGGCTGCAATTTTCTGCATGAATCCGCAAGAACACTGTGCTGTGCCCTGCTGTTCATTAGAATGAGCAGAGGAAGAATCCAGCCGGCCACAAGTGCTGACAGCCACATCCAATGTTTCAAAGTGCTTTGGGAGCACACATGAGATGACAGCTCCATCCAATCCAATTATTTTTGCACCCTATCGAGCTCCAGAGATTGTGATGTGTAGAGATTCACAAGCTATTCTACACATGGATTTCTTGAATAAAAAAAAAACTTTCACGGACGCATTAATCATTCACTATTTGTTGAATGGGAAATGGAGTCTTTCCAGAGATATTCTAAACCTGCTTTAAAACACACAAGACATCAATTACACCTAATACCGCATATTAACTGGATATATAAAACTCTTGAGTACACATCATTGATCCACTGCTGTACTAGATGCTGCTTTGTAGCTTCCAAGCCTTTTTGCTTTCATAAATGATAAGAAATTTGATGTTCTCTGTATTTTTGCTGCCAATTCCATGTTAATTAAGACAAATCCAATGTGTAGTATTTGGGGAATATCAATATAACCAAAAACTCCTTGGCCCCACATTAAATGGGGTCTATATATAAGCTAGCCTAAACTACTGCAGTCTACAGTAAAAATCCACTTAACAAGGAGTCTCTAACCTTTTGACTCTCCAGTTGCTGCAGAACTCCCGCCATGCAAGACAGCCTGAATTACAAATGGTTAGTCCTATAGAAAATTAACGCATGGGAGCACATCTATATATTGAAAAAATTATTTAAATGGAAGGAGATCATAAATTACAGAAAAAAATGGACTCTGCACAGAAAGCATGCTCTGCTCAGTCAATATATTCTGAATTCATAGTGCGTAGCTAGTAGGCACTTTGAAAAGATTAAAAGATTGAGATTATAGGAGCTGTAGTTCAGCACAAGATGCTCATAAATTCCCATAAACCTTTGGATTTATGCTAATGTTGATCAACTGCATCACAATATGTCATATAATGCAATGGGCAAGCTGAAGATCTGAAGTAGCGGGACTAAGTTACTCATAACATTTAGTAAGTGACCATAATTAGTGTTGCCCCTCTTTAGTTCCTCAGCAACAGAACTCCTGTGGAAGATCCAGCAGTCCTCTTAATATGAAAAAGTCGACATTTATTATTATTTATTTTAGAGCGCCCTTGGTTCCAGAGCGCTGTACATTCAAGGGGGGTTATATACATAACATAGGTCAAACAAGTACAAAGGTGACAATTTAATAACTAACAACTGGTACAGAAGGAGAGAGGTCCCTGCCCATGAGCGTTTACAGTCTACATGGAAGGTGGGAAGAGACAGAAGGTGAGGGCAGATATGTTTGTGGGGTGGAGTAGCAGGAACGGGGTTATTGTTGGTTATTGGCAATCCTGAAGAGATGGGTTATCAAGTTGCTTTTGAGGCTAGTGAGAGTGGGGGAGAGTCTGAGGTGTTGGGGCATTGAGTTCCAGAGTATGGGGGAAGCACGGGAGAAGTCTTGGAGACAGTTGTGTGAGGAGCTGACACGGGGAGAGCAGAGAAGAAGGTCCTGTGAGGAGTGGAGATTGCGTGAGGGGAGGTATCTAGAGATTAAGGCAGAGATGTATGGAGGGGAGAGGTTATGGAGAGCCTTGTAGGTCAAGGTTACTAACTTGAACTGGATTCGCTGGGTAGCCAGTGTAGGGATTGTCAGAGGGGAGTGGCAGAGGAGTAGCGAGGAGAGAGGTTAATCAGATGGGTGGAAGAGTTAAGGATGGATTGAAGGAGAGCGAGGGTGCTAGATGGGAGGCCACAGAGAAGGATGTTGCAATAGTCTAGTCTATTTATTTCTTCAAATATTAAACCAAGCATACCATGATGAAGACAGAACAACAACACTGACTAGTTCTTAATCATAGCGTATCGAATGCTACATTATAAATTATCTTGTGACCAAAAAATTAGATAATTTCTGATATTGGGGGTGCTGCGATAGCTCATGACCACTCCAGAAGCAGAAATGCCACAAACACCAAATACACCGCATGAAAGATCCATCTACATGAACATAGGACCCTATGTGAATGATGTGTGGCTGGACATTTCACGCAGTGTGTTTGGTGTTTGTGGCATTTCTGCTTATGGAGTGATGATGCGGGGAGTGTTCATGAGCTATCGCAACACACGCAATATCAAAGACAGGTGAATGGTTAGAATTTACATGATCTTATTGTTCACAAGATACTTTATAATGTAGCTTTACTCTCAGCATTCTATACCCTATAATTAACAACTAGTCTGTTCGAAAAGTGTTAGCGTTTGTGTGCTGTCTACACTACAGTCCCTGACAGAAGTTCTGTCGCTTATCCAAGTTGTGGAAACCAAAGCTTATAACCTGACTTAAAATTCATTCATTGGTTTTAGGATTGATTCATATGCAAGCTGAAACCCTCCCAAATGAGGTTTTAACAAAAATAAATTTGCTTCACTGTTGAAATATTGATCATGTAAGGAACACAGAAAGGTCAGATTTTGGAAAGACAAATGTTTTGTCGCCTTGTCATATAATTTAGTTTACAGCCTCACCTGTGATCGGTTAATTAGTGGGTGTGTATAAAAAGAACCCCAGCACCCCAGACCTTCACTTGAACTGCAACTTGACCTCTGACAATATGCCAAAAATCCACCCTGCGACCAAAGCCTTGATTATCAAGAGGCTGAAGACCAGATCCACTGCAGAGGTAGCTGGCACCTTTTGTATTCATGTGTCATTAATGATTTGAAGACACTGGGATTTTTGACAACAGGTCCAACCCCCCTTGCTCAAAAATTTAAAATAAAAGCCACCCCTTACTTACATGCACACTCAAAGGCCTGTCATCAGTCCGTGTCAACTGAACAGTTTTGCACATTGCACAGAATTACATATTGATCAATTTCAGTGTTCAGTGCAGACACGCACCAATAACAGTGTTTAGTTAAACTCAACGATTGTTCCCTTCAAACCATTCACCCATCCTCTTTTTTAAGACGTGAACCCCCGCAAAAATTCTTGTTTTCCGAGCCGCCCCCCCCTCCAATACAACTTGAGAAACACTCAACCGCTGCGAGCGATCGCGCCTTATCCAAAATTTGTCCGGTACCCCCTCGCTCAAAGGTGAGCCTAAAAGCTAGGTCTCCATTATATTCTCCACTCCCCAGAGATGGACACCCGGAGGCTTCGTTAGTAGCATAGTTTGCGGATAGAATAGACTCCTGAATAGCTGTCGCTCAGCTGACTCGACTATATACCACCAGACCTGAGACTAACCTGGGCACACACTGCTGCAGTCCAAGCTTCTCACTCAGAACTCATGAACCGGACCAAAATGTTTAACTGGCCATCATACATAGTATGGGAGCCTCTCGCATTATACATCTGGTGCAATCGGTGCCGTTCCCATCAGGGCAATGCGTAGTGTATAATAACTGGCGGCACTTATGTATCGTGTAAGTACAAGAATTAAATAAAGATTGAAGAGACTGGAGATTTTTTGCCAGTGGGGAAAATGTGGGAAAGTTTTTGGTTCGAAAAAAGTTTTTTTTGGTAATGGTACCAAGTTTGTAATCGTTTGGATTCTGTCTCAAAATGGCCTCCATGGTCGAATCAGTACCCAGAAGCCGGCACTTAACAAAAGGAAATTAAAAAAACGTGTGGCATTTGCCAAGGCACACAGCCTGCTAAATGGATGGATGCTGGAAAAGTGGCAGAAGGTGGATTTCTCAGATGAATCTTCAGTTGAATTACACCACAGCCTCCGCAAATACTGCAGGAGACCTACTGGAGCCCGTATGGATCCAAGATACACCCAGAAAACAGTTACATTTGGTGGTGGTAAGATCATGGTCTGGGGTTACATTCAGTATGGGGGTGTGTGAAACATTTACAAGAAGGAAGGCAATATCAATAGCCTAAAATATCAAGACGTATTAGCTACCTCTTACATTTCCTATCATAAAATGGGTCAAATTTTGCAGCAGGATGGTGCTCCATCTCATACATCCATCTATACATCAAAGTTCCTCAAGGCAAAGAAGATCAAGGTGCTCCAGGACTGGCCAGCCCAGTCACCAGACATGAACATCATTGAGCATGTTTGGGGTAGGATAAAAGAGGAACCTTGGAAGACAAAACCAAAGAATGTTGACGAACTCTGGGAGGCATGTAAGACTGCATTCTTTGCTATTCCTGATGTCTTCATCAATAAATTGTATGGATGCAGTCCTTCAAGCTCATAGAAGTCACACAAAATATTAAATATTAAATATCTATTATGTAGAACATTGCCATACAGAAATATGCATAGGGAGCCTGGTTTGGTCTTGATACAATGCTGTGTTTTAGTATGACACGCAGATGACAGCCGCCGCTCTTAGAATCACTTCACACATCACTTCTCTGGGCAGTTATGGGGTAAAAACTGTCCAAATAACTGAAGTGGGAACACAGCCTGACAAGGTAATGTCAGCGCCAGCTGGAAAGAACCGAGCTGAGGGCCAAGATTCTACTATAGCGACAAAGAGCACACTCCTTTTAAACCATCATCAGATGATTCCACAGATTATGACAGAACCCGTTCTGTTAAACGCTGATACATGTAGAGGCCCCCCCCCGAATGACTGGAGAGGGTTCGGCAGTAATTTTGCGTTGACATCTCTGATGATTTTGTCCTTCTTTTCATCCATCAGTGTCCGCTTTCAATCGGTCAATAATCCATCAGTATTGCTAAGGCCAAAAACAAACAGGAGTTGATCCAAAACAGAGATAACCAGTAAATGGAATATTTGTAAAATTGACGTGGGAAGCTTGCAAATGACATAACAAACATTTTTACCATTCATTATTATTACAAATTCTGCACCGTTTTTGTTTTAGCTGCTCCATTAGTGATCCATTGTTTACAGCTCGTTCCAGGGGATACGACCAGGGCTGTGAGCTCCTCAGTCCTGGGCAGACATGCTCAGATATCACCTCTCCTCTCAGGCAGCTACTGAGTGTTCAAACCCCAGGTGCTGTCCCTTTACTCCTGTCTTCTGTACTCCTTAGTAAATAGTCAAATAGTGCAAATAAATTTAAAAAAAAACTCAATCAGGTATGTGCATTGATAAAGAGAAAAAAACCCACAGGTTTGGTTCCTGCAGGGATTTGAACCTAGGACCCTTGTGCCTGGAGGCAAAAGCTTTACCTCTCAGCTACTCACAATGCTTTACATAAACAGACCTTTCTTTGACTACAGAGAGGAAGGGCCTGGTGATGTCATCCTGCAGGGTCACATGATATGCAATTCAAATAAATCACCGCCTTCTGAGCACACAGAGCTGAAAAGCTGGATACAGGAGGTATGAAATGAGATTGTGGCAAAACCCCTTTAAGGTGAATAAGTGACTCTACACTTTATTAACAGAAGACAGTTGCTCTGAATATGTACAGGAAATTAACGGGATACAAACAAATATTTGTCTTCCCAGCCTTTTTTTTTTTTTTTAAATTGGAAACGTACTCTATGTTTGACATATTATATCTTTGTATTACAACTAATGAGGAAATTAGTGGACTTATTAACAAGTAAGTCTCATATCTAATCAAGAATTGAATTACAACCCTTGTCCCCCCCGGCTCCATTACTAATTACTATGCAGAGGTTTAAATGAAGGGAAAAAAAAGAAAATCATTAAATCAAGTTTATGATTATGCATGTGTGCTTTGAGTATGCCACAGGAAGACTCTACATGGTGATTTCATTTGCATACATTATTTAAAATGAACACTCTAAACACAAGTATTTTGCTTGCAGCATGTAAAAAATGAATATTTATTGGTAGACAGATGATCATTTCTTCATTCTGATACAACATAATGTTTTACCTATTTTTGCTGTCCAATTAAAGAAAGACGAGCCATATAATTACATGAAATTCACCACCCACTGCCTACTATTTTTAGAATCTCTTTGATGATACTAGGCTTCCTACAGATGTTATCATCACCAGATTATTCCACATCAAACCAGCTTTTCCATTTACACCAAATTTATGTAAGTATTCCACAGACCATAATCAAAGTATTAAATCACGGAAAAGCTACAACTTTATCCAGTAACTCAACTAGATCCCGTTTCACTAATTTAGATTATTGCATATTATATAACCACATAAATTTTAAGGTTTCAAAAACTACATGCAGAAAAAGCCAAACTAAAGCTGTGGAGCAGTCCCTCAATATACAAAATTAATTGGTTCCAGGACAACCATTGCCTGCTGAAATATGTTGAAAATATCACAGAAGAAAAAAAGAAGGCTAAAATATAACTTTAAATAATATGAAAAAAAAAGTTTAAATCAAAGGTGTTGGAACCCAATCATAAGGGCTTAAAGGGGTTGTCTCACTACAAGGTTTGCTTTTTATGTTAAAGATCTTGCAAAAACAAGTCACTTTACAATATGTGTCCATTAACAGTGTCCTACCTATTCTGAGATATCCCCTCTTGTATACACTACATCAGCTTCTCAGGTCGCTATAGCTACAGACCTATTTGACCTCTCCTGATAGGCTGTCAGCACTGGTTGCTATAGCTACAGACCTGGCTTCTACTGCAGTCTAGTAGAAGCCAGTAAAGACGCCCCTGAATTCAAAATGAAGCCAAGAAAACAGGACTGAGGTGAGATGAATCAATGTAGTGAAACAACCCCTTTAATTCAAAATAGTGCGTAATATACTACTCACAAAAATTTTGGGATATTTGGCTTTTGGTCGAAATTATAGGAATGAACATAAATTTTTTTGAAAATGTTTTTAAATGAACTAAATGAGACTATCTCTTACCTTTAGAATACACATGTCAAACCATCCAATGTTTCAGTAATTTTTGCACAACCCGCTGATCTCTAATAAGGAGCTAAATGGCAAAATTCACAATAGGTGTTTGATCCCTGAAACCGCCAATAAATTTAGGGGATCAATTTGAATTTTGATTTAAACAGTCCTCCTCATCATGCTGTTCACATTTTGACATCATGAGACCAAGACAACACCTTGCAATTGATTAACAGTACCTCACCATTGTAAGGCTTCAAGCAGGCTGCTCTCAGACACAAGTGGCCACTGAGCTTAGAGTCACAGAGTGTCACCAGCAGGTGGCAACAGCGATACAGAGAGACTGGGAGAGTCACAGAAAGGCAAAGACGTGCACGTCCTTTGGTTTCCTCACACACTGATGACTGCTTTATTGTACACATTTCCCTGAGGAACCTGATGATGAATGCCCAACTCCAGGCACACTTAATGGAGGTGCGAGACAACCAAGTGGTCACGTCAGACCATTTGTAACCATTTACACCAGTGTGGTCTGCATGTTAGACGACCGGCAAAAGTAATTGACCACACCACCAGAAACAGACTTCATCGTCTTGCATCTGTTGAAACTTATGCAATGAAAAACTTTCCATTTTGAGGACAGAAGCTTCTTTGGGTCATGAACTTTATACACAGTGAACCAGATAAAAGAAAATGGGTCCGTCCTCAACTGGTGTCAAAGGAGTCGCTCATCCTGGCATATGTAAGGAGCAGTACAGATCATGTAGTTTTTTTAGAAGTTTTTTTAGAAGTTTTTTAACCCCCAAAATGTATTTAATTTGAAACTCACATTGCTCCCACTGGTCTCTACTCCTTAAAAATATTTTACTCCTTTCAGATTAAAAAGGAGTTTACCTTTTGTGGTAGGTAACCCAGACTTGGGCTGCATGGTGTGCCTGGGTTTCCCCCACACTCCAAAAACATTTAGATAGGGCAATCTGGAGTTTAGATTGTGAGACCCTTTGGGGACAGTGAGATATGTGAATAACTATAATTTCTGTACAGTGCTGTCAAATATACCTGCGCTATATGTATGAATAAAATGAATAGCCTCCCAGCTCTTGTTCTTCAACACCATTCCTATAAAGTAACACCATGTTGGTTTTTAAAGCCCAACATTAATAGTTTACAGCAGATTCCAATACCATCTATATAGAGTTATGTCGATTTACAGCTGCTACTACGGAGAGTCTAGACAATAATTATATACTGCTTATGTAGTATTTGTTTATGTTCCCTCCAAGAAGACCAAATTTTATCATGTAACACTATGTTTATAGAGGGGATTTTAATTTATGTATCAGGAAATCAAAACATATATTAAAAAATTAAAAACACGGAATTGTGGACCTATTTAGACTAAAAAAACTGTAAAACTTGTACATGAAAGGGGTTTTGTCACAAAGGTATTTCATACCTGGTTTGTCCTGCTTCAGCTTTCAATGTGCTCAAAAGGGGGTATGTGTGATTTGTTTGAACTATGTATTATGTGCCTTTCTCCACATTGTGCTCACTCTACTCACACAAAGGTCTATTTATGTAAAGAGATGTGAGGAGCTACAATGTGGCTCAGTGGCTAGCACTTCTGACTTTCAGCATAAGGGTTCTAGATTCAAATCCCTGCAGGAACCAAACATGTTTTGTTGTCTCAATGCACACACCTGAAGTTTTATTTATTTTTAATTTATTTGCACTGTTTGACTAATTACTAAGGAGTCCAGCAGACAGGAGAAGAATGATAGCATCTGTGGTTGAACACACTCAGCAGTGAGTGTGTGTGATTACTAAGTAGGGAGGAGACTCACAGTAGCTGCCTGAAAGGAGAAGTGATGTCTAAGTATGTGCGGCCATTACTAAGGAGTTTTCTTCACTGGTTGTATCTACTGAAGAAGAGCTGTATACTATGGATCACTAATGGAATAGCTAAAACAAAAGTGGTGCAGACATTTTAATAACGATGAATGGCGATTTTTTTTTTAATTTGTAAGCTTCCCACAACAATTTTACTTCATGACAAAGCCCATTAAGTGAAGGACAATTTACAACATTCTACAAGAAAAAATAAATAATTTTTAAATACTATTACATATTAAATACTATTTTTTACTCATGTTGCTGCATGTTATGTTCTTCCTAATTTTCATCTAACAGAATTTCCAGTCAATAGATAGCAGTGCATTGTGGGGGCTCAGATAATAGTTACACTATTAAGCTGTCCATACACATAAGATAGATGTTGGACAAAATGGCCAATTTCGACTATTAGATTGGAAATTATATAGGTTTAGAAATGAGATTAAACCATTTAGAAAAGATATGTATAAGATTGTTTATAATGGACAATGTTAAACTGTTGTCTGTCAAAAAATTTGTCAGGTCAAATTTTTGTTGGCTATAGATGCAAGTCTATGGCACTGTTGACCAAGTGTGGCCAATCATTTGCTACTTCATTCCAGCCTCCTCTATGGTTTTACAACAGATCTGCCTTATCTGTTTGACATGCTATTGGTCACATCACTCGTATGAATGTTCTAACATATAACTGATTGACCACACCCCAAACAATAATTATCTTATGTGTATTGCTAGCTTTTGTGACAAGTCTAAAGTGAAAGTTTTTTTTTTTTTTAAATATAATTTTTATTATGGCTTTGTCATAATACAACACAGTATAAATTGTGGTTTGCATGTCTAGCTGAAGTTAAGTTTTGAATCTAGTTATGTATATCACTAGAAAAAACACAAGATGAGAAACTAATATGGTTATGTGAAAAGAAAAGCAAAGTTACCTAACTTCTTATCTGAGAAGTAGTTTAGAACAGAATTACTTTGTAAGAATTCCAAAGCTATTAGAGTGATTTTATAGGTGACCCGTGGCTGTTCCTGATAAGTCTGTTTTAGTAAATGCTAGGGGAATACCTCTCCTTGGGGAGAGCACCATATTGGCGTGTGGAGTTTTGAATGGCCTTTTTGCCCTCCACTAAGCATCTGCATATCACAAGGCATTATGGGAAAGGAGCTGAGAATCTCAAGCGTCCTCTCTGAGCCACTCATTGCCTCCCACCCAGCCAGCCAGTGTTGCTCTGCTCTGCACTGATGAGGGGCGAAACCCCAAAACAGCTGCCGTATGCAGATGGGTGATACTGGCTTGGCTAATATCCCTTTTACTATCTAAAGACTCAGTGGGTCAATAGCGAATTGAGGATTTGTTACATAAAATAGAGGGCGCTTGAGCTTCTCAGCTCCTTTCCCGTAATGCCTTGTGATTAGTAAATGCTAGTGATTTCTATAAAATAACAATTCTGAAGCATCTTTTCTTAGATGTCTATGTTGTTTGGTTCCCCTGTTACTCCTTTAAGAAATTCATTACTAATCTGTCAGCTGAGTGTTACCAATTGAGGGTGTAACCGTGCAGATTTTGACACTGCCAGCTTCATTGGTGTGGCACACGCGGAGTGGTCCGTTAAATTGAATTGTAAGAAAAATGAATGATATATAAAGAAGATTATATTGCAAAAGATCTGATTTACAGATCGAAACGTCTGTTTGTTATTAGAATCTAAAAATATATATGCGGATTTGAATTTTTGTATATGAAATCGGCTTTTAACATATTGTCATTTGGAATAATAAAATTTTTAAAATAATTTAACAACTGTTTTGGAGTGCAACCTACTTTCCTCCTATTCTGCTCCAAAATTTTGGTTTGCACCCTTTGAGGACTATGAGTGCCGAAGACATAATCTGAATGCAGATTTTGACATTGACCAATCAGTACTGACAAAGTTAGTATGTGCAAGGACACATCCCTTTGAAAACTGGAATAATAACACCCATTTAACTGATTCAGTAAAAGATTTCTAGCAGGAATAACAGAGGAACAGAACAACACATAGTTAGAAGAGAAGATGCTCCAGAATGGTTATATCACAGAGGTTTGCAAGGATTTACTATAATAGTCATATTGACAGATATTACAGGGTATTTAAAATTATTTCCCTCTTCCTTCCATTCTAATTAGAGTAATTAAAACAGACCTTATAAGCGGTAGAATTAAAAATAAGTATTCTGGAACCTAAAGCCCTGTTCAAAGATGATAGATAAATACATACATAGATACATACATACATGGATACCTGTGTATAATAGTATTAACCTGTAACAAGATATTTTGATGGTCAACAAATGCTAATTATGAGGATTAGTCTGGGAATGAAAGGGAAAATATCACATTGAAAATTCTGTCTGATCTGCCAGCAGAGAACAGAAAGAGCAGAGCAGACTGATATATAGCTTTGTGGAAAAAGATTCAGTAGAATTTGTATTTTATTCATTTTTTTTGTTCTGTGTTCTGGGTTAAGGAGTCCAGTAGGTGGTGTTATTAGTGAGTGACAGTTCTCTCTGTATACACCTCATACAGGGATGACTGTCAATCAATAATAACACTGCCTACTGGACTCCTTAACCTAGAATAAGTCGAGATTTAAATGAATAAAATACAAGTTCTGCTGAACCTTTCCCTTCAAAACTATATATCAGTCTAGTCAGCTACTCCTCTATAACATGCTGCCTGCAGACCAGAGAGCGTGTTCAATGTGACAGGTTCCCTTTAAAGTTTCGGCAACAGCTTTTGCAGACAAATTTGGCCGTAGCCATTATATAATACTTCCATTGTACAATAAAGCAAAGGCTGCAAGTAAAATCAGATACTTGCTTTCTAGGATATGACACCAACACTGTAATAGATGTGAGGTCTGTAGGCATTTCATGTAGCTGCAGACAATTTATTGCTCCTGTGGGCACTACCAACATTGATCTTTATTTTGTTCATTTGTTTAAAGGTTTGGAACAAAATCAAGAGCGAAGGTTGGAAATGATTTTTATACTGGACTGGAAAGAACCGCAGGCTTCAGCTGGATGGTCCGTAGCATTTGCTGCTCAGCTGTGCCAGCAAAATTGTAATGCTGTCAATAGAATATGCTGAAGAATTCTTATCTGGATTTAACAAATAGCCAACACTTATGGCAGCAGAAGATTTATTCTCTGGTCAATATAACTTTATAGGAGCTTCATTTTCTAATGTTGACGCCCAATCAGAATACATAAAGTTTTATCCCAGTGTAGGTCAGTGAGATCACACATCCTGATTGAAATGATGGCTATGCTTACATCATAGAGTTTATCTCTTGGGCTCCAGAGAGCACATTAGTTTTCACATTGTGAATGACAACCTAGTATATAACTGTACTTTATAAGAAAATGCCTATATTTAGAATGCAGAGTACAATCTTACCACATAGCACATTACCCATGTTATAGAGTAAGCCTGTGGGTGCCCTTGATCTGTCACCTTCATTCACAAGCCAAAAGGCGTTTTGTTCGATGGAAATTCCCCCTTGAAATTCTTCTATCATTCTCATTCTCTGCTAGTCATGAGATTGTATGACACCTTTAACATTTGTCACAAGTCTTCTCGCTCCACTGATTTGGGATTGGATTATCAACTGTCAAGTTTGTGCTCACACCAATTCAGATATCATTAGCTGCTGTAGAATTATGATGGAGAACAGATGGTTCACCAAAATCATACAGAGACCTACAGTGGAAATTACACATCATTTTCCCTTCTTTCATGCCAATACAATTTCTTATAGAAATAATACTGTACAACATATCATAAAACAAAGGTGGCAACATGTTAATTCTGTCTTATAAATATAAACACATTATATAGCTTTTCCTAAAACAACAATGTGGTAATTAGAAGACAAAAAACCTTCATATCATTTTTGTCAAAGAAAAACAATGTATGAGGTCTCCATGGTGCCATATCCAAATGCACAAAGTCTTAATGCAAAAGTAACTTAACACTTTTCCGCCGTCTGGTCATAATTTTTTGGCCCTTTATTTATTTCCTCCCAGCCTTCCAAGAGCCAGAACATTTTTATTTTTCCATCTTTATATACATTCTTTATGAGGACTTATTTTTATAGGACAATATGTACTTTTTAGTGGTTCCATTGACCGTAAGTGAGGTGAAAAAAATGTACTTACATCATTTTTTGTGGGGGTTTTATTTTTATGGTGTTTACTCTTGGGTATAAATTATGTGATATATGTATTCTGCAGGTTGTTATGATTCTGGTGATAGCAAAGAGGTAGGGTTTTCATAAAGTTTTAACACTTTCAAAAAAATTAAAACATTTTCTGGCACCAATAACTTTTCTGTTTTTCCACCTATGGACCTGAGTAAAAGTGAATTTTTTGCAGGTTGAAGTGAAGGTTTTATTTTTTATCGGTACTATATTGGGAATCATTCACTTTCTATTCCAATTTTTGGGGACCAAAAATGACCAGAAAACTCACAATTTTGACATGATGCTATATATGCGCAGCACTGTACTTCATTCATTTAGATGCCAGGATCACCACAGCATCCAAAGAGTTGAATAGCAGGGATCAGAGCTGCCTCTGATCCCTGCTGTTAGCAATGGATTTTAGTTGCAATTAACAGTCGGCATCCACCCTGTTTGGAGCAGGCTCATTAAGTGAGCTTGCTCTATAGCCTGCTCTAGAGCCTGCTCTATAGCTCGTTACCAGCAGTCATACATCATATGTTGGTAAGGGGTTAAAAACATCTTCATTTTGCAGCTAAAAGAGACAACAGCTTTCCCCATTTTTTATTTTTATTATGACAATCGTACTATGATCACACAGTTGAAGCCAGAAGTTTATTTATATGGATACACCTAAAAAAAATGAGAATGGTTGGTGATATCATTTTCTTTTTCCACATATTAGGCCTGGTTCATATTGGCATACAACGGGATACATCTTTTGCCTACAGTTGGGCACATAAAATGAAATGCCTCATTTCTTTCTATTGTAGTTTGGCATATAAAGAACTGTACAAACGTTTTAGACTGGTGTGGAAAAAGGCTTCAAAATAAGAACGCTTTCAAAAATAAGTGATAGTTTATTTTTATC
Organism: Phyllomedusa bahiana; assembly: GCA_025379985.1. NCBI lineage: Eukaryota > Metazoa > Chordata > Amphibia > Anura > Hylidae > Phyllomedusa > Phyllomedusa bahiana. The sequence goes on along the minus strand of JAODAL010001577.1, from coordinate 40,523 downwards.
AATTACAAAAATCAATGTGAATTAACAAAATAGAAATCAAAATCAAATCAATGTTCTGTCACCACTCGTTGCCTTTAAAACATCATCAGTTCCTCAAGGTAGACTTGTATCCCGATTCTAAAGGAACTTGGGAGGGAGGCTATTCCAAACATCTTGGAGAAGGAACTACATGTATTCTAAAGGAACTTGGGAGGGAGGTTATTCCAAACATCTTGGAGAAGGAACTACATATATTCTTTGAATGTAACTTGTCCAGATCCTTCTGTCTCTTCATATAATCCCAGACATACTGGATGATGATGAGATCAGGGTTTTGTGCCGGCAATGTCATCACTTCAACACTGGTGTTACAAAGGAAGTTAACACCCAAAAAATATTGGATTTTGATTTCTCTTTTTTGCATTCAATTTACATTTTATTCATTGATATTAAAATAAACTATTAACCCTTCTATTTTTGTACGCATTCATTCTTTACAACATTTGCCACATCTGCCTAAAACTTTTGCATTGTTCTATTGGTGTTTTTTGGAAGATGCTTTAAATATGCATACCTCTACTCATTACCAATGGGGTATTAAGAAATATTATTAATACCCTTGACTTTAGGTAGTGAGTTACCCGAACTGGGATATCCAATAAATGAAATTAATTAATAAAATTATGTGTACATTTTGACTGGCGCATATAACACTAGTAGAGAAATACAGTATTTTGACATCCATGACTTTTTTTTAGTTCCTTTAAAATCACTATGTATGTTTAGTAGTGTAGTATCAAATAGTAGTATCTATTTATTTTTTAAATATAGCTTTTTACATTTTCTAACACTAGCTTTGTTTACATGGGGATATTCCATGCTTAGAGTATATTGGGGTATACGTTATATACAGTAATTATTGTAACATTATGTCTGAATTACCCACCAGTCTGTGTTGTGTTTTAATTTAATTTTTATTATTTTTATTTATTGTTTTTAATGTTTTTAATTGTGCTTAAGTATTGATGAATTTAACTAGATGGCAAATGCCTGTTGACTATAAATGTCTGGGCAGTAGTCATTTAATTCTGCACAGCCATTCTAAAACAACTATGCATGGTGTGCAGCTGCAGACTAATAGTGCAGCTGCGAGAGTGGGGAGCTGGCTGTCAACAGTAGCTTGGCTCTCCTGAGAGTAAGCAGTGGTGATGAAGCACTTTATATACAGATAGGCAGTGGTCACGTGACTTTTGGGGCTTGGTAGTTGCAGATGCTGCTGGTTCTAATCAGACGCAGATCAGCAGTATATATCTCCTTTAATTTAAAAAAATATAAAAAAAAGTCTGAAAACGCCCCCTTGAGGTCTATTTCTGACCTTTTGGAGAAGACAATATGTGAAATAAATTACAAATATTATAATAAACTCAAAAAAACACAAAAAATAAAATATTATTTAAAAAAATTACATCCCAAACTACAAGTTAACCCCACCCCCGATGATGATTAAAATGTACCTATATACAAATGCCTGTGACAGAAGAGTGAATCAACTATGAAACGTTACTTTTGCTGTTAAAAACATGTTTAACATTTTCCCTGATACTAAAAAAAAATGTAATGTACAATTTACATGAAAATAAAGCCTCAAAGGGGTTGTATTACTACAAAGATTAGCTTTCAACATGTAGGGAACAGTAAATCAAGAGTTTTTCCACATTGATATTACCTTGGTTAGGCCATAAAAAAACATTTTATCTGCTCTGCACACAGATTTCTCTGGTTACCGTCCTGCTCTCCCTTCCAGATTAGACAGAGAGCAGGGAGTCACCAGGATAGAAGGAAGCTTGACAACAGAGTGTATTATCTCTAACAAACAAAGATGATTCATTGCTTTTAATTATTTACTTTAAGCTGTGTAGCTTTCTGCACAATAGATTATACCTTCTGCTCTTATGTCAGTGCAATTAGGGGGGCTGGGAATAGGAGCAGATATGATATTCACCGCTAAAGAACCACTCACAACCTAACCAGAAAGAGTGAGGAATTGTGAATCTTGAGCTGCCTGCTGCTTTGAGAAACAGCATGGTGAGACAAACCCTTTAAAGGGGATTCATCGCTTCATCAGTTCGTCTGTTTTATTGTACTTTCAGTTTCTCAACACCTCAAATCCAGGGGTGCTTCTTCCCCTCCCAGCTGGGTGTTTCTTAACTGAAGGGGGATCTGCCCCCCACCCCTCACTGTTCGTGCTCGCTTCCGAGTCTGTGTGTTTGTTTGAGATCAGTGGGAGGGGATAGCACATCCCTGTTCTCCACCCCCCTCTCTCTGTCTGAGTCCACATGTCACTGTGTCGTTCCTCTCCCTATGCTGTATTATTTTGTAACAGCCCTGCATTCAGTCTAGACAGTCTTCTATGAACTCAGAGCACTGATCTTTTCTCCTCTCACCACTGGAGGTTTGTTACAATTGAATCCAGTCTTCTATGAACTCATCCAGAGCATCATAGATCTATGTCCCTTCTATGTTTACACGCAGCAGCATTAGGCACCGAGGCACAATTCTGCTGTTTTCTGATTGCAGAAGCAGATGCAGTGTTACTGTGCAGCTGCTGGCTGTGCAGAGTGAAATGTTGCCGGCACCTTATTCTGAGTGAGAGTGGCAGGAATGCACGCTTCCGTGAATACGCGCAGGGGGTCAGACAGAATGTAAATTAGTTGAGCTGTCAGCCAATGAAATGAAAGGAGGTGGAATCCGACCGGCACTGGGGCAGTGCTTACAGAAAACGGAGATAAGGGATCCTGTGAAAACAAGACAGCTTTGCGAATGACATCCAATTGCAAAGTTACTTGTTTTCACTGTCCCATTATTAATGAAGACCATTTAATGTAATGAATCAACCCCTTTAAGTACCACAGATAAAAAAATACGAGAACGCATTACAGTGTTCAAACTTGTGGGTACTAAAGAAAATAAACATGAGCTTGGTCAGAAAGGAAGGTAAATGACTCTGTCAGGAACTGTTTCATAAAATCTTACATTTTAGATTACTTGTTGATATTTTCCTTGTATCTTTTTTGGGAGTTTTGATAGTAAAATATTCCAGTAAGGAATAGTAATTGCCATAGTAATACTTGAAGAGATAGCAAGTGAAGGAATGTGCAACAAGAAAGGAGAAAACAAAGTAGCGTACAGACATAGGGAAATCCACAGTAATTCTGGTAAAGCTGTGTGCACTGATTAGATCCAATTCACTTCCTAACCTCCTTCAAGTTATGTAATGCTTCAAATCCAAATGCCCTGGAGGGCTTAAGTTATAAATCAGCTGTGATGTCATACCGCCGAACAGTTGCTAGGGAAACAGTTTCTACTACTGCCATATGTCAATGGCAGAGAATGTTGTCCTCCCAGATCATCCCCATGAGGGGACAATACTCAGCAGAGATGTTGCAGTTGGCATTACATAGCTGCAATTACCATTGAATGAACTGCATGCATGTAAGCGTATTCCCAATTCCAGTAGTCTCCTTGGATTTGAAGATTTATTCCTGAAAGTTTTGCATAATGGGTAATATTTGCATAGTCTGTTGTTTTTTTATATGATGTGATAAACGGGATTGAAGCATATGGCATGCTAAGGGAATGAATGTATACACATCATAGAATCTCAATAGACTCCTTGGCCTTTAGAGGGTCGTGTACTATGTTATATATACACAAAGTCGTCATAACTCTAAACTACTGACAGATGAAGTGAATCACATTGATTATCTCATGACAACACCACATGTCATGAGATGGGATGTATTAGGCAGCAAGAGAACAGTTAGTTCTTGCAATTGATTGTTGGACACAAGAAACATTGGCAAATGTTGGAGCAACATTGACAAGGGCCAAATTGTGATGGCTGCATGACTACCATATTTTTCGTACTATAAGACGCACTTTTCCCCCCCAAATTTGGGAGGAAATGGTGGTACGTCTTAAAGTCTGAAAAATACGCTCGGTGCATCTTATGGTCCAGTGCGTCTTAAAGTCAGAAAAAAACGGGAGGTGCATCTTATGGTCCAGTGCGTCTTAAAGTCAAAAAAAATGGTAGGTGCATCTTATGGTCCGGTGCGTCTTAAAGTCAGAAAAAATGGTAGGTGCATCTTATGGTCCGGTGCATCTTACAGTCCGAAAAATACGGTATGTCTGAGCATTTCCAACACTGCATATCTTGCGGGATATTTCTGGTATACAGTGGTTAGTATGTATAAGAAGGGATCGAAGGGAGGAAAAACGTTGAGCTGGCGACACGGTCAGGGTGCCCCAGCCTCATTGAAGTGCATAACGAGCAAATGCTAGCCCTTCTGGTCTTATCCTACAGAAGATTACCACTGGCCTCGAAAGACAGGTGTCAGAAAATACAAAATATACAGCTGGCTGCGTACGGGGCTGTGTAGTTGATATGGATAATCAATGTATATATCCTATACAATCTGCATCCATACCACCACACTAGAGTAGTGTCGAACATATTACAATATTTGATCTAAGAACAGTGTCATCCACTCTATGCCATGCTGAAGGGGGGCTTGCATAGAAAAACTGTCAAACAGAGGAAGAACATATTCCCTAATGACTAACAAAATATAAATACATGTATATATCTACTCACACACACATTACATAGATAGAGAGTAAATTTTCATCATACATTTATACATTTACTTTAACCCTTTATTAATGGAGACACTAATGGTCTGTAGATGCATTATAACAAACTGACAAGGTATTGAATGGGTCAATGAAATGACAGGTAGCTAACCAGAGACCTACAGTATGTGCAGTATTCGGGTTATCAGTAATGGCTTTCTATAAATAAAGACTCCACTGAGATTTCATTCTGGGATTCTACCGCTGAAGGCTAAACATCTCTGATTTCTTGTAATAATTTACTACAAGACTTAACGCGAAAGGCAATCCTATCTTCTTCAGTCTTTTTTAGTATAAAAATAATAGGCCCTGACCTCTCCATTTTTATCCTTTATAAGTTGAATCTGGGAAAGTCCTTGGACATACCACAAATAAGAATGATCAGAAATGGGCACCGTATGTGTCTGTCCTACATCCATAATCAGTAAGACATTGGTCATTCATGTAGGTGCATGAGAAAGTAGTATTATGCTTGAATTTTTAAAATATAATGGCATCATACATTGCTACCATTGTGTGGATTTTTCAACATAGTAACAGTACCACTGAGTCAAAGAAATCTATAACCCCCCCCCCCAAACGAAATGAAATTATGTATTTTATGAAATTACGATCTGGTCTTCTGGATAATGAAGAGGCAACCTGCTAAAATATTAGGTACTATTAATATACAGTACCTCACAAAAGCGAGTACACCCCTCACATTTTTGTAAATATTGTATTATATATCTTTATGGGACAACACTGAAGATATAACACTTTGATACAATGTAAAGTAGTCAGTGTACAGCTTGTATAACAGTGTAAATTTGGTGTGCACTCAAAATAACACAACACAGTCATCAATGTCTAAACCACTGGCAACAAAAGTGAGTACATCCCTAAGTGAAAGTGGACAAATTGTGCGAAAATTTTCAATATTTCATGTGGCCTCCATTATTAACTCTCTTAGGCATGGAGTTCACTAGAGCTTCACAGGTTGTAGCCACTGGAATCCTCTTCCACTCCTCCATGACGACATCACGGAGATATTGACAGTTAGAGATCTTGCTCTCCCCTCCTTCTGTTTGAGGATGCCTCACAGATGCTCAATAGAGTTTAGGACTTCGGAAATGCCTGGCCAGTCCAGCACCTTTACCCTCATTTTCTTTAACAAGACAGTGGTGGTTTTGAAGGTGTATTTGAGGTTGTTATCATGTTGGAAAATTGCCTTGCTGCCCAGTTTCCAAAGGGAGGGGATCATGCTCTGCTTCAGTATGTCATAGTACATGTTGGAATTTATGGTTCCCTCAATGAACTATAGCTCTCCTCAGTTGGCAGCACTCATACAACCCCAAACAATGACACTCCCATCACCATGCTTGACTGTAGGCAAGACACACTTGTCTTTGTACTCCTCACCTGGTTGCTGTCACACCGGCTTGACACCATCTGAACCAAATAAGTTTATCTAGGTCTCATCACACCACAGGACATGGTTCCAGCAATCCATTTTTCAGATCCTCAGAGAGTTTTTTGCCACGAAGTGCCATGTTAAATTTTTAGTAATCAATATGAGAGAGTGTGAGAGCAGTAACACGAAATTTAACACACCTGCTCCCCATTCATTCCTGAGACCTTGTAACACTAACGAGTAACATGACACCATGGAGGAAAAATGGCAAATTGGGCACAATTTGTTTATTTTCACTTAAGAGTGTACTCACTTTGGTTGCCAGCGCTTTAGACATTGATGGTTGTGTGAGTTATTTTGAGGGCACACCAAATTTACGCTGTTATACAAGCTGTACACTGACTACTTTACATTATATCAAACTATATCTTCAGTGTTGTCCCATGAAGAACTTGAATACAACATTTACAAAAATGTGTGGGGTGTAGTCATTTTTATGAGATACTGTATAATACATAACTGATATTTGCTTGTAAAAGTTAAAATATAGAGCTTAGCAGAATTTATCTTGACCTTGAAATAACGACTTTCCGTGTTTGCTGCTCTTATCTCAAAACAAAAGCCACTGAAAAGCTTTGAACATATTGAGATAATACCTCAGCCACCCTTTTCAGTTTTTTAGTTTGCAAAAATTTGGAAAGGCACACATCATTTTCGTTCACAAATACTTGCTATTTTGTGTTGTTCTTTCAAATTCTATCAAAAATATCAATAAAATACATTTATGTTTGTGACTGTAACATCTAAAATGAGGAACAGTTCAAGGGATATGAATACTTATGCAAACCACTGTATTTTACTACATGTTAATGGGACCTTATTGCAGTTCCCTCACAGCAGATGGCCAAGATAGATGATGTGCAGGAGAAATGCCTTAGGGTCCTTTAGATTTGTGGGGGTCTCAGAGGTAAAAACCTCTCTGACCATAATGTTATGGCATATCTGAACAGGAGAATATCTCCTCAAGGTTCTGATAAAAATTTACAATGCTTGTATAGTAAAATAGTGCAACAATAAATGAGTTTATGCTGTTGCAGCAAGACCTGTAGGGAATTGGACACCTTTGAAGGTAATATCTGCGGTGGATCCTACTCTAATGCCAAAATGCTGTAGATAGTGGTTACCACTGTGGGTTCAGGGGAACCATGGGCATAACGAAAGCTGTAGCAGCCACAAGCTACTGATGGGGCTTACGGGTTGAGGAGGCCCACTCAGGTGCAAGAAACCAGTATGTTTTTTGACTCGGGGCACACCATTGGGCACACCAAGTGTAAAATGTCAAAAGGAGAGTGAGTTGAAATTTTAATTTTTTTTATTGTTTTTCTACTTAAATTTATTTTTTTTGTGTCACAGTAATATCGATTCCCCCTAGGATGCTTGACCACTAAGTGGCCCAATCATCAGTACATTTTATTGTATTCCATAAACAATGCAATAAGGTAAACAAAGATGGCGGTTCCAGCACTTCCTGCCTGGAGCAGGAAGTGTTAGAATCGCAGACATGGTGGTGATGTAAGCCTTCACAAGGCTTTAAGCCGCCATGTTAACAATCTGCACCTTGTAATCTCGACCTGGAGCTGCTGGCCAGAGTGAGAAATGGTGTGTTGCACCGTTTCTCATTCAGTTTGCCATCATGGCTGCAAAAAGCAGAGATTAGAGCTGGTGAGTTATCCCGCTCCATACTCCCTTAACACTGCCAGGATAAACTAAAATGTCATTAAGGGGTTAAGGAGTTAAGATCTAAGAACAGCTGGGCATAATTGCGTGTCCTCGGAGTTGTGTAACTAGATGTGAGTCATGTTTTTGGGCAGAGCAGGGACCCTTAATGTTAAGACAGACCTAGTTTTGGTAAGGAATGGGGGCTTTGTGTCTGCCCCACTACGTGGGCTCTGATGTATGGCGTTCTTATGTACAGCTTAAATTATTACTGTAATGAAGTGCTGTGACCCAGCTCATTTTGCCATGTGGCCCTATGAATGTTAATTAAACCCCTAAGGGCAATAACATATTACGAGGTTGATCATTGAATTTATTGAAGACTGTTGTGTAATATTAAATATCTTGTGTAATTGATCTAACAATGAGAAATGCACTAGAAAAAGATGGGTTGGTCCTTCAAATGCCATCTCACCCTAAACTAAAGCTGCCCATACACATTATATGGACAAAAACCCTGAGGCAACTGACTATATGATTTGTACAGTGAAAACAGGATCTTTTTTCAATGTCATATACTATAGGTGACAAAGTTTAGTAAGAAGATCCTTTTCTTACCATGGCCACTTTTGTATTTTAGCTGCACTTTTTATAGAATATATTTTTCTTTATTTTTTTACCCAACCTTTCTACCCATAACACAACTAAAGAAATGACATAGACAAAAAAAGGTTACAGTTTTCTTTCAATCCGCTCACAATGACCTTTAAAACCGCTTCACTTTGCAGCGTAGTGAAATGTCATTGCTATTAGATAGGGGGCAGTTATTTCATTAAAAGGAAAACTAGAGACTGGTAAGCGTCAAAGAGTCAAATAAACTACAATCATTCATAACATTAGTTATTCTGATAAGTAGCGTCTTCTGAAGATTGACTTAGAAAATACATACACAGTGGGTTGCAAAAGTATTCATATCTCTGAATGTGGCAGCCACAAATTTAAATGTACAGTATTTACTGATATTTTTTGTGATAGAGCAACACAATGGGCTACATGTATGAACTGGTTTAGGTCTAAAGCTCACTTTTTTGCCCATAGAGGAACATCTCTCCTTATGGAGAGCACCAGTTAAGGTGTGTAGTGTTTTGATTGCCTTTTAGCCCACTACTAAGCATCTGCATATCACAAGGCATTATGGGAAAGGAGCTGGGAAGCTCACTATGCCCTCTATTGGTTGTAACAAATCCTCAATTTACTTCTGATTCACTGAATCTTTGAGAAGCAAAAAGGAATTTGTTACAACCAATAGAGGGCGCAGTGAGCTTCCCAGCTCCTTTCCCATTATGCCTTGTGATATGCAAATGCTTAGTAGTGGGCAATCAAAACACTACACACCTTAACTGGTGCTCTCCATAAGGAGAGATGTTCCCCTTCTCTCAGCCACTCATTGCCTCCCACCCAGTCAAGCCAGTATCACTCTGCTCTACAATGATGAGGGGCAAAACCCCGAAACGGTCGTATGTAGATGAGCGATATTGGCTTGACTAATATTCCTTTTTGCTTCTCAAAGATTCAGTGAACCAGAAGTAAATTGAGGATTTGTTACAACCAATAGAGCGCGCAGTGAGCTTCCCAGCTCCTTTCCTTGTTTTTTGCCCATAGTAACCCACGGGCAAAAGAGTGAGTTTTAGACCTAAACAGGTTCATACATGTGGCCCAAAGTATTTGTGATGTGTAAAGAAAATGATACGTGCTTTTCCAAATCTTTGCAAATTAAAGAACTGAAATGTGTGGTGTACATATGTATTCAGCCTCCATGAGGCAATACTTTGTAGGACCACCTTTAGCTGCAATGACGGCTGCCGTCTGTTGGGGAATTTCTCTACCAGCTTTGCTATTTAGAAGCTGAATTTTTTGCCCATTCTTCTTTGCACAATAGCTCTAGCTCAGTCAGATTGGTTGACGAACGTTCGTGAACAGCAATTTTCAATTTCAATAGGATTAAGCTCTGAACTGTGACTTGACCATTTCAACACATGAATATACTTTGATTTAAACCCTTCTATTGTAGCTTTGGCTGTATGTTTAGAGTCATTATCCTGCTGGAAGGTGAACCTACACCCCAGTCTCAAGTCTTTTGCAGCTTGTAACAGGTTTTCCCCCAGGATTGCCCAGCATTTAGCTCCATCCATCTTCCCATCAACTCTCAGCAGAGTCCAAATCCCTGCAGAACAAAGCATTTCCACAGTATGATGCTGCCACCACCTTTCTTTACGGTAGGGATGGTGCATTCAGGATGATGAGCAGTGTTGGCTTTACTCCACACGTAGCGTTTAGGCCAAAAAGTTCAAATTTGATCTCATCTGACCAGAGATCCTTCTTCCTCATACTTGCTGTTCATAGCTTTTTGCAAACTGCAAACAGGGCTTCTTAGGGTTAGAAGGGCTTTCTTTTTGCCACTCTTCCATAACGGCCAGACTTGTGGAATGCACAACCAATAGTCGTCCTGTGGACAGATTCTCCCACCAGAGCTGTGGATTTCTGACACTCCTCAAGAGTGACCCTGGGCTTATTAGATGCTTATCTAATTATTGCTCTTCTTGTCTGGGCTGTCAGTTTAGGTCAACGGCCATTTCTTGGTAGGTTAGCAGTTGTGCCATACTCCTTCCATTTACGGATGATGAATTGACCAGTGCTCCGTGAGATGTTCAGAGCTTGGGCTATTTTTTAAAAACCTAAACCTGCAATACAGTTTACCACAACTTTATCTCTGATCTGTCTGCTGTGTTCCTTGGTTTTCATGATGCTGTTCACTAATATTCTCTAACAAATCTATGAGGCTTTCACAAAAAAGCTGTAGTCATACTGAGAATAAATTAGGTGACTTCTAAAGGCAATTGCACACTGGATTTTATTTAAGGGTATAAGAATAGAGGGGGCTTAATACAAATGCCCACCACACTTTTCAGTTTTTTAATTTGAAAAATTTGGAAAAGCATATATCACTTTCTTTACTTCATGTTGCTGTATCACATCAAATAGCAATAAAATACATTTAAGTTGGTGGCTCTAACATTTAAAAATGAGAGGAATGAATACTTTTGCAAACCAATGTATATGCTATATACTGTGTACACAAACTATATAAAAGAAATCTAAATACATATATTAAAAATAACAATATTAATTATTTTGGCTGACAGAAACTGTGAGGAGTATCAAATATTAAAATATTTTAAAATATTTTGTTGGTAGTTAGTTTTTACTTTTACAGTCTTTATGCGACATTATACACAACATTTTGTCTATTTAGTTTTTTTCATTATCTATATAGTGGTCACAGATCCAGTTATTTGATATAGCGCTCCAAATCTCCTTCACTGACATGATTCAATTCTGTCTGTAGGTGCCACTAAGGAGAGCTTTAGAGCTTACTACTACAGTAAGTATGGGTTCAGCATATTTATTAGGAAAAGCTCTTGATGTATACACTTAAAGGGAATGTGTCATCAAAAATGACTTATTGTTTAACTCACATTTTTATGTTCAACACATTTCTGGTTACATTTTTTTACAATTTTCCATATCACTTTCAATATTTTTTAATAATTCTTTAGTCCTGCAGTTTTCACTTTGGCCACTAAGCCTTATAATTGTCTGTCACTTCCTGTTCTGTACAGAAAGATTCTCAGTTGTCTGCTCATTATCAGCACAAAGAGGGTCAAACTAAAAGGAAACACCAGTGTGAATAGATAACACAGGATCCACCAGTCACAAGAGGAGTTAGTCACAGTTAGTCACAGTTCACCCTTTCACCTAGCTGCACACTGACTTCTTCCCAAGTCACAGAGCATGCCTAGAAAACTCTCCTATAGAAGTGAATTGGACTGAGTCAGTCTTAAGTCTCCTATGTGCATGAAGCTACTGTAAAGCATCTTTCTGACTGCTGTTAAAGCAGTGCAAACAAGGCCTAATGGCCAAAGTGAAAACTGCAAGACTTAAGAATCATTAAAAAATATTGAAAGTGATATGACAAATTTTAAAAAACAACAATCACAGATTCCTAAAAAATGTGTTTAACATTAAAATGGGACTTAAACAATGACTCATTGTTTGATGAAACATTCCCTTTAAGGCGACATGCATGACTTTTGGTGCCCAGGCGCCATTTTTTTTGCGCGCGTTTGTAGCGTAGAATGCGCCTGAATCTATGAATCTGTTCTACTGCGGGTCATAGATTTAGCGCTTTCTAGCTAAGCGACAATTCAGGCTTTTAAAGTGGTCTACCTGTTCCAGCAGTGATGCGCCTGAATTTGCAATTGTAAATGTGTGGCTTCCTACGGTTGTAGTGCGACACGCCTCCAGCATGCCCCCAAACTCAGGCCCATTACAAAGTGCCGCGGGTGCTTTGTAATGTGCCTGATATTGGAGTGCGCCTGCTTAAAAATATAGCAAACGGGGCCCGTTCATACATGTCGCCCTTAATGTATCTACAGGGTTATATTAGCCCAAGTGGAGGCCAAAATAGTTTTCTTTACAGTTTCTGTCTGGCTGCTATTTGTCAGTATAATACAAAACAGGGTATGAAATGGCTCAGTAAAACATTAACTCTACAATGCGTGCTGTAGAATTTTGGATACATATGTTTAGCAGTGCAATGGTTTGTTTAAATGTACACGAGATGGCACCACTATGCAATGAGTTTTCTCTTCAGAGAGGATTCTCACTACACTACAAAGATTAGCTTTCAACATGAAGAGACAGTTAAAGAAAGACTTTTTTAAATACATTGGTCAATAGATTTTACTTTAGTCATGAGATAGAGACATTTTATGTTCTTTGAGTGCACACAGATTTCTTTGGTAACCTGTCTTATCAGACCATAACTCTGTTATCTAACTAAAGCTTAGAGCAGGGAGTGATATAACCCCATGGGCAGACAAAGTTCACCTCCTCACTGTAACAAGATTACAGATAAAGCCATTGTTGTCAGTCCTCATGGCAAATGAACCTTGGGCAACATGTATGAATCCTGGCGCTGACAGGCCAGTTCTAAACACCTTTAAGGCAGTGTAGAATGCGCTAGAATGTAGGAACCTGTTCTTCTGCAGTTCATACATACAGTCATATGAAAAAGTTTGGGCACCCCTATTAATCTTAATCATTTTTAGTTCTAAATATTTGGGTGTTTGCAACAGCCATTTCAATTTGATATATCTAATAACTGATGGACACAGTAATATTTCCGGATTGAAATGAGGTTTATTGTACTAACACAAAATGTGCAATATTAGTTATTAGATATATCAAATTGAAATGGCTGTTGCAAATACCCAAATATTTAGAACTAAAAATGATTTAGATTAATAGGGGTGCCCAAACTTTTTCATATGACTGTACAGGCACATTGTAGTGCCAGTATGACAAGTCTGGCTCAGGCACCACCTATAACCTGGTCTGGCTGTTCTAACTGTTCTGTGCCTAGGTTTGGCATCAAAGAATCATAAATGTGTCTACTTCTATGAATGTGGTGTGACACAGCCAGAACGCCCCTATTCTTTGGCGCATTAAAAAGTGTCTTTGGCCCATTACAAAGGGACTTTTCGCACCAAAGTTTGGAGTGCACCTGTTTATACATCCTTTTTGGCTCAAAGTACACCAGAAAAATGGCACAGCCCCATTCATACATGTCACTCCTTGTGTTTACTGAAGATAACATCACATGTACTGTGTAATGGCTCAGCTAAAAGCTGAATATGCTAATCACTGCTATAGAACCACCCACAGCCTAAAGAGACAAAAACCTCTTTAACTATACTAGTAATGGGGTGTAGTCATTTCCATGTGGTTGTCTGCCTTGGAAGGCTTTTGAAGACTATTTAGATGTAAATGGTGGATAATGGTAGTGGGAAAGAGCGGTGAGTAAAATACATGCAATATATTGTACATCTGCCAGGTGATTCATGATGCCCCAACTGAGAACAGGATAAGCCAGAAGGAGTAAACAGCAAAGTAAATCCTGCCAGGTCTCCTAGGAGTGACAGTGAGTGTCCTGCTGACCCCATCAACAAACAGTCATTGACAGTTGCTCTGTACACACACTGATACAAGGAAAGCTGTCAATTACTCATTTTAAGTACATAATATATTACAACAAAAAAGGCTATGTGTAACAAACTGAGCACTGATACATTTATATAGGAGCGTGCTGTATAAACAGTGCCCCCTCCCTTACATTGTAACACCTTAAATCAATGCAGGTGGTGGAACATTCCACCCGAATGTCCAAATATTTACCTGCCTATACACACTGGTGAAATGTGTAATCCCAGTTACTACAAACACTCTGTAGTCTTTCCAGTAGCTTGCAGAGAATGCTGTCTAGCAAGCCCCCCCTGATTAGCATTAGACGCAGAAAGGTGTATTTCAGGCCCCCTTCTGTAAATATTTGCTTAATATATATTAACTTCTTCAATCATTCTATACTTCATTAAAAGCTTAAGAATCTGAGCCCTGGCTGAAAACTAGGGAGTGATTTACGAGTTAGTGCTTGAATAATATATAAAAAGAGAGAACAAACTCTTTTCTTCTTTCCATTAAAAGTCCTGTTTAATTTCAAAACACCATCACGGTTGCCCTGCTTATCTTTGATGTCATCTGCTTTAATGATTAAGCAGAAAGACTAGCAGTCAAAGCCAGCTCTATCAAACCTAATCTTGCAGTGTATATCATTTTCTCAGATCCCATCCAGTGCCAGGAAAACCGGCCAAATATTTAAAACCGAAAATACTGCTTCGCGCTTTATTTATGTGTGTAGCTCACTACGGTGATTTGGTCTCTTGACAGTGGGGTAAATTAACCTGATAATTAACTGGAAGATACTCCATGGAGGACATGGACCAATGATGAATACTTAAAGGGGTTGTCTCGCTACAAAGATTAGCTTTCAATATGTAGGGAACACTAAATAAAGATGTTTTCCAAATATATTGCGTTGTTCATTTTTTTTGTTAAGGAGCTACAAATGATTTTATCACCTTCTGTGCTCTCTGGTTCCCCAAGTGACCGACCTGTGTACTTCTCCCCCCATGCTGTTTGTTCTATCTGATAGCAGGGAGTGAAGTCATCAGCACAAAACTGTGGACAGTGAGAGCTTGTTTGTTAGCTGATCTTTCAGACAAAAGCCAGTAATTACTGCTGTTTACTTTAACTCAGAAGCTTCCCTGGTCCTGACAGCATGAGATTTATCTAATTAGCAGAGGTCTGAATACAAGGAGCTCATATGCTAATTACAGACAGCTTGACCTGGAAGAGACAGAGCAAAGCAGCATTATTTCATTCATGCATCCTTTGAAACTTTAAGATGAGACAACCCCTTTAAGTATGGTTTTGGTTGCAGAAAGGCCAGATAGATCCAATTGTTAAAGAGGAGTTCCAGCAAAGAAAACATTTTGTTAAGTGGAGCCAGGTTGTGTAACAAATTAAAAAGTTATATTTACTTATACTGATCTGCCATTCCAGAGCTCCTTGGTGATCTGCTCCTTTTGACTTTCAGGTTCTTGGCCCAACATTCCATTGTAAGTGAATGGAGTATGAGCCTCTCTGGTGTGTTAGGAAGAGAACCTGGAAGTGAAGAGGCGTGGAGCTCTGCAGCATTAAATAAGTATAACTGTTTTTTAAAATTTTTATTCATCCTGGTCCCATTTAAGAATAATTTATCTCCACTGGACCATTCCTTTAACCCCTTAACGACCGCCCACCCTCTTTTGACGGCGGGCATTTCAGGTCGTTCGTCTGCAGCGACGTCTTTTGACGTCGCTGCAGACATCGGGGTTTGCGGAGCCCAGCGCCGCAATTGCGCTGGAATCGGGGCTGTGCTACACAGCCCCGATCCCAGAACATCTCCTGCAGGCATCGGGCAGCGGCGGAAACCTCCGCAACCCGATGCTTTAACCCTTTGAT
This sequence comes from Phyllomedusa bahiana, assembly GCA_025379985.1. NCBI lineage: Eukaryota > Metazoa > Chordata > Amphibia > Anura > Hylidae > Phyllomedusa > Phyllomedusa bahiana. The sequence continues at coordinate 24,781 of JAODAL010001577.1, read as the reverse complement.
TGCGGCGGTGCGTTACCGCAGCGCATTCAAAGGGTTCCCCTGCTCTGTCGAGTGATCGGAACGCCCAGTCTCGCGACAGTGCCCTGGGTCCGGCTGCACAGTCAGCTCTGGGGACCTAGCGTGGCCCCAGAGCTGTCTGTGTATAAAGCCAGTGATTAGGACGCACTGTGTGCTGTCCTAATAACTGTCTGTGTCAAACTGACACAGATTAGCATGTATTAGCATATATGAATATGCTAATACATTACTAGTGTGAAAAAAAAATTTCAAAATGTTAAACAGTTCTCCCTTCAGGGGAGTAAAAAAAAAGTACAAAAAAAGCCCATAAAAAGTGTTAAAAAAAAAAAAAAGAATAAAAAAATAAATAATAAAATAAAAATAAATATTTAGTAAAAAATAATTGTACATAAATTACACGCACAAAAAAACCTACACATATTTGGTATCCACACGACCGTAATAACCTGCAGAATTAATCTACCAAGTTATTAAGTGTGAAATGTGAATGGTGTAAAAAAAATAATAAAAAAAATAAAAAAATACTGCAATTATTTATAAGTGTACTTAAACTATTCCCCCATAAAGTACAACTTGTCTCGAATAAAACGAGGCCTCATACAACTGCGTCATTGAAAAAATAAAAAAAAAGTTACAACTGTTTAAACGCAAGGAGGCCAAAACTAAAAAAATGTTCTGGTCATTAACTACTTTTCAGGCGTTCGGCTTAAGGGGTTAAAGGTGTACAGGCAGTCCCCGGCTTACATCGTTCCGACTTACGTCTGTCCCCTAGTTACAAACAGGGACCTCGGAACGACGCAAGTCAAGGACACTTCAGCTGTATGCAACTCCTCTGGGAATCACGTACAGCTGAATCCCGAGTAGCTGTAGCCTGTGAGCTGTCAGTGATCTTCGCAGCTGTATGCGACTTCTGGGAGCGCATACAGCTGACTCTCCGGTCGCCGTCGGCGTCCGGGCACTGCCATGGCCCGGGCACCAGCGGGGATTGCTTCGGCTGTATGCGACTTCTGACATGCGAACTTCCGGAGTCTCCAGCGCAGGCAGCGTGCGATGTCATCACGCTGCCTGCGCAGCCTGATGACATCACCGGCCTGCGGCAGAAGTCGGAGAGCGGAGAGAAGACAGAGCCACAAGTAAGCCTCGGAGCAGCGGGGGGAATGAGGTGAGTATTTGTATTTGTTTTTTTTTTTTTAGTAAATGCTGACTATACCTGCCTATGAGGGGACAAATACATGCCTATAGCCTGCCTATGGGGGACAAATACCTGCCTATAGCCTTCCTATACCTGCCTATGGGGGACAAATATCTGCCTATACCTGCTATGGGGTACAAATACCTGCCTATACCTGCTATGGGGGGACCTATACCTGCCTATGGGGGACAAATACCTGCCTATACCTGCTATGAGGGACCTATACCTGCCTATGGGGGACAAATACCTGCCTAAACTTGCTATGGGGGACCTATACCTGCCTATGAGCGGACATATACCTGCTATGGGGCACATATACCTGCCTATGAGGGGTCAAATACCTGCCTATACCTGCTATAGGGACATATACCTGCCTATAATTACACACCATACATATACACCATACATGTACTAAATATATTGGTTCCGACTTACATACAAATTCAGCTTAAGAACGAACCTACAGTCCCTAACCCGTATGTAACCCGGGGACTGCCTGTAGTCTATTTTTTTTTATTTATTCTTTTTTTAAAAAACTAATTCTCCGATACCATATTACAGAATTCTGGATTAATAGAGGGGGTACTGTGTTCTGGATCCTCATCTCTTGGTAAAAGTGGAAAATAATTACTGAGTCTCTCTCTTTATAGAGGGTCCATACAGTATTACACATTTTATTACACAGATCGCCCATTGTTCTGATGAGGCCCTCTTTAATAGATGGTAGTGGTGCAAGGAAACCAAATACTTACCAGGTTTCCACGTAGATTACTGTGGAACCCAACAGAGGGACACTTTGAGATCTGTCTGCTGACAATGGACAACTAATTTAATTGATGTTATTCATCTGTTTTTTAAGTGACAGTGTGGGGTCAATTTATAATGTAATTGATGTCAGCATTTTGACGAGAAAAAAAGCAAATTTTTGAACAATTAAGACTTGTGCAAAAATTTTTAATTTTTTAAAGCTGAACTTGCCTTTTTTCAAAAAAGTAGGTGGGGCTTTGAAAATTGGTGTGGACTCACACAGCCTAAAACATTTACTACAAACTATGCCTGAAATGGCATAAATAAACATGAAAGCTACTAAGGGTAGATTTTTCTTTCAGGTGAACGACACTGAAAGATGTGCCAAATTCATTAAGATACTTGGTACATTTTACTTTAGTGTACTCTTCGTTACAGGCATCATTCCTGAAAGCCAGTCTTAGTAAATGTCTACCAATATTACTTATGAGTTGGCTTAGGGTGTGCCAATAATTGTGTCAAAATTATAGCAGACTCTTTTTCACTCAGTATTGCATGATAAACTACGACCCTTTATGTGAAACCACACCCATTTGTCGGCTGCAGCACGAAAGTGTCTAAAAACTGTCAAAAACACATTAATAGATTGTAAGCTCTCACAAGCAGGGCCCTCACACCTTGTGTCTCATTTGTAAGTACTTTTAATGTGTAATGCCTGTATGTTTACCCTTGAATTTGTAAAGTGCTGCGGAATATGTTGGCGCTATAGAAATAAAGATTATTATTATTATTTGGCATTAGGGTATGTTCACATTGCATTTTTTTGAAGTATAAATTTATGCTTCTAAATCAGCTTTAAAAAACGCCAGATTAGAGGCGTATTTTGATGCATATTTTTACAAATCCTACCCCCACTGTTTCCTATGGGGATTTTACAAGCGAAAAATACCTCACAAATTGATGTCACATATTTTTACGGCCGTAATTGCATCCAAAAAACTTCTCGCAATTACGCTTGTGAAATACGCTTTGTGTGAACGACAAGGCGTATTTTACATTATAGTCAATGGAGGAAGATTTGAAACTTGTCTGAGGCTGATTTTGGGCCATTTTATATTAAAATACACTAAGAAAGACCCAAAAAACGCTGTGTGAACATATCCTAAAGCACATATCACAATATTGTGACACAGATCTAGCGAATGCATAGTAAAGTGCCCAATATATTCAGCATAGAATTTAAAGGGGTTTTGCCACAAAGTAAAATTGATGTGGGAAGTTTGTAAATTAAATAATAAACATTTTCACCACTCATCATTATTAAAGATACTGGACTGTTTTTGCTTTAGTTGCTTCTTTAGTGATCCATTGTTTACAGCTTGTCTCCAGGGGATACGACCAGAGCTGAGAGCAACTCAGACCTGGTCGCAAATGCTCAGACATCACTTCTCCTCTCAGGCAGCTACTGAGTGTTCAAACCCCAGGTGCTGTTATTCTACTCCTGTCCTCTGTACTCCTTAGTAATTAGTCAAACAGTGCAACTAAATTAAAAAAAGAAACCTCAATGAGGTCTGTGCATTGATAAAGAGAAAAAAAATCCACAGGTTTGGTTTCCTGCAGGGATTTGAACCGAGGACCCTTGTGCCTGGAGGCAAAAGTTTTACCTCTGAGCTACAATGTTGCCACTTACAGTTCTCCACATAAACAGACCTTTCCTTGACTAAAGAGAGGAAAAGCATGGTGATGTCATCCTGCTGGGTCACATGACCTGCAATTCAAACAAATCACACACGCCTCCTTCTGAGCACACAGAGCTGAAGAGCTGGATGCAGGAGGTATGAAATGAGATCGTGGCAACACCCCTTTAATGGTGATAGTTGATAATAGGCTGACATTATATAACCATTCCTGCTTTCTAGTGGAAATAGTGCCACCCTTATCTATAGGCTTATAGATCAGCGCTAATGTGAATAGGGCTAAGGTGCAATACCAGACAAAGCATGCTTTTCTTATCTCAAATGTTAACTATCACCTTTAAGAAGGTTTGACAGACATGCCAGAAGTTTTGATGCTAGGACTTTCAGCAATTACTAAAATAAAGGGACAGAGACACTCAGCACTGTTCCCCTTTATGTATGATTGGCTCTTCTGAACTCTTCTTAAAGGACTGAGCATATGATAAGTAGTCTCAAAGAGACATAGACTTGCTAATTTTTTAAAAAAAAGATAGCTAACTTTTAAAGTCCTTTAATTTTGAGGGGGATCTGTTTAGTTTTACTAAAGAAAGAAAATGGTGATGTCTTCCTCCAAATTATATAAGCTTGTTTGGTTCGCATTAACTGAAAATAAACAGACCTCAAACAGTTAAAGTTTGTCATATTTTGATCAGTGATGGTCAGGGTGCTGCTACCCCTACTGACTGCTAAAACAAAAGGGGCAGAAACAATCAAATGAGTGCCGTTTACCTTAGTTTCTTGACACCTCTTTGAGAAAAGCCAAGTTTATGATATTTGGATCCTTGAAAAGTTGAGGCATCCTTACACTATACTCTGAGAAGAGGTGAGCAGAGCATATTAGAAATTAAGGTACACTATACTCAGCGCTACTACTCCTTCACTTTAGTGATCATGGGGGACTTGGCATCTAGATACCCACCAATCAAAACGCCTGACAGGATAGGTACTCAATATTCTAGTTTATAGCAAGTAGTGATGGCGAAAAACCCATTAACTCAGGCAGAGGTAACACAAAGAAAATATGCAACAGCTGACAGGAAGGAGAACAAGGCATCAATTTTGGTACAGAGCTTGCCAAATCTTTGACAATTAAAGACACATTGGGCCCGGAGCTTCCTGGTTCATCATAGCATAGCAAATAATAATCATAGTAAAAAAAAGTAGATACGTTTGGTAAAAGATACAGGTTCATCAAGTCCAACCACAGTGTTGATCCAGAGGACGGCAAAAACTCCTACATGGCGGATGCCAATGGCCGAATACAAGTTGAAAATTCCGTCCCGACTCTAGATATGACAATCAGAGTAAATCTCTGGATCAACGTCCTATCGCCAGAATTTAGTAACCATAACATGTAATATTAGAATAATAGAAAAGGCATCTAAACCCTTCTGAAACTCGTTGAATGAATCCACCATCATAATCTCTTGTGGCGGCAAGTTCCCACAGTCTCACTGCTCGTACGTCTATGCATTTATTTTTTCAGTAATCTTGCAGGCTTACTAAATTTATACGCCCTATGTAGATGTTCCAAAGAGACTATGTTGTACATTAAGGGGACATTCACTTGACAGGTAAAATGTACTCATTGGATCAGTTTTCAACAAGTATTGACATGGTATTGCATGTAGATTTAGGGTAGTTTTTTTTTTACTCGTGGTTAACAGTCAGAAACGAGTCCATTCATGTAGTTTTGGACACAGATCCGCGTTAAAAATCACATACAAATATTTGGGGCACGTTTAACACAAGGGTTTTACCCATCCCTATTGACATGAATTGTAAATTTTGTTTTTCAGACCAAAGATTGAACATGTTCTAAGTTTTTCTAAGTGTTCTAAGCTTACGGCGAGAAACCAACAGCCAAAAATATCCACTGTATGAACTACAATGTGTATTTTCTATTGGGTATTTTCAATGGGAATCATTTACTTTTGGATTTAGACAAATATTTCAAGTTGGAATCCACATGAATTTCGACTTGAAATGCTTGTCCTGTGGACATAGCCTAAATATATAACACAGTATCATAAAGTACATAAGGGGCTCTTCAGTCTAGAAGAGATGTAATTTTCATAATTTGTGGGGTCGTGAAAATGTTGATTATGCACCAGCCAAAAACCAATATCACCTATAACAACTACACAAGCAGCAAATCTACTTAAAGGGGATTTATCGCTTCATCAGTTTGTGTGTTTCATTGCACTTTCAGTTTCACAGCTCTACAAATCCAGGGGCGTTTCTTCCCCTGCAAGCTGGTTGTTTCTTAACTGAAGGGGGATGACATCATCTCGCCCTTCACTGTTCATGCTCGCTCCCGAGTCAGTGTGCTCTTCCCCCTCTCTCTGTCTGAGTCCACATGTCACTGTTTCGTTCCTCTATCTATGAAGTCTTATTTTGTAAGAGCTGTATGTTTACATACCACAGGTCTGCATTCAGTCTAGACAGTCTTCTATGAACTCAGAGCACTGATCGCGTCTCTTCTCACAGCTGGAGGTTTGTTACAGTTGAATCCAGTCTTCTATGAACTCATCCAGAGCAGCACAGATCTGTCTCCCTTCTATGTTTACACGCAGGAGCATTAGGAACCGAGGCACAATTTTGCTGTTTTCTGATTGTAGAAGCAGCTGCAGTGTTACTGTGCAGCTGCTGGCTGTGCAGAGTGAAATGTTTCTGGCCCCTTATTCTGAGTGAGAGTGGCAGCAATGCAAGCTCCCATGAATATGACCGGGGGCCAGACAGAATGTAATTTAGTAGAGCCGTCAGCCAATGAAATGAAAGGAGGTGGAATCCGACCGGCACTGGGGAACAGTGTTTACACAAAACGAAGATAAAGCAGACTGTGAAAACAAGACAGCTTTGCAAATGACATCCAATTACAAAGCAGCTTGTTTTCACTGTCCCATTATTCTGAAGACCATTTAATGTAATGATACAACCCCTTTAAAGTTTTATTGACAAAGTCTGTGTGACTGTATATTGTAACTTAATGCAGGGAGCTTATTGTAACATTCTGTTAGGGAGGAGCGACTCATTAAACTTATGACCCCCATCGTCACCTTTATTACAGAGAAAAGAACAGTTACCTAAATAACATTCTAAATAAGACAAGCATTGAGAATTCAACACAATGTCTGTCTTTTCTCATGAATAGGAAAGAAAGGTTTCTTCTCTCTGATTTTCATCAGCTCGTCTCTCCAACAAACCTGATAGTGCTACAGCAACAATAGGAGCTAATCCTCATTTTCTAAAGTTTGAAAGGCTTTCACTTATCGAGGACAGTAGAAATTCTAGAACCATCATGCATAGCTTGTAACTTGTAGCAATGCTTGTATGAATTCACTAAATATGTCAAAGCATAGACCTCTTTAAATTAGAGCACTGTAAAATGCCCCGATACTGCTAAAAACTTATTTATGAAACCTAATTTTTAATTTGATTAGAATTGCATATATCTAACAAATAATGGACAACAAAAAAGGATGCATCAGGTTTAGATTAACCCTCTTTCCACAGTGTATGTGAAAACAATGACTTGATACAGCAAATGTCCAGGGTGCGATGTAAAAAAGATCAAAAGCTTTATTTTGAATAAGGTAAAAACTCTATTACATGATGAATAAAAGAAATGTAGGTATAATCATGATGTAGACATGTGGTCATAATAATATGAATCTTCGCCTTTTTCTTCCCTAGCTTCCATAAGCCATTTTTTAACTTTTTATTTTTCCATCTACATAGACAAATGAGGGCTTGTTTTTGGCGGGACAAATACTTTTTAATGGTACCATATAATGTACTGGGAAACCAAAACAAAATTCTAAGTTGGGTGAAATTTCGGAAAAAAACTTTCTTTCCATGGCAGTCAACATGGAACTCTGTTTACTTCCAGCATGGGTCACAGAGATGAGTACAGAGAAAGGATAGAGAGGACTCTTACGTAGTTCTTTCATGATCGGGCACAGAGATTCATCAGTGCTCTACACAATCATTAAGGGGAGAGCTTAAATGGGTTTTCTCACTACAGCGATTCATCTTACCTCAGTCCTGTTTTCTTGGTTTCATTTTTTAATTCAGGGGAGTGTTTACTGACTTTACTGGCTACTACTGGCCTGCAGAGACGAACTGCTGAGGACACTAGGTTTGCAGTTATAGCGACCAGTTCTGGCAGCCTATCAGGAGAGATTGAACAGGTCTGTAGCTATAGTGACCTGAGAAGCTGATGCAGCCCCTACAAGAGGGGATAACTCAGAATAGGTAGAATACTGCTAATGGACATATATTGCAAAGTGACTTGTTTTTGTAAGATTTTTAACATAAAAAGCAATCCTTGTAGTGAGACACCCATTTTAAAGGGGTTTTCTCACTGCATTGATTCATCTTACCTCTGTCCTGTTTTCTTGGTTTCATTTTTTAATTCAGGGGAGTGTTTACTGATTTTATTGGCTACTACTGGCCTGCAGTGACGAGCTGCTGAGGACACTAGGTCTGCAGTTATAATGACCAGTGCTGGCAGCCTATTGGGGAAGATCAAACAGGTCTGTAGCTATAGTGACCTGAAGAGCTGATGCAGCCCATACAAGAGGGGATATCTAGGAATAGGTAGGACACTGTTAATGGACACATATTGCAAAGTGACTTGTTTTTGCAAGATCTTTAACATTAAAAGCAATCCTTGTAGTGAGACAGCCCCTTTAATGCAAGACAGAAGTGAAATAGGTAAGACCACAGAATTATGTTATACCTAACTTCAAGGGATTATCGTTACCCTGATCACAGTACTAGAACTATTTCACAATAACAATTGCTTTTCATCTTCTCCTAGGACTTAATGGTCAAAAGTTCTGGCATGTATATTTTGTAAAGTACAAAATAATTAAACCCTACCACAAGGCCTAAACAAATAAACTTTAATTGAGGAAAGTTCCGTAATTTTCTATAGCTATTTCTGGAATTACAGACAATTCCTTTGAAACTATTGTAAAGGGACCTAGAGACATTTCTCAGCAAATCTTTAATTACAACTTTCTGCAAATTCCTTGGGATCATTTGTAATTGCTATGTAGAAACCATCATTAATTCTTATTATATGTTAACTTCGCTGGCTGGTGTTAATTGCTACAACCCCAAGTTGTCATAATATGAATTGAACATGGCCATAATTAACTCCTAGTGCACACACATAGTTACAGAACAGGCTCATTACAAATAGACTGGAAACCTATACGTGGACTAAAAACATGTAATGTAATATCACTGACATCATTGTTTGGGCAAGTTCATCTGTAGGATGTAAAGTAAATGAACAAGAAAGCTAATCAAAAAGTTACAGTGTTATATATATATATTTTATTATATTCATTCGACCAACCCCATGCTGCAATCCAGAGGCCCCCATATACAGTTGAAACCAGAAGTTTACATACACTATATAAAAAGACACATATGCATGTTTTTCTCACTATCTGACATGAAATCAGAATAAACCTTCCCCGTTTTAGGTCAATTAGGAACCAAAATTATTTACATTTGTCAAATGCCAGAATAATGCAAAGATAATTTTAAGCCATTTTTTTTACTTTCTGCAAAGTAAAAAGTTTACATACATTTACATCATACACACAAGAACGTGCTGATCAGCGCGTTCTTCTAAACTCAGGTACGTGCCGCAAGACGCCATGTGAACATACCCTAAACTAATGGTGACAGCGTTATGGTCTGTGAAGTGTTTTTCTGCTATTTGCAGGGCCCACTCATTCATGTGGAAGCCACTCTCAAATGATTTGGATTAAATTCATCCTTGTAGACTATGCATCTGATCTTCGACATGTCTGATATTGGTTGGAGGAGCATGACCAAGTCTTCAAAGTACTAACCTGGCTCCCTAATTCCCCAGATTTTAACCCAATTCAGCATCTGGGGACCACCAAAAACATAGGGCGACATGTATGAATTCGAATGCGTCGTTTTTTTGATACTTGGCGCCGACACTCCAGTTCTAAATAGATCTAGAAGAGTATAGAATACCACAGTATGAAGATTTTTGGCTCATTACATAGAGCTTTATGCGCCAAACTTCTCTCAACGTTTGGCGCTTTACACTCTATGCCCATACAAAGTTTGGCGCATTAAGCTCTATGCAATGCGCCAAACTTTGTATGGGCATAGAATGTAATAGAATGTAATGTGCCAAACTTTGAGAGACATATGAAGGAAGGCGCTTCAAAGTGAATTATTGCATCTATTACATTCAGTGTATAATGTGCCTGAATGTATGAAAGTAGATTTTGTGCGATTAAAAATGGTGTCTACAGTTCATCGCTCCTCGTCTGTGTGTTTGGTGCATAAAGAAACTTGGGCGCATTAGTAATGCGCCAAATATGTATAAAGGCTATAAATAGGCTGGAAATAAAAGAAAAGTCATTAGAATAGCATGTCAGTGAAACAATGGTAGTGGTCTTGCTTGGTGGACCACAGATCCCAGCAAGACCTGTGGTGTGCTGGCTCTTGTATGTAGAATAAAGGGTAAGAGCCGCAAAAGTAAATTTCAAATTTAATGTAGTAAAAATGTTAAAAAATCTGAACATCATCAGTGGGTTATTTAATGTAAAATTAGTTTTAGATTCTATGAATTTTGAATACATTTTTAGGAGATATTTTTATACTTTTGGGATATTATATATTTTTATATTATTTTTGTATGATAACATTTTTATTAAATATAAATAATTAAATTTTCTATAGTTTGATAATTATCAAAAATTACTATTTATTTTTGTACTGGTGTAAGCTGAGAAATAAGGGACATTTTGAAATGTATTTTTGCTGCTCCCACCCTTTATTCTACATACAGCAAGAGCCAGCACAGCACAGGTATTACTAGGACCTGTGGTCCACCAAGCAAGATGAGTATCATAGTTTCTTTTCACCGACATGCTATTCTAATAACTTATTTCCAGCCTATCTATAGCCTTTATACATGTTTGGCGCATTACATAGAGCTTAATGCGCCAAACTTTGTATTGACATAGAGTGTAATGCGCCGAACTTTGACAGAAGTTAGGCGCATTAAGCTCTATGTAATGCGCCAAAAATCTTCATACTGTCGTATTCTACACTCTTCTCTATTTATTTAGAAATGGGTTGTCGGCGCCAAGTAAAAAAAAAAATACGCATTCGAATTCATACATGTCGCCTATAGTGTTGCCTCCATGGATCCTCACCTATTCACCCTCCATCAGCTGTGGGATGCAATCAGCAAGACTCCAGATACCTGTGACAACCCACCAGGACCTTGTTAAGTCATTTGCAGTCCGTCTAGCTGCTGTCCGTGCTGCACACAACACTATCTGTGGATATTAGCTGGTGGTCATCACATTGTGACTAATGTGTGTATGACCCATATTGATATTTTTGCTGTTGATAACTATAGCTGACATTTCAATTCAACATTATTTTCATCTGGAATGATTTTTTTTTTTTTATCAGATGTGAAAATCATGTATAATAATAAATGGCTTCCTGAAGCTAGTCTGCAAACAGTGTTATAACAGACTCATAAGTCAGTTTTTGCTTAAAGGGGTTTTGCCACGATGTAAGATTGACGTGGCATCCTCCAAAATGTGTATTTAATCACTTTTCTAAATATATGTGATTACAAAAAGTGAGGCCTCTGAGAGCTACAGCTTTCTTTACAAGCCCTTAGTTACTTACAAGTTTTCATTAGACAGGACCAGCTTCAGCTGACAGGAGCCGAGGAGCTGATCTGGTGGCACTTGCTTTGTCTGCACTTCTTATCTGATGACAGGGAACATGACTGAGCTTTCAAGGGACTGTGGAGAAAGATGTTGTGTCTTTTGTATAGAGAATCCAGTGGTTCTAATGTTTTATTTGAGTACACATTGCACAACGCTCCCTGCTTCCTCTGCTTCCTCGGAGTTGCTGCTCAGGCCCCCTTCCTCTCGTCTGAGGCTGCTGTGCTTTGTTTATATTCTCTCCTGATCAGATTAAGAGGTAATGAACTCACTTCGTGGCAAAACCCCTTTAACTAGATATACAGTAGAAGACTGAGAGCAGAAAATGGCCATGTGGTCCATCTAGCCTGTCCTTATAATAAAGGCATTGGCATTGGATTGATTTGATTTAAGTGAAGATGTTTGGCCATAAGGCACAGCACCAGATTTGGTGAAAACCACATAATATCAGAATCAACTCTTCATACTTACTGTCTAGCATCGTAATGGAGGGATGATGATTTGGGACTGTTTTGTAGCCATTGTCATTGAGCTGACCATAAACTTTCCTGTATACCAAAGTGTTCTAGAGTCAAATGTGAGGCCATCTATCCAAAAGCTAAAGCTTGGGCGAAACTATGCTCATTTCCCCCGACCCATAAATGTTTAATTTTCCTCTTAACATAGCTAAACTAGGGTTTGTTTTCTAATGGTACAATTTAATGTATGATATAATGGATTGGGAAGTCCAACAAAAATTCTCCGTGTGCTGGAAATAGAGAATTATTCTTTTTTTTTTTTGTTTACAGAGTTCATTGAGAGAAGTAACTGACATGTTATCTTTAATATGTTTTGTTTTGAAAAAAAAAAGAAAAAACTTTTTTTTTAACAAAAAACTTTTCTTAAAGGGGTTTTGCCACCATGTAATGTTGACGTGGGAACCTCCAAAATGGGTATTTAATCACTTTTCTAAATATATGTGATTACAAAAAGTGAAAACTCTGAGAGCTACAGCATTGCTCAATCCCCCTTGGTTACCTCAATGCTTCCCCTAGTCACGACCCAGGAGCTGACAGGCCGCGCTTGCGTGAATCACTTCTTATCTGATGACAGGCAAAATGAATGAGCTTTTAAGGCACCGGGTAGAGAGTGCAGTCTGAGGCTGTCTTGCTGTATTAAGAATCCACTGTTGTACTGTTTATTATTTCACTTAAGTTTTGAGACGCTCCCTTGGATTCCTCACTCCCCCCTCCCCTCTCCCTCTCTCCACTGCAGCTTCATGACTCAGCGTGATTTGTTTACATCCTGCTCTTGTGCTGACAGGAGGTATGTAACTGGTCTCTTGGCAAATCCCCTTTAAAGACCTTCTGTGTGATGGCTGTTTTTCAGGATGAGGTCTAATTTATTGGTTACAATCTGGGGTGTAGGCAATACCCTGATCATTTTTCATTGCATTTTGCACCTTTGTTTTCACTTGTGTTAACCATGCAAGATAAATAACATGATATTGTTTTAGATCAGACTTTTGTGGTGATACAACCTATGTTAATCATTTTTATTAATTCTTTTCTATGTTAGAAATGGGAATATGTTTTTTCAAATTTTCAGCATTTTTTAACCTCTATTTTTACTATTTTTAAGTCTATTGTACTTGCTTCATCCCTGTTGTACTATATAGTGCATTACCTATGTACTGCAATTCATTTTTAGAGTGATTTCATTGATTTCCTATTATACCCTGCCCTAGTAAGAACATAGCAGACCTGAAGGCTTTTGTTAGGTTCCCGTCTGTTATGACAACTGAACAGCACCCCGGGATCTCGTAACGGGGCTTGGCGATGATCCGGGGTGCTACAACCCTTCCTAGTATGACTACAGCATGTAAGGTGTTAAATGGCCAGGATCAGTGTTATCTCAGATGCTGGCAGTGGGCACCCAGTAAGTAATAGTGGCACCCATTGCGTATGGCGTGGCCTTAGCCCACTTGATTGTCTCTTGGTGCAGCCAGGACTTTCAGATACATCCTGGTGCACTTGGGGTTTATGAGAGCTGTTCATTAACAAATGATGTCAAACCGGCGTCAAAATGTACAAGCTATTGATTCATGGAGTTTACTTAGTTTTTCACATATGGCTTTTTTTATTTGATCCAAAATGATATGTTTAATTTCACTTACTGTTTTCCAACCACATCTGCTGAAAGTTTGTTTTAAGAAATTATACACTGTCTATTGCTGGCTTTTTTAACGTTGAGTAAGGTTGGCCTCGTTCATTGCAATTTTTGCAAATATCTAACATGTTATTATGATGATGACTGAGTATGGTTTAACTAAGAGTATAAGGGCTCTTTCATACTTCAGAGATGTGTGCATGGAGCCTGCAGAGCAACAAGCAGAGTCCATGGCTCTATTCTGAGGAGTGGTCCCTCAACATACAATAATTTGTGGTTCCAGGATGAACATTGTTTACTGTATAATGAAACCATAATGCTATAGAAAACTAATAATTGGTTCTGTGGCCCTAAAATTTCACCGACATAGTCAAAAATGAAGAATAAAGAAAATTAAGCAGAAAACTAATGCAGATAATGCATGTCCTTACATATAACATCAGAAAGAGCTGCTGGAAGCTGGTAATCACCTTCTATCATGAGGCCCTAAACTTCTTTGGGGCATGTACTTTGTATATAATGTGCCAGAAAAAAAGAAAAGGTGGTCAACACCTGGGAAGACAGATGTATGATCGGGTTTTTCACCCTTTTCCGGCACCAACTGCGCCAAAGTGAGCCGGCTACGAGGTCTAATGCACCTAACATGAGGGGGCGTTCTGGGGACGTGGCGCACCACACTCGTAATATTAGACACATACATTAATGTGGGTTGGCAAAACTAGGCGCATTACTGCTCGGACAAGAAGTGGAGCTATATTTGCTGTTAGAGAAAAAAATTTCCAATATTTCTCAATTTAAACCTTGTAAGGATCAGCTCACTGGTAGCACGGGAAAACACAGTCTGTGACGTCCATTTATTCCAGTCACTGGCGTTTATTGCTCCAAATCCAATAAACAAGGAAACACAATGCAGCTTATCCTCAGCCAAACAGAACATAAGCATAACACCTTCGGGGTGCTTTAGGGGTGCTCTACAGACAGCCTGCTGTAGAGGTCCTCTCCAGCTCCAACACTGTCAGACTCCTTCTGACCAGTCTCACCCTGCACACCTGACCTGCAAGGCTTACATAGGACTCCAGCAAACCCAGGCCTGGACCTGGAACATGGGAGTAGCCAACCCACCCAGCTCTTTTGTCTACTCCAGTAAAAAGCTTAACCAATTAACCGCATAGCAGTTATGCTAAATGTATATAAAACGTATGTCAGTGGCCAAATGCCGCTGACACCAGTACTACATGGCTTTTTACCACACCTACTCAGTGAGACATATCGGCCGTCCACCACACCCCCTTGTGTTTTCCTACAACCTGTACAATAATAAAAAATAATTCATGATAATTATCAAACTATATCAAATTAAATTATTTAAATTTAATAAAAAAAAGTATCACATAAAGTTAATATAAAAATATATAATATCCAAAAATATAACATTATATCCTATAAAATGTATTTAAAATTAAAACAGTAGTACAGTAGTACTGTACTGTAGAGAGGAGCTACTAGACCACCAATCACTACCTACACCTCACTAATACATGTACGAGCAGTACAGGACATGTAGTACTGCACTGTACTGTAGACAGCGGCTACTTGCTTGAAAAAGGAAGATAATCCTTCCGAAACGTCGCAGCACGTACTACAGCGCGACTATTCGCTCTGTCAGAAGTCCACACAGAATGATTGGAGACTTCAAGAAAAGAAATATTGGACGTATGCCACTGTGCAACTGATACGGCACCAGGTTTTAAAATTTCTTGTTGTCTTGTGTTTTTTCACTGATTAATATGAAGTAAAGTTTGCTTATGGAAATATCCTGCACGCCTTGATGATAATTATTGTTCATGTACTGACATAAGAGTTGCTGGAAAGACTCCCTGAACCGAGGCGATCCTGGTTGACCGTTATAATAAGAATTAAGCAGCGATTGGTATTGATAGACAGCCGCTACTAGACATCCAATCACTGCATCCACTGCACTAATATAGATGTTTTAAAAGTAAAATATTAATGATAATTGGTTGGATTGTCCATCAATCACATGAGCTGCAGATCAGCAGTGTCTGGGACATTGTATGGTGGTTAAGGTTTCAAGATACAGGGCAACATGTATAATTTATGGTGTTTAGACAACAATTTTTAAGCGCATCAGAATAGTATAGAATGTGCCTGATTTATGAACCTGTTCTACTGTGGGTCATAAATCAGGCACATTTCTGGCTCAGGTATACCACTTTGAAAGTGGTTTACCTGTTCCAGCAAATATGCCTAGAAATGCCGTAGTGAAGCCATAAATCTATAGCTTCGTGCAGTTCTAGGGTACCCCGCCTCCCGCATGCCCCGGAAATCAGGCACATTACAAAGTGCCGCAGGCGCTCTGTAATGCACCTAATACCGACATTTCAGTAATGCGAACGGGTCTGCGCTAGATGTCGGGCTGAAAAGACACCAGACTTCTGGCATAGCCTCCTTAATACATGCCCACAATGTCCCGGGAAAGACCATGGTATGGTGACAATATTGTAACTTGAGAGACAACTTTATTCCGTGGTCTGCCATATTGTGCCTTTAACATTGTATCATGTTAATATCTTTTTAATGCAGCATCTCAATAGGCATGGTGCAAATTTTATTCTCTTGGATAGCTGACAGTCATAGCAGTCAGTATAGACTCTTTGCTCATATTTATTGTGACTGACACTCACTGCCATGGGTTGTACATTTTTAATAGTTAGCAAAGTCCTTTTACTGGAATCAAATGTTACAGGCCACCTGCTAGGTTGTCTTCTGATAACTGAAACAGCTGCCAGATGTCACTGAGAGTACGTCCAGAAGACGAGAAAAATTTGCTTGTTGGATTCCCATCAGATTCTGCGTCAGACACCGTGAATTTCATGTGGATTAAAGGTCTATTTTACAGTCATAAATGATTCCCATTCATCTCTATGTGGTTTGGATGCGGAATCCAAAATGACATACAAATATTTTGGATGCATTTTGCACACGGTTGGTAGTCATCCCCATGGACCTCAGTAGCACACTTTTCATGTAGAATACGACCAAAGAATGAACATGTTCTAAGTATTTTTACGTTTAAAATCCGACCAATGAAAATACGCGTTGTATGAACTACAAGATGTATTTTCTATGGAGGTCAACGGGGATGATGTACTTTCGGTTTTAGATGAGTATTACTTACTCGTCAATTGGACATAGCCTAAGGGCATGTCCCCACGGCAAGGGTTGTCGGCCGGTTTCTCAGCCGGTTTGCGGTTTTTCAGACTGCCTGCAAAACCGTCCGAACATGAGCACAATTGTGCTCTATGGAAAACCCGTGCAGCAGTCCCCACTGCATGGGTTTTCCGTCGGCAAAACATTGAGCAAGCACCTTCTTCCGTCTGGTTTTCGGACGGAATCTGTGCTTCTCAATGGGAGGGGGGAGGGCTCTTCTCCGCTCATCGCGGAGAAAAGCTGCCCCCCCCTACCCCGCGGCCGTGGGGACGGGCGCAAAACAGGACAAATACCGGCCGGTTGTCCACTGCCGTGGGGATGCGCCCTAAGTGTGCAGAAGCCATTATGCATAGTCATGATTTTTCACAAATCAAATTTACCTGGAACACAAAATATATAGTACTTACAATGGAATTATTAGAATTATAAGAATAATTCTGATTTTCAAAGAAATATTCAAATAGTGCATTGTGTCAAACTGTAATAATGAATAACATATAAAAGGCCCATTAAAAATAATAAACTGACGCACAATATAATAATCATAAACCTCCCAGATTAATACAGCCATGCACAATGTAATAATCTTTGTGCAGAAGGCACACTCTTAATTACCTTTTGTAACAATTGGTCGTGAAGTCAAAGTCTTATAAAAGTGTACTTTGACAGACTACCCACATAATTACATTGTAGAGTTTTATATTGCTAGAGTGATTGAGCGTTTCCTTTAATCCATTTGTCTTGTATTTGCGGAGGAAATCTGATTTATTACTTACACAATGAATGGAATTACATTTTTATTAAACCGATCCCCTTGGGACGTGTGTGTGGGTTTGAGCAATAGACTATCAAAACGAACGACTAAGCTTCTGGGTGTGATGGAATGGTGGCGATCCTTGACTGTACCGTACATAGCAGAAGGTACTTTATGTAACACCTTACTCACAAGGGCACAAGAAGTCATTAAATTGTCTTTGCAGCAGTGTTTATACAAAGGTAGATATCGAAATTTATCCGGCAGGGATTTGACTTTATCAGAATAGTTTACTTCATAATGTTCACTGATGTTGAGAAAACAGGTAGTCAACTAGTTTCTCAACAATTTTTTTCCCACCAAAGTAAGTGATGCCATTTTGCTAGGATATGCCATATCTTCTCTGATCATGGGGAGCACCTGGGCCCTAACAAAACACTCTAATCCCTTTAGATTTCATCCACTTTAGGGCATGTCCCTACAGCACAGGTTTTCACCTGCTTTTACAGACGGTTTACGGTTTTGAAAGCCATCTGTAAACCGGCTGGTAACCTTTTACATGGACTTCAATGGAAAATCCGTGCAGCAGTCTCCACTGCACGGATTTTCCTACGGACGGATTTTTAGACAACCGGCGGTCCGAAAAACATGAAACATGTTCATTCTTCCGCCCGGTTTTCGGGCAGAACATGAACATGCCGGCAAGAAGGGGGAGGGCTTGAGCCGCAAACCTTTAAGAAAAGCCATCCTCCTGCGTGTCGCCCCTAAACACGACCTCTAAACAGAGCAAATATCGATCGAGACTTCCAACCGGTATTTGTCCTGTGCCGTGTAAACAGCCCCTTACAGGCAAAAAAAGAATCCCAACAATCTAATTACAAGAGAGTATTTCTTATATCTATCTGTTTATCCTTTATCTGCCTGTCTATCTATCTATCTCTCTATTTAGCTCTCTATCTATCTATCAAGATATAGGTCTATCTAGTTCATGTCTATCTATCTGTTTATCCTTTAACTGCCTGTCTATTAACTATCCGTTTATCATCTATTAGTCCATATCTATCTATCTATTTATCTATCCCATTCCTATCTATATCTATCTACCCATTCCATATCTGTCTATCTATCTATTTATCTATCTATCGTATTTTTTGGACAATAAGACACACCAGATCATGAGACGCACATGGGTTCAAAGGACGAAAATAGGAAAAAAAATTGAAGCAAAAAGGGTGGGCTGAAGTGTAGTTTTTATTGGTAACATTTTGGAGTATAGGTGACTTTTTGATCAATTTTTGTTCCTATTTTTTTGGGATATGAAATGACCAAAAAAAACACAATTTTGATGTTTGGAATTTTTTTCCTTCTATGCTGTACAGCATATGGGATAAATGATGTTATATTTTAATAAATTGGACTTACGGACACGGCAATACCAATTATGTGTAACTTTTATTTATTTTTATTTGTAAAATGGCAAAGGGGGTGTTTTAAACTAAATGAACTGTCGTACACCAAAACTAGGCACATTATATGCCAGGTGCATCAGGTATGCTAGCAATGATATGCTATGCGCCTAATTTATGCTATGCACCTAGATTAGGCACATCAATTATACTATACAAGGTATACCAGATGCCAGATTTTTGATAGGTTCATTTATTCATACACTTACTTAAAGCCACTGGTGTAGCAGCACCTCTTTAATGACATGTCTCCTTTAATCTCCTTGAATACTTATTTTCAAACTTTTTTTTTAACTATAATACTTAGTCCCCCTAGGGTACTTGACCACTATGTGGCACAATCCCTTGTCCTATATACAGCAGTACTATTGTACTGTTGTATATAGGATGTTCACTTATTACCTATTACACCCTGCCTACGATACTTGGCAGCTGTGGAAGCCTGCATGAGGCCTTCTGCTGCCATAGGAACCAATCACCCCCTGCAATTACGTTGCAGGAATGTTATCGGACGGGGGAGTGGTGCACCGCACTATTCTTCATTCAGCTATATGCCGCAGCGTTAGTGCATTCGGACTCTCCCATATCTATCTCCTATGTCTATCTATATCTATCGACGCTGGCTAATTACAGCCAGCGTTGCACAATCTAGATTCCTGTGTGCACTCACAGCGGCTGTGAATGGACGGAGTGTGTGTCAGTCAATTGAGTAACTTGCTAGCTATTGAGGGTTAACGTTAGATACATCCTGGTCAATCATGCATTCCGACACACCAACTCTAGCGTCTCAGAAAAATGCCTGCAATTTTTTTATTGTTAAACTACATAATTACTGTTGAAAAAAAAGTAATTTAAAATGAATATAATGGTTGAATTTTTTAAAATAATTTATTACAAAAAAATAAAACTTTGGGATTTATAATGTAGAAAATCCGAACTTAAACATATAAATCATTGATCGGCGGTGATAAAAAAAAATGTAATACTAAAAAAAAAAAGTTGCAACATTTCACTCTTCTCACGGGACCTTTTTCAAACATGATACCAGGTGCAAAATTTATTAAACTTGTTGTTCTCATTGGATTTCGTGTGGCTGGTTTCAGCCCAAGGATGTGGAGCTGTATCTGCTGCCCCCATCCATATCCTCTAATATTGAGTGATAAGAAGATAAACACATGGAAACAATTGTGGGTACCCATCCATTAAGTAGTGGGAGGGACAGCAGACATAACACATCTCTCTTGCACTGTATATGGAGGGGGGGTAGCAACTTAACCTCTCTTTTTCATGTATATGGGGGGGGGTAGCAGACAAAAACACATCTCTCTTGCACTCTATATGGGGGGGGGGTAGAGCTAACACATCTCTTTTTCCCTGTTTTGGGGGGAGGGGGGGTAGCAGACAAACACTCTCTCTTGCACTGTAATGGAGGAGGGCAGAGACTAACACATCCTCTTGCACTGTTATGGAGGGGGAAAGGGCAGCAGACATACACATCTCTCTTTCACTGTATATGGAGGGGAGGTAGCAGACATAACACATCTCTCTTGCACTGTTATGTGGGGGGGGGGGGTAGAGACATAAAACATCTCTTTTCACTGTATAGGAAAGGAGGGGGAGAAGACTAACACATCTCTTTTGCATGTTATGGGGGGGGGTTAGCAAAAACACTCTCTTGCATGTATTGGGGGGGGGGTAGCAGACATACTGAAAACCATCCTCTTGCATGTATTGGAGGAGGAGGGCAGCAGACTAAACACTTCTTGAAAGTATATGGAGGAGGGGGGCAGTAGAATACACATCTCCTTGCCTGTTATGGAGGGGGGGCAGTAAAATTTAACACATTCTCTTGACGTTTTGGGAGGGGAGGGCAGCGACATAACACATTCTCTTTCACTGTATATGGGGGGGGTTTAGCAGACATCTGTAAACATCTCTTTCCCTGTATTGGGGGGAGGAAAGGGCAGCAGACATAACACATTCTTTTTGCACTGTATATGGGGGAGGGGCAGTAGTAAAAAACCATCTCTCTTGCATGAAATATGGAGGTGGAGGGCAGTAGATAACAATTCTTTTGCACTGTATTGGGGAGGAGGGCAGTGATAGAAAACATTCTTTGATGTTATGGAGGAGGAGGGCAGCAGACATAACACATCTCTCTTGCACTGTATATGGAGGAGGAGGGCAGTAGATATAACACATCTCTCTTGCACTGTATATGGAGGTGGAGGGCAGTAGATATAACACATCTCTCTTGCATGTATTGGGGTGGAGGACGGAGCAAAAACACATCTCTCTTGCATGTATATGGGGAGGAAGAGCAGTAAAATCATCTCTCTTGCATGTAATCTACATCCACCTCCCGCTTTTGGGGGGGGGGGGCCCCGTTTTTGGGGGGCCCCCCCACCCTCCCGAGGGTTTTTTTAAATCCCGCGGCGGAAGAGTCCCTGGTGCGTACTCTTGCCCCGCGGGCCGCTTCTAAGGCGGGTGAAGCGGCCGCTTCACCCCCCCGGAGTCTCGTGTGCGGGGGAGGAGGCGGGAGGGATGTTCCCTCCCCCCCCGTTGTACATCCCGGGCCGGTGTACTTAATGCAGGGCGCGGGGGGAGTGAAGCGCGGCTGCACTCACTTCCCTGCGATCTGAGGGATCAGGCAGGAGATGTCCGGAGCTGGGCCCCGGGTTAAAAGTAATGGCTTTTTTATTTTATTTTTATTTTTTTATGGGGGGGCCTACCTGGCAAAAAGGGGGCAACTCCCTGACTAACAGAAAGGGGGAAACTACCTGGTATCAATGGGGGAAATACTGGCTAAAAAAGGGGGGGAATACCGGCATCAAAGGGGCAATCCCTGGCTAAAAAAGGGGGCAAACCTGGCTATAAAAGGGGGGCAACTACCTGGCTATAAATGGGTGCAACTACCGGCTATCAATGGGGGCAATCCCTGGCTATCAAGGGGGCAACTACCTGGTACAAAGGGGGCAACTCCCGGGTCTAAAGGGGGAAACTCCCGGGCTACAAAAGGGGGGGGAAAACTACGGGCTACTAAAGGGGGCAACTGCCTGGCTACAAAGGGGGAATCACTGACTACAAGTGGACATTACCTCCCTTTAAGGGGCACACCTGATTTGGGGGTGCTACTCCTTTAAAGGGGATTACCTGGGGTTTCTTTCCCAAAAAATTTGCAGTTAGGCGGGTGGGTGTGGCTTTTGAAAGGGGGGTGGCAACCAAAAAAATGGGCGTGTTCCTACTTTTTTTTCAAAAGTTGGGAACTATGCGTAATGGGGAGGAGGGCACAGATATGACAATTCTTTGCATGTATATAGAGGAGGAAGGCAGTAGATATAACACATCTCTCTTGCACTGTATATGGAGGAGGAGGGCAGCAGAAAATAACACTTCTCTTGCACTGATATGGGGAGGGGACGCAGACATAAACATCTCTTTTGCCCCCTATATGGAGGGGGAGGGCAGCAGAATAACATCTTCTTGAATGTTATGGAGGGGGGCACAAAAAACACATCTCTTTGCATGTATATGGGGAGGAGGCAGCGACATAAACATCTCTTTGCACTGTATATGGGGGGGGAAGCAACATAACACTCTCTTTGCATTATAGGAGGGGGGAAACAAATAACACATTTCTTGAACTGTATGTGGAGGGGGGAAGCAGACATAACACATCTCTCTTCACGTAATGGGGGGAGGGCAGCGACATAAACTTTCTTGCAGTTTTGAGGGGGGAAGCAACATAAAAAACCCCCTTGCACTGTATATGGAGGGGGGGGCAGCAGGGCATAACAATCTCCTTGCCTGTATATGGGGGGGAAGCAGACATAAAACATCCCTTTTCACGTAATTTTGGGGGGGAGGGCAAGACATAAAAACTCTCTTGCACTGTTATGGGGGGGGAAGCAGAATAACACATCTCTTGCATGTTATGGAGAGGGGGCAGCGACATAAACATCTTCTTGCACTGTATATGGAGGGGGAGGGCAGCAGACATAACATCTCTCTTGCACTGTATATGGAGGGGGGAAGCAGACTCCTCTCCCTGCACTGTTATGGAGGAGGAGGGCAGCAACATAACACACTTTTGCATGTTATGGGGGGGGAACCAAAATCACATCTCTCTTGCACTTTTATGGGGGGGGTAGAGACCCTAAATCTTCTTGCATGTATAGGAGGAGGAGGGCAGCAGAATTACACATCCTCTTGCACTGATAGGAGGGGGGGGGGAACCGATTAACAAATTTTCTTGCACTTTTTAATGGAGGGGGGGGGCAACATAACATCTCTCTTGACTGTAATGGAGGGGGGGGGCAGCAGAATAAACATCTCTCTGCACTGTATGGGGAGGAGGGGGGAAGACATAAACATCTTCTTGCACGTATATGGGGAGGTGGGCAGAAGCATAAAAAATTTCTCTTGATGTTATGGAGGAGGAGGGCAGCAGACATAACACATCTCTCTTGCACTGTATATGGAGGTGGGAAGCAGACATAACACATCTCTCTTGCACTGTATATGGTGGTGGAGGGCAGCAGACATAACACATCTCTCTTGCACTGTATATGGAGGAGGAGGGCAGCAGACATAACACATCTCTCTTGCACTGTATATGGAGGAGGAGGGCAGCAGACATAACACATCTCTCTTGCACTGTATATGGAGGAGGAGGGGGCAGACAAAAAAATTCTCTTGACTTGTATTTGGGGGGGGGGAAGGACATAACCATCTCTCTTGCATGTTAGGGGGGGGGCAGCAGACAAAAACATTCTCTTCACGTAATGGAGGAGGAGGAAGCAGACTAACAATCTCTCTTTCACTGTATTGGAAGAGAGGGCAGCGACATAAAAACATCTCCTTTTCATGTATATGGAGGGGGAGGGCAGCGACTAAACCTCTCTTGCACTGTATATGGAGGAGGAGGGCAGCAGACATAACACATCTCTCTTGCACTGTATATGGAGGGGGGTAGCAGACATAACACATCTCTCGTGCACTGTATATGGAGGAGGAGGGCCGCAGACATAACACATCTCTCTTGACTTATTGGAGGTGGAGGGAGAGTAAAAAACATCTCTTTTCACGTAAATTTTGGGGAGGAGGGCAGGGGAATAACCATCTCCTTATGTTATGGGGAGGAGGGCACAGACTAAACATCTCTCTTGCACTGTATATGGAGGAGGAAGGCAGCAGACATAACACATCTCTGTACTATATTTTTCATAAACTTTCTGAAACAAGATGCCTTTATTTTGCTTTTTCCTGTACTATGTTTTGCTGTAATTACATATTATTTTCTGCGTACAGTGAAATGTGCTTAAAAGTAGAGCGCTAATCATTTAAATGGTAATGTGAGGACTACTAATGAATATTATGCGCCTGCTGAAAACCATTAGTGTGATGTCTCGTGGCCTCCAGTTTGCAGTACTCTTCATTTTAAATGCACATTCAGTGATGATCTGCTCTATTGCATCATTACATCAAATTGCTGAAAGGGTCTTGATTAAAGCAATTATTTGCCCTGTAATGTTGTGCATCCACATTGTTGCCAGATAAAACATTTATTTACTCTTATACAGAAAAATATTGTAAAGTTTTATGTGTTGCAGGAAGGCACAAGATATTATTGTGGACGGACATTATGTGTCACCCCACTGCCCGGGGGTCGGTTAAGTAAAGCCATTTAAATTTGTGTCAACAGCAAAAGGCCACTGCCGTTTTTCATTTTTTTG
>JAODAL010001576.1:0-224863 GCA_025379985.1 Phyllomedusa bahiana | reverse complement strand
CGGAAAATTTTTTTTTTTTAAAAAACCCGTTTTTTTTAAAAGACCCAGTAAAAAAGCTTTAACCCTTTGGTTTAAAAAATTGGTCCAAAATGGGCCGGAAAAATTTATTTTGTATGTGTCGTTTAAAAAACCGTGTGTTTTACAAATGTAAAAGCACAAACAGGCTTAATTAACCTTTCGACATGATTTAGGCTACAGGAAAAATGGTATATTTTGGCGTTGAAAAAGACGGTTTATTTTGTCAGCACACCAGCAAAACAAAGTTTAAATTTAAAACCCCTGGATGTAAATTGCGCAATAGAATTAAGCCGCACAAAATAGTAGCTTGTAGGTGTTACAATTGCGTGTTTTCTACGCCACACAACAAGAGATCAGTTGTAATTATCCTTTGCTTGTGAATTAGGCTAAGGAAAAATTTATATATTTTGGCGTTGAAAATGTAGGGTTTTTTTTGTCAGCACACCAGCAAAACAACGCTTAATTAACCCACTGGATGTAAATTGCCCCAATAGAATTGAGCCGCAAAAAACTAGTACTTTGTTAGGTGTTACAATTGCGTGTTTTCTATGCCACACAACAAAAAGATACAGTTGTAATTAACCTTTGCTTGTGAATTAGGCTACAGAAAAATTTTATATATTTTGGCGTTGAAAAAGACGGTTTTTTTGTCAGCACACCAGAAAAACAACGTTTAAATTTAAAACCCCTGGATGTAATTGCGCAATAGAATTGAGCCGCACCAAATAGTAGCTTTGTAGCGTGTTACAATTGCGTGTTTTCTACGCCACACAACAAGAGATACAGTTGAAAATTAAACCCTTTTTGCTTGTGAATTAGGCTTACAGGAAAAATGAAATATATTTTGGCGTTGAAAAAGAGGTTTCTTGGGGTCAGCACACCAGCAAAACAACGCTTAATTAACCCCTGGATGTAAATTGCACCAAAGAATTGAGCCGCACAAAATAGTAGTTTTGTAGCTGTTAAAATTTGCGTTTTTTTCTACGCCACAACAAGAAGATACAGTTGAAATTTAAAACCTTTGTTTGTGAATTAGGCTACAGGAAAATGTATATATTTTGGCGTTGAAAAAGACGGTTTCTTGGGGTCAGCACACCAGCAAAAACAACGTTTAATTAACCCCTGGATGTAAATTGCGCAATAAAATTGAGCAGCCAAAAATTGAAGTGGTTTTTTTGTATTGAAAAAAAAACGCTGTTCTTTAAATGAATACAACAGGAACTGGCTTAGATTCCCACTTGGATATTGAATGTATATGCAGCTGCAGTGGACGCACACTGGATTTCAGATCCAATACCCCAAAAAAATTTGAAATAGAAACATTAAAAGAACAGTCTCTGAGACAAGCTGAGACACCCCACAGAAATCGCTATTATAAAAATCAATTCTTCAGTAAGAGCTATCAGCCGCGCAGCACCTTCCCTGATGAGCACAGTGAGAGGAGTGTGAGCTCCCGGGGTCGCGCCCCGGACTTATGTAGTGCGGGGACGTCACAGAATCCCGCTGGTCTCTGATTGGCTTCACCTCTGCACATGTCATGCAGGCTATTCCCTTCTTCCTCCCAGAGTGCTTTGCCCCATGTAGCGCCATGTGTCGCAGCCCCTTTTATCAATCAAAAGCACACTTTTGTTCACCCGAAGTACCCCAAAGTTCGACTTGTTCCGAACCGAAGTTTTCCTGAAATTCTAAACGAATTCCACTTCGTTAGAATCAATTCGCCCATCTCTAATTACCAACCTCAAAAATTGACATACATTTCCTATCCAAATGCACCTTATTGCGGCATGAAAATTCTCCTCCTACTTGTTTTAGCTACCTTGTTCCCTAAGTCGCCTTGAAGTAATAATTGTTGTAATCACTCTTACTGTATATTGTGTGCATCATGGACCTTTAATGGATCATTTACACTGTCTTCAAGATAACTAAAAAACCCTGTTTTCCCCCTTTGGGGTTAAAACAGAAATGTAAAATTTATCAAGGGTTTTAATTCTCATTAAAACTAGTGATTTTTCATAAGATGTGTTTTTCTCAAACTGCAAAAACTTTTTACCAGTCTAAAATCTTTGGAAAGGCTTCATAAAGAAACTCCAACAATTGCTGCTCTCATACACCTTACCCAGTTCTACCTTGTCATACATGGACTTTATATGTGAAATGCAAACAATTCTGATAGCTCTACACATGCTCATTCTATGAATGGAGTAATCAGGTTGTTTGCTTGTGTTGTGTGAGATAAAGGGTCCCCTTTTTGGGGATTTTTGTACACTGGATCAAGTGAGATTTGTCCCTACCACAGAACTTCATGATGACACATTAAAGATCTTCTCAGTCATCCACTATGCATGTCAATCTAAAATTCCCCTTGTATTTGCCCAAAATGCGCACTGCATTTCCCCAACTGCGGGCCCGGGGGACCCTTATGTTCCCAGCCTCCGTTGTACTACTCGCTCACCTCCCATCCGCACCTGCTTTGCTCCCTTCTCTGCTCCTTGCCATGTGCACTTGTTCTCAAAGGATGCATGTCCCCTTTTTAAAAAGGGTTTTAAAAGGGGCCAAAGCAACTCTGACACCCGATAGCTGGCCACCTGTACCTTTTTAACCACACGTCTTTCCTGTCAGTGTGTGGGGGTTTGTTTTAGAACCCTTTTGGGCCTTAGTGTTTGACTTTTCCTGTTCTTGTTTCCTATTTTTGGGCCCTTTTCCCTTTGTATTCCTGCCCTATTTTCTACCCCCCTGTTCCACCTGAACCCCCTTTTAAAGCACCTTGGGGGCCTCGGAGCAACCAGAAAAGGGTGGGGCAACCGGGGAATTTTCCCCAGCCAAATCATCGGGGGACTTTGTGGGGGCTAGGTGAAACCAGGGGCCCCTTGGGACCCCTGCTTCATGGGGGTTATTCCCATGTTTTCGTAGTGCCAGCTGTTTTCCAACACCTGCCTGCGTGACAATATTATTCTCATTAAGTGATGAAAAGGCTTTTAATCAAGTATAGGAGGCTGCTATCCCTGACACTGAAGTGGGGTGGATGATGATGCATTACATCTGTACTTTGCATACAACCTCCTTGAAACTGGAAGAGTTTAATTGGGTCCTCATTTAATCTTTTTTTAATTTGAAGACCTACTTGTTTGCATCTTCAAAAAAGTGTTTAAACTCCCAAACCCGTGGGGAAATTTTTTTCCCCTGGGGGCCCCCGTGGAGTTGATTCCGGGGCCCATCAGTGGA
Source organism: Phyllomedusa bahiana (assembly GCA_025379985.1). NCBI lineage: Eukaryota > Metazoa > Chordata > Amphibia > Anura > Hylidae > Phyllomedusa > Phyllomedusa bahiana. The sequence goes on along the minus strand of JAODAL010001576.1, from coordinate 221,623 downwards.
ATTTCATTCTGGGGGAACACCCTACAGCTAATGTACATAATGGGTGTAAAACGCTGCCCTTGCTTTTGCCCCCTTTCCCCTCTGCCCTTTTTGTCTCTGTCAGGGATGTATATGCGGTTTAAAAGAAAAAAGGTCTGCCATTTCAAGGGGCCCTTCCAGGAGTTCCCCTGTTTTCCCTGTGGCTGGTCGACCCCCTATAATATGTTAAAAATAAGGGGAAATTTCAAAATTTTAAAATCAGCCCCTCGCTGCAAAAGAGGGGTTTTGCGGGGGCCCCCGGGGCCCCAGTGTTCGAGGAACAAAGTGCATTCTCTGTAAATTGCAGGAAACTTCCAATCCCCGGCACTTAACACTTTGACCATGGCATAATCAAAGGGCATTTCCCTGGTCCTTCGGGGGACCTGATGGAGCCCGGAGAATGTTTTCAGTTTATTTCCGGGGGGGCCCCAGCATAGACCCAGGGCGTCTGTATAACAAGCCGCAAATCAGGGCACAGTGTGGGTTGTGCTGGGCGGAGTCTGTGTTTAAAAATGACACAGTTTGTAATGATTAGGGAAATTCATTATGCTAGTTTTTAACCCAAATATAAAAAAAAAATTGTACAATAGTTATCCTTTAAAAAGGGTAAAAAAAAAAATAAAAACGGTTAAAAAAAGTAAAAAAAATTAAAAAAAAGGGTTTTTAAAAAAAAATTTGTTTTAAAATTGCACAAAAAAAAAAAAAAACTACAAAAATTCGGTATCCCCCAACTGTTTAAAAAACCCGTCAATTAATCTAAAGGGTTTTTTTAGTGTTAAATTTTAAAAACATGTAAAAAACAAATTTAAAAAAAAATGCGTAAAATTTTTTTTTAAATTTAAACTATGCTCCTAAAAAGTACAACTTTTCCCGCATAAAACAAATCCTCCTACAACTGCGTCATCGAAAAAATAAATAAGTTACAACTTGAAAAGCAAGGAAGCAAAAAAAATATTTAAAATTTTTTGGTCATGAAGGCCTTTTCATGCTTGGTGCTTAAGGGGTTAAATGTTCTGCTTTTGCAGGTCATTTACTTGTTTATGTCTCAAATACTTAGACCATCCTTTCTTTATTTCTGCAATCTATGAGTTTAGATATTTCAGCAACTAATATTATTTTTGACTTCCTTGAGAAAGCATCATAAACCCAAAGGGAAAAGGGAATAGCTGATTGAATTTTGCTTTTAAACCTGCACCCACATAAATTTATGTGGGAAAAAAGCATTATTTTATTATCTTTAAAGTGAGGGCCCCAAAATTAAAATTTCTTCTAAGTTAGAAATTCTATTTAAAAAAGGAAACCCTTTCCAACTGGGGAAAACAAAGGCCTTTAGGGACGCAATTTTTTGTCCCGTCTTGAAACAACTTAAAGGGGCTTAATCCTAAAACCCCAAATAATGTTTTACTTAGTGAAGGAAAACCGGATGAAATGGTAACTACATGCTTATGCCACCACTCCTGCTTTGGGCATGTCCTTATTGTTTCACCTAGTGCCTCTTTAGATGTTATATTCTTCTTTGACGTGGTCTCCTCTAGCGCCAGCTGTGATGTAACGAAAGGGAAGGGACTATTGTCACCAAATATGACAAAGCATACAAAATAAAGGTTAACTAACCATGGCACTCTGGCTCTAGTTTTTATTAGAAATGTAAAATTCCATCCTCCACTGGAACTAGCATAACCTCGCATTACTTCCTTAGCCAGTCCCATTTCATATCTCTTAAGGGGGACCCACAAGTCAATGAAATTTTGAATGTTTCACCCACATCTTCTATTTCAAACTGTACTAGTTTGCTTGTCAGTTTTTAGTTAAAATGGGAAAATTATCCTCCACTTATCTGTGTGTTGATGTCCTGCACAGTTATGAAACTGATGCTAGCAGAATAGAACAATATGGTGGTCTTTCCATGACAAATTTCTTTTTGTTCTGTATATGAATTGCTGTTACTAGAATTGTAGATTGGTTCCACCAGTTAAACAAAAAGCTTTGGGTATGTTTGGAGGCTCTGTTGTCACCTTTAACCTTTACACAGGGTTGACTTCCACACTGTTATCATAACATCCCACTTCCTTGACCTTCAGACATGTTGAAGATGATGCTTCCTGGAGACCTTATGTAAATCTTGTGTCAGATTTCCCAAACCTCCAAAAAAACGGGGGAATTTTTCCCAGTGGGGCACTTTTTTGAAAAAATCTCACTGTTTTTAATCACTTACTTACTCCCTTTGGGGGGGGGGGACCTTGTGTACCCCCCATAACCCCCTAATTTAAAAACAATCCAAAATTTAATCTTAAATCAACAATATATGTTCTACTTTCCTATCCAGTTGATAGAGAGCTTTACAGCACTTTCTCTTCTGAGGAACAGGCAGAATGTTTTACCCTTTGTCACTAATCTTCTTTTTGCTGCAGAGGAGACCAATTATAAAATCCTAACATGGTGGTACAGAGTTGCTGTATCACACATGTTTAGCGTTAATAGAAGTTCTAGTAGAACTTCTTAAAACTTTTGGGGGTTCCACGGCTTTTTTTGCCGAAGGGCCCCTATTCCGTGGGCCCGGATTTGGTTCATAAAAAGGCCCAAAAAACCCGTCGGAGTCCCATTCGAAAATCCCTCCCCATGAAAATAATTCCCCCCTTTCACTGTTTGCCTTGTGAATGCCTTTTTTGCTCACTTTTGTACTGTACAGTCTGTCTTAAAAGCATTTTTTCCCCCCAAAAAAAATTTGGGGGGGTTTGCTGGCTGCGTCTTTCCCACCTAGAAATGTTATTTGGCCTTTTTGGCCCAAAAAATGCCTAATTTTATTTATATATTAAAAAAAGGGGGTTGCAAAAAACTACCAAAAATTCTTTTTCCCTTTTTTTTTGGGGGAAAATTAAAAAAACCTTTAAATTTAAAAATTTAAAGGCTTTTGGGGCCCCCCTGGGGGCCCCCAATTAACTTTTTAAAAAAGGGAAGCGTTTTTTTTTAGCCCTTGAAAAGGAAAGGTTTCCCAATTTTTTTTTACTTTAAACCCCAAAAAAAGGTTTCAAACCAGTAAAATTTTAAAAAGTAAAAAGGGGTTTTCCTAAAGAAAAAATTTTAAAAGAAAATTTTTTCCCTTACTTTTTTGGCAGTTTTTGTTTAGGTGCCCAAGAATCTAAAATTCGAAGTTTTAAAAAAAGCTTTTTATGCTCGTTTTAAAATTTACCCAAAACTTTTTTGGGGAAAAAAGGGGGGGGGCATAAAAAAGTCTTAGGGTTACTTTTAGTTTTTTTTCCCCCAAAAAAAAAGGGAAAAAAGGTATTTATAGTCAGAACCCGAAAATTTTTTCCTTTTTAAAAAAAATTTTAGTTCTTCCCCATTATTTCCATTTTTTAAAAATGTGGTTTTTTTTGAAAAGTTAATTTTTAAAGGATAAAAAGTTCAAAAATATTATTTAGGGAAAGGGAAAATGAACTAAAAAAGCGAAAAAAAATTTTTGGTATTTTAAAAAAGGAGTTTAAAAATTTTGAATACAAAAAAAAATTTTTTTTAAGGAAGAGACGAAATTTAAAAATTTTCCCCCTACTCGAGGACATGTGTCTTCTTTCAACCTACTAACTATGTAACTATGTAACTATGTAACTATGTAACAGAGTGCTTGGATTTGCTTAATCATACTCAGTGGCCAAAAGTTCAGTTTTTGCAGTTTTGGGGGTTCAGTAATTGTATAACCCACCTTCTCCAAATCTCCTATGTATCAAATTGGCTTTTGGGCCCCCACAGGATGCAGGGCCCCGTAGCAGCTGCTACCACTGCACCTCCTATAGCCCTTGCTTGCAAGCTGTCCTCATCTTTTTGGTTAGCCATTGAAAGGAATGAAGTATATTAGCCTGTCAATTTTTTTTCTGTCACTCTTAGAACCACATTTTCTACACTAAGTTGTTCCACGTATCCAGTAAACTGTTATGGATTGTAATTCCAGCTTCTCCTCACTTGTATAGGTATAAAAATTAACCAGAACATCTTCTCCCATTGACTTTAATGGGATTCGAGTTTGAGTTCTAGCTTGAATAGAACCTCGAACCGAACTCACTAAAATTCGAAGTTCTGATCAAACTAGAACTTTTTACTGCTCGCTCCTCTCTACACATGTTATTCCTAACGGTCTCAGACTTTTGCTGACTGTACGGGTCAGTTTGAGGCACAGTAACACACAGTACAGTAGTGCCCTACTCTCTAGTTTTTTTTTGGCTAAAATAAAGGAATTAAGGTACTTCTATAGTCTATGATCCACCTGTTTTATTAATATGTTCCTGGTTCATTAAAAATTTCTGCTCCAGAGTCTAGTCAGATTATTTCTCATTGTTTGTAGAACTGTGATACTGTGTCTATGAAAAGATCTACATTTTACCACTGTAACTGAAATGTTTCCAAGAAATACTGCACTTTCAGGGAGAAGAGAAACTAGTGACTAATTTGAAAGCAGATACAGTAGTTGTCTGGCTATTTGGAGAACTTGGCTAGATTTCCTAGCTACTCCTGAATACATAAAAATGTACTTTTTTATTTGAAGGAGAGAGAGCTCGATAAACTATGCCATACTATTAATGCTTTATATCTCTTCTCTCTTATTCTGTCTATGTTCCTGAGAAATTGTGGCATTAGATTCCTTTATATGTTATATTGCGCTGGCTTGTTACAACCAGGAAACTAGCAGTTTGATCAACCTTCCCTGGCGTCACTGCTACTTAGTACACAGATAAATCAAATTATTATGACCTCCAGCTAGTATCCAGAGTTACCACCATGTGCAGCACAGACAGCAGCTAGATAGACTGGGAGTGACTAAATAAGGTCCTGGTAGTTTTTCACAGGTATCTGGAGCCATGCAGACTGCAGAATATCCCGCAGCTGCTGGAGAGCAAACACAACGATTGAGGTGGTCCCACAGATGCTCTATTGGATTCAAATCTGTAGAGTTATAGGCCAGGGAAGCACTTGGAAATCTTTATCCTACTCTTCCCTCCTGTATTGGACATTTCTAGGTGTGTTACATGTTGTATAATCTTGCTGGAAGATCTCTCCCGCCCCACAGAAGATAATCAGCATGTATGGGTGCACATGACCTGCCAGAGAGGATTTATCTCCAGATCAATTGAGAGAACCTTCCACATGGATGAGTGGCCCAGGGATTGCCACAAAAACATTTCCCAGACCATAACACTGTCACCACCAGCTTCCATTCTTCAAGCAATGTTTGCATAATGTTTGTTCTCTGTTTCTTGCCTGACATGCCAACATCCACACATGACTTATCGGAGAAGGCCACTCTTTGCCAATCAGAGGAGGTCCAATTCTAATACTTCCGTGAATATTAAAAGTTTTTTCTGCCAATGCAACTGCTAAAGCAGAGGTGAACTCAGGACCATCTTAATCATTACACTACTTAGGTCATGGCACCACACTGACGTCTTACAGGCAGCCTACAAGACAAATTGACAAGGCAGGGAGCTGATGGCTCCACCATGGTTTTAAACTGTTTACATATCCTAAGAATACACCAATGGTTAAATACTCCACTTTGACCCAGTGACCCAGGGCGTGTGTCCTGGATTCCCAAAGAAATAAATTCACCACCTGAGGACAGTATGCTTATGGGGCCACCAGGCAACTTCCCAGTGTGTCCAATGAATAAGATGGCCCTGGGTGCAGTGACCATCCAGCAGCTTTGGTGTACCATACATAGCAGGGTTCGCTGAACTGTTTTAGACTCATTTGGTAGCCCCTGAGCGAGCTGTTTCACTAATATGTCAGTTAACTCTCACACACCTTTGTAGCTGATGTTCACCTCCTTTTTGTTAACTTTTTTTTTTAAAGTATTTTCCACCCTCTTCCCATTTTCCATGTTTATTCTTATATTTTGAAACATTTTCAATGTAAACTAAGAATGCCAAAATTGTATGATGTAAGCTTTCCCTAGTGTTGGTTACAGATAACCAGATCTTTTCATTGGGACATTTGGGACTCTGAATCGGAAAACTGGAGTTGCAACTGTTATAAAATATGTTAAGAAATTGTCAACACAAAGTATTTTATCTAAAAGTTAAATCATGTTGAAAAGTGGACCTTTCCCTTAACTTGGGTCAAGGTCGATATATAATTATAAGCACAACCATAAGGAATAAATAATAATTGCACTCCATTTTTACCTGTCTTCTTCATAGTAATATTTGAGGTCTACTTAACTCCTGAAGAGTAAAAATGGGAGGATAATATTTCATTGTCGTATTATATTTTTGAAAGAAGTATTTGCTGTTGTCCTGACTTGCTCTGATGAAGCAGTTTGTTTGAACATCGCTAGTCATTAGATAATGTCAACACTACTTCCAGAAGATCTTACTAGGAAACAAATCAGGGCTATTATCTAGTGGTACTTGGCCAAAATGATACATTATTCAAAGTGTTCAAAGCAGCATCCAGTATTAGCACTTTTGGATAGTAATGGAAATACAGACTTATAGTGCTGTAAAGGTGCTCAGAGCATGATAAATGAACTGTATAGAGAAGACTCTGGCAGCATAATAGTTAAAGAAAAATACATGTGGTGTCAGCAGAACAGCTTTAACAGTACACACAAGAAACGAAGATTTTTTCTAGTTCATTGATCTCCAACTTGTGGCTCTCAAGCCGTTTTGATTTTATCAAACTACATAAAAGGAATGTTTCCTGTTCGGGAGGACCCAATGCACCCATGCAGTATGCAACCTGTTGCTTGTAATAGTTCAGTAATGCTTGTGGTGGTGCTGCAGAGAAATATACTTGGTGCTGGGTTTAACCATAGATTAGAGCTGATCCTAATACCAGGTCATTTTGTGACCAGCTTATCTTCAGAAGACCCTACTATCAATTTGATTGATTTTGTTACAAGTTACTCTCAAAGGCCTGATTCACATATAAGAATCACTAAAAAATAGCACAGCAAGTTGTTCTATATTCTTCTGTCTAAACAGGTCTCTTGGTGTCTGTACCTCTGCAGCGATGGTTTCGCACGCAGATGTGAACCAAGCCTAAAATATTGGTACAAATATAGTGGTTTGCAAAAGTATTCCTATCCCTTTTCCTAATTTTTAAACATTACAGCCACAAACAAATGTATAAATTTTGTATGATAAAGCAACACAAAATACCAGGTGAAGTGTAAATAAAATTTGTGCTTTTCTATTTTTTTTTTTCAAATTAAAAAACTGAAAAGTGTGACATGCATATGTATTGTAGGACCACCTTTAGCTGCATTGACCGCTGTTGTGGCAGGTGTCCACCAGCTTTACCTAACTAGAAGCTGGAATTTTTGACCATTCTTCTTTGCGATTCAAAAATGTTCGGCAACCTATCTGAGCTAGATATATTTTGCAATTTTCAAGTCATGCCAGCTATTCTGAATGGGATTCAGGTCTTGTCTTTGACTGGGCCATTTTAATACTTGAATATGCTTTGTATCTATAGTGACATAGTAGATAAGGTTGAAAAAAGACACATGTCCATTGAGTCCAATCCATAAACTTACTACAAAGGAAGGCATAAACCCCTATGAGGTGGATGCATATTGCCCCATACAAAAGGAAACATTTCTTCTGAATTCAAATATGGCAATCAGTATAATCTCAGGATCAACAGCCTATCTCTAGAACCTAGTCCTTATAACGTGTGATATATTTTTCAAAATAAGCATTTAGCCCTGAATAAATCCACCATGACAACCACTTGTGGCAGTGAGTTCCATAGTCTCACTGCTCTTACACTAATAAATCCCCATCAATTATGATGGTGAACCCTTCTTTCCTCAAAACATGGAAACTGACCCCTTGTCATTGTTGCAGGCCTAGGTATAAAAGATCACTTGAGAGTTCTGTATACTGTCCTTTTACACATTTGTACATAGTAAATTGCCCCAAAATGTCTTTTTTCCAAGCTGAATAACATCAAGTTAGCCTGTCTTGGGACTGCAGTCCACCCATTCACCAAACCAACTTGGTCCCCCTCCACTGTACCCACTGTAGCTCAGTTATTTCCTTCTTATACACTGATGCTCAAAATTGTATACTATATTCCATGTGTGGCCCCACCAAAGATTTGTTGAGAGGCAAACTATGTTCCTGTCGTGGGCATCTAGGCCTCTTTTAGTGCACCCCCTAATGTTATGTATCTTGCCAGCAGCTGCCTGGAATTCAAGTTCAAGAAGGGCTTAAAGGGGTTGTCTCACTACATTGATTCATCTTACCTCAGTCCTGTTTTCTTAGTTTCATTTTGAATTCAGGGGCGAGTTTACTAGGCTCCAGTAGAAGCCAGGTCCGTAGCTATAGTAACCAGTGCTGACAGCCTATCAGGATAGATTGAACAGGTCTGTAGCTATAGCGACCTGAGGAGCTGATGCAGCCCATACAAGAGGAGATATCTAGGAATAGGTAGGATACTGTTAATGGACATATAGTGCAAAGTGACTTGTTTTTGCAAGGTCTTTAGCATAAAAAAGCAATCTTTGTAGTGAGACAACCCCTTTAATATTACAAGTTATGGAAACTAGATTCTGGAGACAAAGCATTAATCCAGGGATTTATTCTGATTGCCATATTTGGAGTTGAGAAGTTTTCCTCTTGATGAGATAGTTGGCGTTTGCCTCAATGAGATTTTTGCCTTCTTTTAGATTAACACTGAAGGGTTATAGGTTGGACTTGTGTGTTTTTCCAAAATTATCTACTATGTTCCTATGGCTTCTGTTAGAAGCTAGAGAAGAGAAAGCCTTAAAGTACGTCCACATGACACAAGGCAAAATACTCATTGGATTCTGAATCCTAAAACCGCTTTGCCCAACAAGCATTTTGATGAGGTTTTCAATTTGGATTTTAGGTAGTTTTTTTCCTGTCTGATTTACAGTCAGAAAACAAGTCCCATTTTGTCTCTATGGGGTTTTGGATGCAGATCTGACATAGAAATGTTTAGGAAGCACTTACTGACCTAAAATACGGTAAAAGAATGAATATGTTCCAAATTGTTTTCTAAAAACTGCATTTTTGAAATCTGACCTCAAGAAAATCCGAGTTGTGTGGATTACAACTCAGATTTTCAATTGAGGTCTATGCGGATGGTTTTACAGCCGGGTTTTGACAGATTTGAAAATGCTTGCTGTGTAGACAGACCCTTAGGTCAGTACAGGTTTTCACAGTCTAAATAAGAATGCAAATGTTCCCATTATCTGACAGTACACAGAAATCTTGAAAATGATGAGGAAATAAAACAGTCGATTTGATAATGACATAACTTTTCAGTATACAATGATTAAGCTTTATTATAGAAATCCGAATGTTGTCATACTCTGCGCCAATTCAGAACATAACTGCGGGCCCGTCTCTTTCGAAATTACCGTAGCATGACCGCGGCCTAATTTAAAAAGGATGTTCTAGAAAGGGAGAATTTTTTTTCTTTCCTTTTAATATATTTGTTCATTTCATATTTGTCACTGGTTTGTTTGCTAATTTTCATTTGCAGGCGTCACTTCTCCCAGCTAACCGGGTGCCTCAATGGGCCACTGATTTCTTTGAAATGACAGGCTGTAAATATGCATAAAAAAAGCATTGCAATTAGCGCGTGTGTGGTTCAGTGCTGCTTGATTTCATTGGCAAGTTTACCCACTGTGTTGATAAGCTACATTATCTAGAAAATTGGCCGCTGAAAAACAGCACCTTTGATTGCCAGCGAAAGTTTCAGATAACAGGGTGCTGAAGGGAATTATAATTGAGGTTGAATATGTTAACCAGGGTGTCACATGCTCCTTAGAAGCGCTAATTTATCAGCATGTTGGAATTTTTATTAACATTTGGAAAGCGTCCCTGCCACACTAATGAACTACAATTGGCAGTTCCGATTTTAGTTACTGTCATCTATAAGAAGTTAAATGTAATTTCATTGTCGGAAGAGATATGTAAATTTATTTGTTCTGGGGCTACAGAAATTATACATTGCACACAACACAAATATGACGCCAAGGAGAGATAGCGCCAGTCAGTGTCAACTATATCCAGGCCAGCCGCCGGTGAAATTGAAGTGTTTGAATCTTACTGTGTCCGGTTCTCATTAATAAAATGGGATGTTAATGCTGTGTGTGCATTTTGATGGGAAATCATTGTTTTAATCGAGATTGTCAAGGCTGCAGGGGTTAGGGGCTCAGTGAGGCGATGTGACTTCTACTCCCGGCCCCTTTGAGCCTCAAACTTTAATGTGTGCTTAGTATACTGGTTTTAGGAGAAGATGTGGTGAAAGGGATGATGGGGAAGGGGGGACATGAAGCTTGGAGCTTGTTACGGTCATTTAGGAAAATTAAATGTACAAGACAGGATTGAAACTCTGTGCACTTTGCTGGATGCTGAAGAGAAGCTGCACAGTGAGAATCCTGAGAAGCCACTGGATTCCAAATGATTGAAATATTTGCAGTTTATCTATAGTATATTGTGACTGGTACAGAACGTAGCTAGGGGGAGTGCGGTCATGTGCCTTGGTTGCTGGGGGGCACCAATGAGTCCATCTGGTTTTCCCCTGGGTGAAGAAATGCCTCCCTATGTCTCTGTTTTAATACTTTCAAAGAAAGCTTCCCATTTAAATTTAACATATAAGGAGATAGAATATATGTGTGTGTGTAATATATATATATATATATATATATATATATATGTACATTTTTTTTTCTTCTATTAAAAAACTATCCTAAATAAATCCTGTTTCTATGAGAGTTGAGTGGCAAGAATTATTCTTCAATTGCAACTCCCCCAAGGTCATCACTCAGCTTTCCTATACTGCTGGATGGTAACTGTACTTATACATCCCCAGCTCTCATACAAAGTTAGAGCTTTGCAGATTTGCCATTCAGTACTCTAGGAAAGTGGAGCGTGTATCTGACACTAGTGTCCACATGGGTTTTCAGTCACTCCGATGTCTTATACCACTGAAGATAACAATGCCTCCTTATGCAACTCTTGCTCTCATATTGCACCATAGTTATACAAATTTACTGTTCAATACTCTATGGAAAGCTGGGTAGTAATACAAAAGATGAGCACATTTTTTTTTGTCCAGTTTAAGTCTTAGCAATTCACCCACCATTAGGATCCTTCTGAGAACTCTTTTCTCAGGTTTGAGATTGGATTTTATCAGTTGTATGTGAATAGTAGGCAAATTGTCTCATTTTATTTTATGACTGTAGTAAAATTACAACACAAATGAATCCATTCATTCATCTGTACTACTGGGCATCAGTTCCACACTTTCCAAGATCTCTACTTGCTGTCAGTAAATCGGAAACTTAATTTGTTATTTGTTGATCACACACATGAACCGCTTTAATAACATTAACTGTCAGCTAGCTTAACTAAATGGAATTGATGCAAAGATACGACAAAAAAAGGTCAAAACTATATTGTATTATACGTTTTATTTAGTAAAATCAGAAAACCACTGGTTTTCTCATCAGGCTGTTTCACTGATCCATAAGCCCTCTAACACACTAAATACATTAGGGTTCATATGTGCCATATCATAGTCATTCCAAACTGTAACCAGAGGACAACAAAACAACATGACCTCAAAATGGCCAGCAAGGACAAACTGTAGATCTAGTTTAGATGTTTTTTTATTTTACTTCAGGGGAACCTGTCAGGTTATTTATGCAACTTATCGAGAAAACAGGATGTGAAAGGAAGGGAGGGAAAACTGAGCTCTGTGGTATTTGGATTATATGATAGAGGAGAGAAGATGAGCTCTGTGATATATAGGGTTATGTTTGAGGAGAGATGCTGAGCTCTGATGTAAAAGGATTATATGATAGAGGAGAGATGCTGAGCTCTGTGATATCTAGGCTTATATGATAGCGGAGAGAAGCTGGCTTCTGGTGATATATAAGGTTATTATGATAGAGGAAAAAAGCCCGAGCTCTGTATATATAGGGTATATGATAAGGAGAGAAGCTGAGCTCTGTGAAAATAAGGTTATAAGATAAGTGGAGAGAAAACTGGGGCTCTGTGTATTAAGGTATATGAGTGAGAAAGCTGAGCTCTGTGATATATGGATATAGAAAGAGAGCTGAGCTCTGGGTTAAAGGGGTTTTATGATGGAGGAGAATGAGACTTGTGATATATAGAGTTATATGATAGAGGAGAGAAGCTTAGCTCTGTGATATATATGGTTATATGATGGAGGGGAGAAGCTGAGGCTCTGTGATATATAGGTAAAATGACAGAGGAGAAGCTTTAGCTCTGTGATATATTTAAGGTAATATGAAGAGAGGAAAGCTGAAATCTGTGATATTATGGGTTATATGATAGAGGGAGAGAAGCTGAGCTCTGTGATTATAGGGTTATTGTAAAAAGAAGAGAAGCGAGCTCTGTGATATATAGGGTTATAGGATAGAGGAAAGAAGAGAGCTATGTAAAATTATGGAATATGATAAGGGAGAGAAGCTGAGCTCTGTGAATAAGGGTATAGATAAGGAGAAAAAGTGAGTCTTGATGATATATAGGGTTTAAGAAAGGGAGAAGAAGCTAGTTGTTATTATAGGTTATATGATAGAGGAAGAAGCTGAGCTTTGATAATAGGGGTTTAAAAGATGAGGGGAGAAGCGAGCCCGGGGATATTAGGAAAATATTTGAGGGGAGAAGTGAGCTCTGTATTAAAGGGTTATAAAGATAGAGGAGAGACTTGAGCTCGTGGGATATAGTGATATGATAGAGGAGAAAAGCTGAGCTCAGTATATATGGGTTAATTAAGAGAAAGGAGCTTGATAATAGGGGTTATAAGTAAAGGGGGGAAAAACAATTGGGGTATATAGGGTTTTAATAAAGGGAAAACTGAGTCTTTAAAATCATTTAAAAAGAAAACTAGCTTTTGTATATACTAAAAAAAGGAGAAGCTGACTTGTGACATTAGGGTTATATGATAGAGGGAGAGAAGTGACTCTGTGATATAAGGGGTTTTATGAAGAGGGAGAAGCTGAGCCTTGATAATAGGGTTTTTTGAAGAGGAGAGGACTACTCTGTGGATATAAAAAGTTTTAGATGGAGAAAGCTGGTTTTTGGATTACAAGTTTTTATAAAATCCTACAGTACTCTAAATCTTATAAAGCAGAGAAAATACTGACTGGACTTCTTAAGGGATAGTAACAGTCCTGATAACCCTGCCCACATGCAGTGATTGACATCTATCACTGCATCCTTGTATGTACAGAGCAAACTGCAAGCTTATGATCACCGTCTATGGTGGTCAACAGACTTCAGTTTCTTTTCATCTGTAGTATTTATTAAGATATATGCTTCAAATCATATAACTATATATAGTCAGCTTTCTCCCTCTGTCTATCCTGCTGCAATAGGCAGCAAGAAAAAACCTGACAGGTTCCCTTTAAAGCGGTTTTACCATCTGGCTTTTTCATAAAGACTGCCCTCCACTGCTAGCTCGAGCTTCGCTTCAGAGCTGTGACATTTCAGCTCTACTATCCTAGACGAACTGTAAAGAATCTATGAGCCTAAAAGTTAAGTTTGTCGTAATGAACATAAACAAGCTCCTGTGCAGAGGAGAAGAAACACAAAGGAGTGATGTCACCATCCTGGCCAGGGCTGGTAGAGCAGAGAGAGTGGAACATACTATCATGGAACTGTGATACACAACAGGAGAACTGCTCTAGCTCTGAAAGAACAAAATCAGAACAGCAGTGTATATGATAATCGTCTATATTAGCTGGCCTTAAAAGTAATAAATGTGGCGGAATTCCATTCAAGTGGTTCTGCATATCAACTGATGGCAGTTACCGGTATGTGACAATGGCTGCTGTGGGAGACCAGGTTGTCTCAAAGAAGAGGCCCTGGTGTTCACTACACCAGTGAGACTGGGTTGCAGTGTTGGGCTGAGATGCCTGGGGCCCAACAGTAGAATTAAACCCTGGGACCCACCAGTGGAGTTTATTCTTGGGGCTCACCAGTGGAGTTGATTCTTGGCACCCACCAGCGGAGTTTATTCTTGGGGCCCACCAAACAGCTACTGTACATGACTGCACATTCTGTACATCCCTTTTGCTTTCTGGCTCTCCTTTTTGGCCTTTGTCTGAAAACATGTCTCCGGCTACCGTTCCCAGGGGCCCAACAAGTGTTTCTTCTGCTCCTTGTATGCCAGACTGAGCCTGCTGGGTTACAAATCCCTGCAAGGTACAAGTATGGGAACTGGTTTGTGCAGACATGTTGAAGGGTCCCCATTCTCATACACAGTGGTGTTTTCTGTGATAGGATCTCTATAGGTCAGCAGGTGACAGAATATGCTGTTGATTTACAGTCATTTGCTGCTGCTGAAATACCCCTTAAAATGTCAGTTTTCTTTTTTTTTCTCTTTATCGACTTTCATTGATTGCTTTGATTGGGATTAGTTTACTAAATAATGTATTTTATAGATTGAGATCCAGAATATGTGATGCTGGATCTCAATCTCTTACTCTGCCAAAGAATAATGTGTTTGCAGGGTAAGAGATTTTGCCATGCTCAGCAGACCTTCTGTCCAGTAGATAAGGTGGAGCTCACAATATCCAGCACACTTTGTTATATTTCTCATACACATAAAACAAGACTGTTTTCTAATTGATTATAGTGATTTACTATATTTTTTTCCTATTTGTAGGATATGAGATACTGCTTTCTGTTATCAGGTTACTGTTTGGTAGTTTAATCAAACTTCAGATTTTGGACACGTTTTTACAACAGGTGGTAGTGGATCCACTGGACCACCATAAGCGATGGTTTAAGCCGCACCAGGGAGCGGAATCTAAGTAGCACCCGGTTTTCACCAGAGCCCGCCGCAAAGCGGGATGGACTTGCTGTGGCGGGAAACTACCAGGTCGCTTCCACTGGCGTGACTTGCTTGCAGTGGCAGCCAAGGGCGAGTGTGGTACCGAATTGTGAGACGTAGACGTAGTCGTGGACAGGCAATAAGGTCAGGACAGGCGGCAGAGGTTCGTGGTCAGAGGACGTAGCAGGAGGTTGGACACACGGATAGGTCAGGCCCGCACTTGGCCCGCTTTCTCTACGGAACTGGGCGCACATAGATCCGGCAAGGAAATGTTGGGGGCGGTACCGTTATATAGGGTCAGCGGCCGGCAATTAGCCAATTACCGGCGCACTGTCCCTTTAAATCTCTGAGAGCTGCCGCGCGCACGGCCTAGAGGGCGGTAGCGCGCACGGCAGCCGGCCGAGGGGTGAGAGGAGACTGGAGCATGGCCGGGTAAGTTTGTACTCTCGGGGGAGCGTGTGGACCGTGGATCGTGGCGCAACTCGTCCCCGAAGCAGGGGAGCCACAGCTGCGGCCGCAACCCGACCTGCGGGACGCGGGGACCAGCCATGACACACGTGTTCTTGACTGTATTGTTACCCCAAATTCATCATTTTCTAGTTAACAGTGGTGATTTCTGGTTTATTCTTTAATATTGAAAAAGCAACTCACACCATCCAAAATCTGTTGGGAGCTGTTGATATCTTCAAATTGGAACATGTGCATGTGTAGCAATGAGCAATGCCAGTAGCAAAAGTGCTTCTTTTACCTTTTTCCTCCCTCATATGGCACTGCTGCTGGAAGGGCAAGCTTCGGGTTTATTTAAACCTTTGGGCAACCGAATCGTGTTATTTACTAGTTCCTTGGCTTGCTTTCAACCTTGGCATCATAGTCATTAGCTTTCAACATGCATGCAAGGGTAAATAAAGACTATTACCAAGTACATTGCTGTTCTGATTTTACGTTCTTTTACAATAGGAGAAATTCATGTCTCCTGTTTGTTTACAGAAGATTTCCTAGGTTACCGGCCACCTCTCTGCTCCAGCAGCGTTGGCTGGGATGGTGACGTCACTTCCTGCTGTGTCTTTTCAGCAGCACAAGAGCTTGTTTATTTTTCTTGCTGACAAACTATAACTACTTAGAGCTTTGTAACTGTGCTCCCTGCTGTTAAAATCCCTCCATCACCAATGTCTAACCAATATCTAACCGGTTTATCTAGGAATAGCTGAGCTGAAATGAGTCACTGCTGTAGACCCGCCCACAGCCTAAACAGGAAGTGAGAGCCTGAAGCTGGCTGTGAAGAGTAGGCTCTGTGAAACCCATTTAAGTAGAATGAAAAACATCTAAAACTTGTCAGATCTACAGTTTGTCCTTGTTGATCTTCCGATTGAAACTTAGACATTGAAACAATAGCAATTTGGATGTCATGTGGCTTTGTTGTCAACTAGTTACAATGAGAAAAGAATGCCTATGAGATGGCTTATATGAACATCTACCCCCCCTGACAAAATATTTTGTGCATTATTGTTACCCTGGTTGTGGTGTTATGTTGTATTTAGTGATGTATTGCTACTGGATTGTGGGTCCTTGTGTTCAGTAATGCCCCTAAACCCTGTTAGCATGGGTATTTTTGAAGACGGTTCTGGGTTGCATATTGAAGTTTTAAAAAGGCATAATTCCTGCCATACCCATGGCTATGGCTCATATTAAGAGCTGATGCTTTTCCCTGCACACAAAATAAGGAATAGTTGCCCACAGTGACCAGACAGATGACATTTTTCACTATTAAATCTGCTTTAAACCCTTCAGGGTGCAGCTAGTTTTGACTTCTATGATGGAGCCCCTTTTTTGAAATCTAACATACAGTATGTCAATTTATATGGAGTAACTTTTTTTTTCTTTGATTCAGACATTGTTTCTCGTGATAAATTGTGCTTTAAATTGGTAATAAATTTTGGTTAATAAAACCTTTGTTTATTTATGAAAAATATTGTGAAAATTAAAAAAATAAAATTGCGATTTTCAAAGTAAAATTTCTGTGTGCTGGCATAGTTATACCACAAAAAATGGTTTATAACTTGCATCTGCCATATGTATGTATGTATACTGACATCATTTTGTAAATGTCTTTTTTTTACCATTATGGGGCTTAAAAATTTAATAATAAAAAAAAAAATCTAGGTTGCAAGTTTTCTTGCTAATATCAATAATTATTAAGTACCAGTCCACTCCTGACAGGTCTTTGAAATGCCTATATATTAGACACCAAATAAATAGATTCATTTACGAAAGTGCTTAAAGTATTCAAAACACCATATCGGAAGTTTGTTAACCCATAAGGTGTTTCACAGGAATTAAAGCAATATAAAGGGGACATTTTTAAATTTTGCTTATTAGTAGATTTAATTTTTTATCCATTATTCACTGGAACACAGTAAACGTTATCAGGAAATGCAACTCATTGATTTCCACAATTTTGCCAAATTTTAGAAATATCCCATATGTGGCTCTAGTATGCTGTTTGAATTAACCACAACCCTCGGAATAGGAGGAGAGCCTACTGGATTTTATAGTCTTATTTTCATTAGGATATTTTCTTAAACACCCCTAAAATGACCTCATTTTGGAAACTACAATGCTTAAGGAATATATCCAGGGGTGTAGTCAGTATAAGGATCCCACTGGTGTTTCAGTGAAAATGAAATGTTATTTTTTCCAACAATCTGCAATTTTAGCTGCAAATGTTTCATTTTCTCAAGGAATCCTGGAAATAAAAAGCACCCGAAAATTTGTGACACAGTTTCTTCCAAGTTCGGCAAAACCCTATATGTGGGTGTAGACTTCTCTTTGGGCGCCTGGCAGGGCGTACAAGGGAGGGAGCGCTATTTGGGTTTTGAAATACAGCCACAGGACTCTAAAGTACACTATTCAGGGATCTCATCTAGGGGTGTATTTTGCATTTTGGGCCCACAGATGTTTCGGTACCATCACAAAAATATAAAAGATATTTTTTTCCATTTTTTTAAAAATTACGTTTTTTGTGTGTCATAGTCTGATAGTCTAGCTTTTATGGAGCTTATCATGGGCTTGTTTTCTGCGGGATGAGTTGACGTTTTTATTGGTATCATTTTGGGGTTCACATGACACTTTGATTGCTTTATATCAAGGATTTTTGGAGGCGGAATGAACAAAAAGTGTTTATTTTGTACAGTGGTCACTGTCCAATATAAATGGCATGTTACCTTTACTCAGCAGGTCAATATGATTACAGCTATATCAAATTTAGATCTATTTTTTGAGCTTTACTTCTTCTACATAATAAAAACTTTTTTGAGTAAAAGAAAACAAGTTTTTGCATTGCCATAGTCTGAGAGCCTTAGCTTTCTAAACAGTAGAAAGTGATAAAATGGAGACCCAGAGAAGGGGGTCCAAATATGTCAGACTGTTGTCTAGCTATTTTGGAAGTAAGGCTATATCTACACAGCACAGGTTTTCGGTTGAATATACTGAATCTGCCGAAAATCTGACTGTAATTTGTGCCCCTTTATACAGCATTAAAAAATTATGTGCTGTTGTCTACACAGCACGGACTTTTTCAGATAAGTTTTTTAATCCGCCAGATTCTGGCAGGATTGCCTTCAGATTCCTGTACGTTCAATTGTACATGGCCGACGGCAAATCTGAAAATCGACTATGTGTTTTCTGGTGCACGTTTGCACCAAAATCCTGTCTGCCGTTGTTATATTGCTGTTGGATTTTGGACGGTATTTTAGCATTACTGTGTAGACATGGCCTTAAATTGAAGTTGGGCCTAATCAGGCTTAAGGGTTCACATGGCTTATTGCAGCGTGTTTAGTACGCGCCGCTATATGCCAGGTGTTTTGGAACCACGGGCTGATCAATGCCAAAGCACGGGGTGGATACGCCACGCGCCGGCCCCTTAAACATGCATGGTCAGTGGCGTGTGTCTTCGCCGCAAACAATTGACATTTTAACCCCCCCCTCCTCCCGCGCGTGCAATACGATCTCTATGAGAGCTATGAATTACCGTAATTGCGGCGCGCATTTCACCACGTAGTATGCGCAATATGCGGTGAAGTGCGTGCTGAAATATGCGCCATCTTGAGCCATATGAACATACCCTAAAGTTTTCATTAGCATAATGTAGCCTCTAAAACTTGGCAAGTATTTGGTGGGAAGCTATCTCAGACAGTGCCCATGAAGTCAGGATGAGGCTCCTCTAAAGATAACAGAATTGTAAGATTAATTTGATGGGTTGAATACTGTTTTATCCTGGTCAACTTTGTTTTTTCTATAACACTTAAAAAAAATAGCTTTTTAAAAACACTGTACCCCCTTCTGACAAGGACTTGAATTTGTCCCCATGGCACGGGTTTTCACCCGGTTTTTCAGACGGTTTTCGGTTTTGAAAATCGTTTGCAAACTGGGTGAAAATTTTTAACACGGGCCTCTATGGAAAACACGCTCAGCAGTCCCCACTGCATGGGTTTTCCACACGGCGGTTTCTCAAAAAACATAGAACGTGTTCAATCTTCCCACCGGTTTTCATACGGAAGATGTATATGTCCATGTGAAGGGGGAGGGTTTTTCTCCGCAAACCGCGGAGAAAGCCTTCCCCTAGCAGCCGTGTGCACGGCACGAAAACAGTGCAAATACTGGTAGGATAAACTGACTGGTATTTGTCCTGTGCCGTGTAGACGGCCCATTAGTCTGAAAGCCTGGCATACTGCAGTGTGTGCTGAGTATTGTGCAGGGTAGTGGCATAGCGGCCATGAGGAACTGCAGAGGTGTAGAGCAGTCTATAAATTACAGGCTGTGGGAGGTGATGGCTTTCCATAGACTCAGAGCATCACAGTAGGATTGGCAATTGCTGGACAATACTTTGGTGCATTTCTGACTCCGTGGAACCTTGGGTATAGACACAGGTCCCTACCCCTGGAGCAAAGAACATTTAGAATTTTGTCATGCCACTGTTAAAACAGTGTTCATCTGGGAAGAGTTCAGTGACATTCGAGAAGGGAGCCCCTCTTATAAATGTTTTAGGAAAGTACCCTCTTTACAAGACACGATAAACTCATTTAAATACTTTGAAGTAGGGTTTAAAACATATATTGTATAACAAAAACCATTTGTTTCTTTTCCTTTATTCCAGGGGCATCGTAGACACACCGCTCATCCATTCAGAAGCCTTAAAGCCTCTAGTTGCACGTTGGTTGGCCGATATACCTACTGGGAGGTTGGCACAAGTGACAGATCTGCAAGCAGCTGTGGTATACTTGGCATCAGAAGCGTCAGACTACATGACTGGCCACAATTTAGTTATTGAAGGGGGCCAGAGTCTGTGGTAGCAAAAGATGAACCTTACCCCGTAACGGGCAAAAATAGCAGCCACAGGTTTGCTATCAATTAAAAAGTAGCAGTCATTTTTTAGATGGCAAATAATAGTATTTGCAGCAAATGTAAATGAATAATGATCTGATGGTATTGTCAATGAAGCCACAAGCACAAACCTGAACAGATATATGTTTAGTGACTGCAAAAATAAATAAATGAAAACAGTGTTATAGGGTTGTGTTGGTTAAAGGGACACTACCATCAACATTTTTATTTTCAGATATTGACAAGCAATATGCAACCATTTTTTTATATATGTATTTTTTTAAAGTTCCTCTACGTACAGGACTTCTTGTTTTGTCTTGGATTTGACCTCTGAGAGGATTGCTTGATGGTTTTTCTTCAAGGCTGGCTATGGCCTCAGAGGTGTAATTGTTATCAATAGGACCTGATAAGTGTCAAGAAAGCAGGAAACCTCAGCAGCACAGACAGAGATTAAAGGGGTTTTGCCACGACCTAATGTTGACATGGGATCCTCCAAAATGGGTATTTAATCGCTTTTCTAAATATATGTCACTAAAAAAAAGTGAATCATGTGAGAGCTACAGCCTGACTTACATGCCCCTCGTTTCCTGACAGTTTACATTAGATATGACCAGGAGCTGACAGGAGCTCCGGCCCTGCTTGAGTGTTTGCACTTCTTATCTGATGACAGGGAACATGAATGAGCTTTGAAGAGACTGGGGAGAAAAATCCTTTGTCTTTAGTATAGAGAATCCACTGGTTGTAATGTAATTATCTTAGTAAACATGCAGACTCTCCCTAGCTTTATAAGGGACTGGGGAGAAAGATCCTTTGTCTTTTGTATAGAACATCCACTGGTTGTAATGTAATTATCTTAGTAAACATGCAGAGGCTCCCTGGCACACTGCTCAGCCCCTGTCCCTCTCCCCCTGCAGCTGTTCTTTTTGTGAAGGAATGAAAGAAGGCTGCCTGCTGAGCACAGAAGAGGGAGAAATAAAATGCATATAGCTTGTGCACAATACAGTTATTCCCTGTGGATTAGCCAATGCTTGCTCAAATACAGTGACTGAGTATTAGGAGCGTGCATGGGAGGTAGAGCAATGACATCACAGAGGAGGTCCTTGTTTTTTTAAACACAGAAACACAACGCCCCTTTTTTCAAGCCTCACGAGGGGAGTATCAGCCTGTTAGGTAAGGAACTCACATCTTGGCAAAACCCATTTAAGGGCAACATGTATGAAACCTGACGCCAACAAGCCAGTTATAAATCGCTTTAGAGAAGGGTAGAAAGTACCAGTTTATATGAAAGTGTCTCACAGCACTTTATACATGTGTCCCGTTTCCCAGCAAAATTTGTCTCTGCCATGCCACTGAAATTAGTGTATGAAAGATATACACCAAACTTTGGTTGTATGACTGTTCAAACATCTATAGAAAAGGGCTACGACAAGTTTTTCGCTGCAAACTACACCAGAATACCGGCACAACCCTGTTCATACAAGTCACCCTTTAAATGTAATTTAATTGCCAAGGACTGCTGAAATAAAAAAAAATACTGCCCAAAATTCTACAGAAAAATATTTTCCAGGTTTATTCGTTTTAACAAAAATACTCCTTGCTGATGGAGGTGTCCCTTTAAGAAATTACAGGGTTGACCAATTGGCCGCAATGGTCACATGCTGACTGGAAGTAAACAAACACCAGAGTGACCACTGGAGCTTGGACATTGGATTGCTGAAGGAGTGTGCATTTTTTTTATTCTGTTATACAGTCTGAAGCCGTTTATAATGTTTTAGAGGGAATTAAACCTTGAACCTAAGAGCAAGAAATTTTTAAAATGAAATACAGCCATGCCTCACCAGTTAACTCCCCCAGTAGCTCTGGCATCCATGCTCTGGTGATCTTTTTGTTTTCATGCAGCAATGATGAGCCTTAGATTCATATCACACTGCATGAATTCACTGGCCTTAGCGGTGATCTAGGGGCATGCAGTATCGGACTAGGGTGCCAGGTGCCCAGCTGTGTAGCTGATTCTTGGGGCCCCACCAGCAGAGTTTATTCTTGGAGGCCACCAGTGGAGATGATTCTTTAGACCCACCCTACAGCTACTGCATATGATGGCACATACTGGACATGAATCATGCACTGTGCATATTACTTTCTTCCTTTGCCTTTCTTCCTAAAAATTATGCCCAGGTCTGCCATGCTCAGGGGCCCACAGGGGCATCCCCTGCTCTAATGTGGGCCAGTTTAAGCCCAGCAGCATACAATGCAGGAAATAATTATTTGATCCCTTTCTTTTTGTGTAAGTTTGCCCACTGACAAAGGCATGAATAGTCTATAATTTTAAGGGTAGGTTAATTTTAACATTGAGAGATAGAATATCCAAAATAAATTCAATAAAATCACATGGTATGAATTATATTAAATTTATTTGCATTTTGCAGTGAGAAATAAGTATTTGATTCCCTACCAACCATTAAGAGTTTTAGCTCCCACAGACCAGTTAGACTCCTAATTAACTCGTTACCTGCATTAAAGACAGCTGTCTTAAATAATCACCTTTACAAAAGACTCCTGTCCACAGACTCCATTAATCAGTCAGACTCTAACCTCTACAACATGGACAAGACAAAAGAGCTTTCTAAGGATGTCAGGGACAAGATTATAGACCTGCACAAGGCTGTAATGGGCTACAAAACCATAAGTAAGATGCTGGGTGAGAAGGAGACAACTGTTGGTGCAATAGTTATGGAAGAAATACAAAATGACTGTCAGTCGACATCGATCTGGGGCGCCATGCAAAATCTCACCTCGTGGGGTATCCTTGATCATGAGAAAGGTGAGAGATCATCCTAAAACTACACGGGGGAACTGGATACTGATCTCATGGCTGCTGGGACCACAGTCACCAAGAAAACCATTGGTACCGCATTACGGCGTAATGGTTTAAAATCCTTCAGGGCCTGCAAGAACCCCCTGCTCAAGAAGGCACATGTGCAGGCCCATCTGAAGTTAGCCAATGAACACCTGGATGATTTTGTGAGATGATTGGGAGAAGGTGCTGTGGTCAGATGAGACAAAAATTGAGCTTTTTGGCATTAACTCGACTCGCCGTGTTTGGAGGAAGAGAAATGCTGATTGTGACCCAAAGAACACCGTCCCCACTGTCAAGCATGGAGGTGGAAACATTATGTTTTGGGGGCGTTTCTCTGATAAGGGCACAGGACTACTTCACTGCATCAATGGGAGAATGGATGGAGCCATGTAACATAAAAGTGACAAGCTCCTTCCCTCCGCCAGGACATTAAAAATGAGTTGTAGCTGGATCTTCCAGCAAGACAATGACCCAAAACATACAGCCAAGGCAACAAAGGAGTGGCTCAAAAAGAAGCACATTAAGGTCATGGAGTGGCCTAGCCAGTCTCCAGACCTTAAGTCTATAGAAAACTTATGGAGGGAGCTGAAGCTCCGAGTTGCAACAGCCTAAAAATTTTAATGATTTAGAGATGATCTGCAAAGAGGAGTGGACCTAAATTCCTTGTGATATGTGTGCAAATCTCATCATCAACTACAAAAAATGTCTAACTGCTGTGCTTGCCAACAAGGGTTTTGTCACCTACTTTTGTTTGCCAGAGGTATCAAATACTTATTTCTCTCAGCAAATAAATGTATTTAATATTTCCTATATTTTATTTTGGATATTCTGTCTCTCATTGTTAAAATTAACTTCCTTTAAAATCATTGACTGTTCATGTCTTTGTCAGTGGGCAAACTTACACAATCAGAAATGGATTAAATAATTATTTCCTACATTGTACATAGCATGAGGCTAGTAATTGGCTGTAGCCATCATGAACATGTACAGCACATAGCAAAGACTTTGTGTAGAATCTAGTTTTGTTACAGTCTATGTATTTTCTATCAAAATATCTATATTTAGTCATTGCTGAAGAAAATTGTAATGTAACATTATTAAAGAAATATATTAACCAATACAGAGTGTGATATAAATAATTTACCTGCCCATGGAAGATTTATATACTATATGATACTCATGCCTGGTATACAACAGGTGTGGTCTTTAAAGTGAGTTTCCATCCTTGAATAGTATTTTAAAATCTAAAGCATCTTTAAAGCAGATCTCCAGGTTCCTCTTTATTAATGCTTACTCCCTTTTTATGATCCTTGTAATTTTATTGTCGGTGATGTAATCTTCTCATGCAACTTCTGCAAAAAGGCAGATCTGCAGTGTAAAGCAGAGGGAAAACTGAGTGGCTTGGCAATAGCCATTGGGGTATCAACTGACCATAATGTACGGTCTATTGCATTACAGTATATGACTTCTTGTGCATAAGGAAGCCACTAGGAGGTCATCTTGAAGTTGCATAAAACCAAACTGAAGGGTCCTTGGGCATGTGAGGAGCTAGTGTCGAGACTCCATCAAATACTGATGGACTATTCTAAGGATTTGACAGTCTCTGCATTTTGTCAGGTAACTACTTCCTATTTTCAGGCCCTGACCTCAAGGACTCTGACCCAGATGTAGTTTTTCACCTAGGTAATTACCAGCCAAAGAGCTGCTGACTACCATGGTGCCACTACCATATAACAAGCAAAGAGTCATGAGACGCTGCCCTGACGTCACTTGGTGCAGAGGGGCCATGCCGCAGCTAGACTGGCTCTGGAGGAAAGCTGATTGATGTGGCTTTATCCACTATTCCTGAATGCTGTATGGCTATCTAATGTCCAGGAAGCCTTGGTGATGTCACATCAACTTTTCTCCAGAACTGTTACACAGTTGTGAAACGGTGTGTGGCTTTCTTAGTAAAAGGGGTGTGTCATATAAAATGGTGGGTGTGGTTTATGCAAAATTACGGGGCAGCGCACGGAGCATGTTGCAGTGAAAAATCATACTTGCCAGCTTTCAAAAGTATGGTTATGACACAATAGGTTATCCTAAACTACAGATGCAACTGGGCTCTCTTATTCCCAACCATTATCCTTCCACAGCAACTAAGGAGTAATCAGGGGTCTTATGCCACTAGACTGAAGGGCAAAAAAATTCCTATTATTTATCACTGGTCCAGAAGAACTAGGAATTCCCCTTTTTATCCCATAATTGACCCATGTTATTCACACCAGACAGAATGTCCAACAACCCCCGACAGCCTTTTCCCAGTGCACCAGCACCTTCTACTCTAGGGACCATGCTACTGTGTTCGGCACATACAGCATATACCTTTTTATGGCATCTCATTGACAAAATACTGAAATGTTGTGAGAAAGGGGCCTTAATGCAAATTCTGAGGCTATGTTCACACAGTATTTTATGCTTCTGTTTAGGCCAGGTTCACTTCTGCGTCTGAGGCTCAGTTAGGTGCCTTCAATAAAGCTTCAGTTGAAAAGGCATGGAAAAATAGGTCAGCCTGCTGTGTTTTTTCATCTAGTAAAATGAGTGATATAATGATATAAACCCATGGACCCCAGGCAGCGTTGGTGCTCATCATTTTAACAGATTCAGCACTGGCATTATTTTTGAATTTGTTACTACTGTAAAAAAAACAAAAACAAACACACAGATGTGTACCCAGCCCTGGGCACTCTTACTTCCGGTTTTCTGTTTTAGAATGTTAGGAAAGCTCCCATTGTCACGCTAAACATGTCTGTAGGGTAACATTAAAGAGTGTTTCTTGTTCTGACACAAGCAGATGCTTGTTAGTCCATCAGGGCATAGTTTCATAGTTTCATAGTTTGTAAGGCTAAAAAAAGACAAGTCGTCCATCTAGTTCAGCCTGTTGTGCTAAGGTGTTGATCCAGAGGAAGGCAAAAACCCCCAATGAGGTAGAAGCCAATTGTCCTCATTTTAGGGAAAAATTCCTTCCTGACTCCAATCTGGCAATCAGAAAAATCCCTGGATCAATGACCCCTCTCCTGAATCCTAGTCACTATAACTTGTTATATTATTACGCTCCAGAAATGCATCCAAACCCTTTTTGAACTCGGTTATTGAATTCACCATGACCAGTCCCTCTGGCAGAGAATTCCATAGTCTTACTGCTCTTACAGTAAAGAATCCCTTTCTATGTTTATGTAGAAACTTTCGTTCCTCAAGACGTAAAGGATGCCCCCTTGTTCTAGATACAGCCCTGTGTATAAATAAATCTTGGGAGAGATCTCTATATTGACCTTTGATGTATTTAAACATATTTATTATGTCCCCCCGAAGCCTTCTTTTCTCTAAACTAAATAACCCTAATCTTGCCAATCTTTCTGTGTACTGTAGTCCACCCAGTCCTTTTATTATTTTTTTTGCCCGCCTTTGTACCTGTTCAAGCTCTACAATGTCTTTCCTGTGCACTGGTGCCCAAAACTGTACACAATATTCCATGTGTGGTCTAACCAGTGACTTGTATAATGGGAGAATAATGTTCTCATCATGTGCATCTGTGCCCTTTTAATGCACCCCATGATCCTATTTGCTTTGGCTGCTGCTGCCTGACACTGCTGCTACAATTAAGTTTACTGTCCACCAGGATTCCCAAGTCCTTCTCCATGTCACTTTTACCCAGTGTTTTTCCATTTAACATGTAATCATGTAATGGATTTCTCTTCCCCATGTGCATAACCTTGCATTTATCAGTGTTAAACCTCATCTGCCATTTCCCTGCCCAGGCCTCCAACTTATCCAGATCCCTTTGTAATAACATATTATCCTCTATTGTGTTGATTACTTTACAGAGCTTAGTATCGTCTGCAAAGATCGATATTCTACTGTGTATTCCCTGTGTAAGATCATTAATGAAAATGTTAAAGAGGATAGGGCCCAATACTGACCCTTGTGGTACCCCACTAGTAACAGCGATCCAGTCTGAGTATGTACCGTTAATTACTACCCTTTGTTTTCTATCAGTGAGCCAGTTACTTACCCACTTGCACACATTTTCCCCCAGTCCAAGCATTCTCATTTTATTTACCAACCTTTTATGTGGCACCGTATCAAATGCTTTAGAAAAATCTAGATATATGACATCCAGTGCCTCACCCCGATCCAGTCTAGCACTGACTTCCTCATAGAAGCTGATGAGATTAGTCTGACAGGACCGATCCTTCATGAACCCATGCTGGAAAGGCGTTATACATTTATTTTCAGTGAGATACTCCATGATAGCATCTCTGAGAAAACCTTCAAACATTTTACCTACAACAGAGGTTAAGCTCACTGGCCTATAGTTTCCTGGATCACTTTTTGACCCCTTTTTGAATATTGGCACCACATTTGCTATGCGCCAATCCTTTGGGACATACCCCGTTATTAGACAGTCCATGAATATTAAGAATAGGGGCCTATCTATGACATCACTTAACATGATATGGAAAAGAGGAAAAGAAGAATACTTATCTCACCGGTTACATGAAGAATGAAGGGGAAAGTTTACTTTGGGGATCCTCGGGACAGCCACAGTGATGGACCAAGAGCCTCTACAAGAGGTAAGTACTCTTCTTCTCTTCAATTCTATATCATGCCATGACGGACTAACGAGCATTTTTTAGTGTCGAATCACCCTTTTAATCAAATAGAGGACGATAAAAGTGTTGTATAAATGGATACATTAAATGTTACAGAAAAATTGGCCATATCTCCACACTTTCCCTAGACTACTGAATGGCAAAAGTATCTACCAGTGAGTAAAGCAGATGTGTCATTGTACATAAAGCTATAGTGGCAGCCACATTGATCAAATACATACTGATGCGAGGTTTATCTGTTTGTGGCAAATCTGGACAACCTATATTGCTCCCATTTACGCTTTCATAGGGATGTCACCAAGCTTTCCCCAGGTTACTGGTTGGCAAATAATAAAAGCAGTCAGTGTATCAAGCCAGATTTGCAGTTTAGGATTCCTGGAAAGCTATGTGAAAACTGGCAATATTGCACCAAATTCTCACCTTATTACTTAAAATTACCCATTAAAAAGATCTACATACTCTAGCATGCCTTGTCATAGCCAATCGGGCGATTGTGCTGGAACTTGTAGTTCACTAGCAGCGGCATGGACACATTTGAGCTCACACATCTATCGACTGTACACACAGATCTGTGTCTGAAGGTGGAGCCACTTCTTAATCACCAAGGAGCAGCACAATCCAGTTAAACACTGATTAACTAACACAAGCAGCCAGCAGCTTCAGGACTGCCTGCAGAGGAGATGAAGATTGCTGATTGGCTACACTAGGAGAAACTCTGCCAATTTTTTGTGTCGGGTTACTATTGGCAATACCAGGGCAAAATATTCCATTGTAAATCTGTACAGTAGGATACGTGTCAACCTTCCCTTCCAACTTATTCCTCTAATGGAAATATACAGGCAATGTTAATTCCAGGTATAAATTTACTACAGCCACAGACATCCTGGAAGAAATACCAGCTAGACTGGTAGTATTCCCAGCCAGGTGGCAAACCCAGTACTAGGCCGCTCCAGGTCCTGTGCCCATAACTGCCCAGAAAGTCTTCAACTCTTTTGTGAACCACTGCAGTCTCACTTGGCGGCACCGCTGGGTACTGCAGTCCACTGTAAACGTGAGCTAATGTTTCAT
The DNA here is from genome assembly GCA_025379985.1 of Phyllomedusa bahiana. Lineage (NCBI taxonomy): Eukaryota > Metazoa > Chordata > Amphibia > Anura > Hylidae > Phyllomedusa > Phyllomedusa bahiana. The sequence continues at coordinate 192,814 of JAODAL010001576.1, read as the reverse complement.
TATTAATCTATGGGTTACTGAAGTTTGTTGCAATAGATCTTCTCTCCCTTTTTCTCCTTGGGTATGCGATCTAAATTGTGTATGTATAATGTATTTTGCATTGTAAATTTTGTCAATATACAGTATGTTTGCATGCATTTTTTCTTTAATTGCCAGTTGTTTTGTTGTTTCTTATTTCATTTTTTTATTAAGCTCCGCTCTCTCAGCGCTCTACGTGTGTGGTTTTAACACCAGCGGCAATTGTTGGGACATTGCGCATGCGCTGATTTTGCCCATACCAGCTCTCGTCCGTTTGGGCTCAATGCGCATGTCATCACTTCCGGCCGGCCGGCTCCGTTCCGGAAGCGCACACGGCGAGTGAGGGAGACTGCAGCCTGTCTGTTCAGGTGTAAGTAGTTGTCATCTTATTTAAGTATATATAAGGTATACATCTGTATTTGTTTTTATGCTATGACTAAGGGCGTTGCACCGCCCGAAACGCGTCAGCTTTGAATTTTGGGGACTACACTTACTGTGGAGGTGCGTGTTTTTATATGCTGCAATAAAAGTCATTAAGTTTTATCTTGGAGATTTGGACCCGCTGGATCGTTTTTCTATAGGAGTCCACTGTAATGCAGTTTCTTAAAAAAAACAAAAAACACAGATATACAGCAAATTCAAAATACATCAGCACATGCAGTTGAAACCAGACCATACACTATATAAAAAGGCACATAGGCATGTTTTTCTCCCTCTCTGACATGAAATAAGAATAAACCTTACCCGTTTTAGGTCAATTAGGCTCTGTCTACACTGCAGTGGAAAAAAACGACCTGAAAACGAATGACTAAAAACATTCATGAAACTGAGTTTTCTGTCGCCTCCTGTCAAAAGCAGCTGAAAAAACTGCCGTTTTTTGCTGCGATTTGTGTTTTTTGGCGCGTTTTTTGCCGTGTTTTTTACAAGCGTTTTTTGCTTGCCTTTAAGCCTTTTTTTTAATGTATGCATAAATTAAGCCATTGGATGTAACTCCACCCTACAAAAGGGTAAGTAAAGCACCTCTTTGCTATTATATGTGATCTTGTAGTCGTTTTACGGATTTTAGCGCTAATAAAGTTATCTTGCGTTTGTCGCCAAAAATACGTTTTTAATGGATTTTGGCCCAAGAATCAATTTTTTTAAGGATTATATTGCGAAAATACTTTTCTTCACATATTTTGGCGCTAATAAAGTTTTCTCACTGCTGACGACAGTTTTTGTGCAAGAATCCATTTTTTAATTGGATTTTGCCGCTAAAATACTTTTTTTTAACATATTTTGGCTCTTATAAAGTTAAGAAAAGGGTTTTAGCGTAAAGAACGTCCGTAAAAAATTTATTTTTAGCGTCAGAAGTGAGATAACTTCATTAGCGCCAAAATATGTTGAGAAAAGTATTTTAGTGTCAAAATCCGTAAAAAAAGGATTCTTGGGCCGAAATCCGTAAAAAAACGTATTTTTGGCGTCAGAAGAGATAACCTTATTAGCGCCAAAATCTGTAAAGAAAAGTATTTTAGTGCCAAAATCCGTAAAAAACGGATTCTGGCGCCAAAATCCATAAAAAACGTATTTTTAGCGAAAAATATATGAATTGCGCAAAAATCGTTAGCGGCCAAAGCATGATCATTTTATTACAAAAGGTACAAAAAAGGACACATCAGACACTTGTATGTAAATTTGATAAGATATAACCTTTATTAACACCTACTACAGGTGGGACTTGGGTCTCCTGGGAGGGTTTTCATTGAAAAATCGTGGCTTTCCATAGACTCCTGTAGTAAATTTTCTGCTCGGCTCTGGCATTTTTTTAGAACATGTTGCAAAATACGACCAGTAAAAAAAAACAGCAGAAAAAGAAGCTCAGTGCAGACAGCAGGAGGGTTTTACATTAGAAGTCTATCGGAGCTCTTTACAGTCGTTTTTCCAGGGTTTTTAGAAAACGAAAAACGCTGAAAAACCGGACATTTTTCTGTGCAGTGTAGACATAGCCTTTAGGGTTACCAAAAATATACAGTTTAAGGGCAATGCTACCAAATGGCATTTGGCAAATAGAAATGACTTGGGTCAAATGTTTTGGATATCCTTCCACAAGCTTCTCGCAATAGTGGGTAGACATGTAGACCCATTCCTCCTGACAGAACTAGTGTAATTGAGCCATGTTTGTAGGTCGCCTTACTTACACCAGTCTTTTCAAATTTTCCCATACATTTTCAATAGGATTGAGATCAGAGCCTTGTGATGGCCACCCCAAAACATTGAATTGGTTGTCCTTAACCCACTTTGTAACCAGTTTGGCATTATGCTTTGGGTCATTCTCTATTTGGAGGACCCATTTCCGCCCAAGCTTTAACTTCCTGGCTGATGTCTTGAGAGGTTTCTTCAGTATTGCCACAAAATCTTCTTTCCTCATGTTGCCCCCTATTTTTATGAAGTGCTCCAGTCCCTCCTGCAGCAAATCAACCCCACAACAAGATGCTGCCACCCCCCTGATTCACAGTTGGGATGGTGTTCTTAGGCTTCCAAGCTTCTCCTTTCTTCCTCCAAATGTAACAATGGTCACTATGGCCAAACAAATTTTAGTTTTGTCAGACCACAGGACTGTGTCTCCAAAAATGTAGGTCTTTGTTCCTGTGTGCATTTGCAAACATTAATCTGGCTTTATATGTTTCTTTTGGAGTAATGGCTTCTTCCTGACAGAGCGGCCTTTCAGCCCATGTTGATATAGTACTTGTTCCACTTTGAATAAAGACACAATCGTACCAGCTAAGACCAGCATCTTCACAAGGTGTTTTGCTTTTGTTCTTGGGTTGTTATGCACATGTCGGACCAAAGCATCTTCATCTCTGAGACACATGTCTCTGAGAGAACATGTCTCCTTCCTGAGCGGTATGATGGCTGGACATTCCCATCTTGTTTGTACTTGCATATAATTGTTTGTACAGATGAACGAGGCACCTTCAGGTATTTGGAAATTACATCCAAGGATGAACCAGACTTGTGCAAGGCTGATTTATTTAGACTTTCCTATGATGTTAAACACAGAAGCAGTGTATTTCTGGTGTGAGTTAAAATACATCCACAGGTGTCCACAACACAGATGTTGCCAGTAAACCTACCAAAGAAATGACATCTTCATATGGGTTGTCCCAAATTGATAAAAGGCATAGTAATCCTGGTGTATGTAAACTTTTGACTTTGCAGAAAGTATTAAAAATTACTTAACAATTATTTCTCTCTCGTTATTCTGGCATTTGGCAAATATAAATAATTTTGGTTCCTAATTGACCTAAAATGGGTAAGGTCCGATGTCCGATAGGGAGAAAAACATGCATATGTGTCTTTTTATATAGTGTATGTAAACTTCTGGTTTAACTATACATATACAAAATCAGAACATGCAAAAATGTTCATTAAGAGTCATGTAAAGTGACTGGTAACTCTTTTTTAAAAAAAGGATGTAGTCTCACAATTGAAATGTGTCAGGTTGTCCTTACAAGAGCATAATTCGTATTTTTTTAAAGAAATTATCAGAATTTCTACCATGTGGCTATCCTGCAGGCATTGGCAAAAAATAGAAGCCCTATTTCTGGTAGTCTGTGTCCTGTTAATGGGCTATTCACAAAAGATGTCAAAATCTACTTACTGGTCATAGTAACATAGTTGATAAGATTGGAAAATAACAATGAGAAAATGAGTCCAACCTATAACCCTACAACGTTATTCAGAGGAAGGAAAAAAACTATTAGACGAATGTCAATTGTCCCATACAAGAGGAAAAATTCCTACTCCAATATAACAATCAGAATAATCCATGAATCAACGTCCTCTCTCTAGATTCTAGTTCCCATCACCTGTAATATTATATTTTTCAACCCTAAACCCTTTCAACCCTGTACACTTCTAAATTGATTTGGACCCCTTTTTATAACGACTAGAAGCCATTTTCTACTACTCTGTGTTCCTCCTCCTAGATCATGTCCTCTGCCTTCAATGCAGTTGATCACTCACTACTCTTTCACATTCTCTCTTCCTTCGGCATCACAGACTTGTCTCTTTCTTGGATCTCAGCTTACCTCTCTGGCCAGACATTCACCATCTCTCACCCTCCTTCTGTTGGGGTCTACTCTTCTTTCTCTATACCCTTGACCTAGGTGAACTCATAGCATCACATGGCTGCCAGTAACACCTGTATGCTGACGACACTCAAATCTACTTCTTTGGCCCAGATGTCAACTCTCTGTTTTCCTTGGGATGCACAAACAGTTAAAGCCCTTAGTGGGGCAGAGTTCCACCAGTCCGCCTTGTAGGCCTAAGCCCTTAAGCCTACCAGGCATTGGTGTCTAGTCCTGACATATAACATCATCACGCCGTCTACATCAGGTACCGCTTTAAGAAGTCAGCATGTGGTTCACCGAGGGAACGTGAAGAAAGGTTAGTTTATTTTTATTATTTTCTTTTGATGATAATGAAGCCCTGCCTACTGCCTACCTGGGTCCCACCTATTTCCTGGTGCCCACTTACCTTCCTAGGGCCTGATATAAAATAAAATGACAAAATGATAAAGTTATATTACAAAGACATCATTAGTTGTGCTGATGCTACTAACACATTGGTAACTCAAATAAAAGTTGTTTGCCTGACTAACACATAATGTCATTGTGCCCCAAAATCCAAGTTAAGCAAATGCTGACTATTGGTTTTGGAGGACAATATATTAATAATTGATTTGCTGTCTGCCAATTTCTTATGTTCTTGTCAACATATTCAAATATGAGATGTTATGTGTACCTGTAATAATCACTGATTGGTTCTTGTAAACTGGTTACACCTTTCTATATGGTTGTAACCACCCTTGTATACCTAGTGACTACCCTTGTATACATCCTATTATAAAAAACCTTGATTCCTGTAATAAAGGTAGTTCAGATATGATTGTTGAACAGAGCTCCTGGTACCATGTCGTCATTGAATGATCTTGGGAGACTGAGAAGTTTATAAAGAAAATTCTGCAACAGGGCCCACCTATCACCTACCTAATTGTGGCCCACTTACCTACATGGGGCCTAACTACCTAACTGGGGCCTACCTACCTTCTTGGGGACTACCTACCTACCTGGGGTCTAACAACCTGCCTACTAACCTACTTGGGGCCTACCAACCTACCTACCTTTGGCTAACACCTTCAGCCTGGTGCCTACCTACCTGCTTAGGGCCTACAAACTTCTCTAACAGGGAAATACCTACTTACCTGGCGTGTACTCACCCACCTGGGGCCTTGCCCATTTACCTATCTACCTAGGGCTTTGCCTACCTATCTGGGGGCCTTGTCTGACTACCTACCTACTTACCTGGGGTTTTGCCTACCTACATGGGGTCTTGTCGCCTGCCTGCTTACTTACCTGGGACCCAGCTCTAGAAAGCTGTCAGTCAAATTCTGATTAGGGTTTTAGTATTTTACAGGTTTCCACATTGGACTATATTGGACCAGTGTTGGAGCCATTTCTATAATAAAATGGTTAACAAAGGATGTTGTTGGAAAGTATTTATTTAAATAAAGTGTTTTTGTGTTGTTTTAGTGTATTTTTTTACCATTTTTTCCAGTGTTAGTAAGGGTATGTTTACACGGTGTATTTGCGGTCCGTAAATAAGCTAATTCATAGCTCTCACTGAGAGCTATAATTACCTGCTGTTTTCCCCCGATGTGTATCATGCACCAAGAGAAAGAAGTGACATGTCACTTCTGTCCTGCGCTTATGCACCGGGGAAAATGATAGGAGCTGGCATAGTGTTTTAAAAGTATGCGCTGGCAAGCGTGTACTTCTAAAATACCCAGTGTACAGTGGCACATACAGTACACACCACAATATGCCATGTGAAAATACTCTAAAAGAGGTGTCTGACAGAAGTCTCTCTAATAGCGTTGGGGCTTGGTGTCAGCCAGTGGTATTTTTTTGTCAATCCAAAGTTGACACCGAGCCCCAGTGCTACTAATACTGAAGCGTTTGTCTAACACCTCTATTACTAACCGTGGAATAAAATGATTAAACAAACACTGACACAACACAAAAAAACATTTTATTTAAATAAACTCTCTCCGACACCAGAAAATCATGAATCCATTTCTTTAATAAAATGGTCAAATGCTGGGCCAACGTAGTCCAATAAATCCATCACAATCCAATGGGAAAATCCGGAGAAAAAACAGAAACACTGCAAAAAGCATGACAGTGTTAAACACCATCCCCTGAAGATCATGCATGATTTTCTGGGGTGCAAGGGAAAGAGTTCAGACCGCACAATACAATTCTGAGAGGTACAGGCCGTAGCTGTAGCAAAATCTCCAGGAGCTTAGTCCTCTGTTACTCCTGACTCCCCTCCCAGGACTATATTGCCCTTTTTTCAGTAATTGTTTATGGTTATTATTCAGTCACTATACCAGTCCGGCGGTATAATCAGGTCCTTATGTAGTAGCATTATTGGCAATTTTAGTATAGTGGTATTTGTAGGTTAGCAGTATGATGGTGATATGCATGGTGAGCTATTTGTTCCTTGTATTATCTAGTCACTGCATGACTATTATTAACAGGTACCGTTATATGTTCATGGGATGGGGAGAGGCTGGAATGGAGGGGCATCCAAAAATTTGTTATGGGACCCAGACTTCTTTAGTTATACCCCTGGTTTTACACTTACTTAGCCTCACTTCAGCCATTGTGAAAACTCAGATTGTGGAACACAGACGGTTATATGTGTCCTGTGTTCTACAAAATGTCTTATCAGAGAATATATTTATCAGAGGATATATTTCTCTATAGGTTTGCTACCAAAATCAGTTCTGCTTCTAAAGCCACTGGTTCTATTAGTAAAATAGGGAATTGCTTCTAATGCAGTTTCTTAATATAAACGCCTCCATATCAGAGCTTTCACTTGAACTAAAATAAAATGCCATTTTACATATTTCCTCTAGGGGGCAACCTTTGCCTATTTTGCAATGGTTTTGTCCTTGGCCCTGTTTCTGTATCTTTTTACCTTCGATAATATAGTATCTCTGTTCAAGTCAGAACCTCTGATATTTTTTGTAAGTTTTAAACATTAACGTCAAATATCTCAATTAAAAAAAAAAAGATAATAGTCTTGTACCCAAGAGCCTGGGATACTTTTAAGAGCAAAAACTGCTTTATTGCTAATTAATGCAATAATATGTCCATGCCAAATTGCCTTAAACTTAAAAAATATTAAAGGTTTTCTCCAGACTTTTCTTAATTTAAACTTTTTCTTGCTTACCTGTCAGATGTGAACAATATTATTTATCCATATAGGGCTGTGAAAAATTATTTGCACCCATCCAGGTGTTGATTTTCATCAGGGATAATTTAGCAAAATACATTCACATAACCCTGTGTTCTGAACATCACTAGTGAGAAATTGCATCCCTCCCTTTCTTGCAGAACTTCTAAATTGGGACACATTGGTTTTGTGCAGTTTTAGGTCCCACAGAAGTCAGGTGGCTATTTTTTTATCATGGTATTTCCCTCAAAGCGAACTTGCCAACCATCTCTATAGTAATCTGGGAGATTTTTGACTCCCATCGCTATAAACACTCCATCCCACCAAAGACGCTTATGCCCTGTCTGACAATACCCCTATCCCCTGCCTGACCATTGTGGGCGGTTTTTACATAAGACTCGCCCTTTCACAGACCGTATTCCGGGAGGGTTGGCAAATATGCCTAATGACATTCTTCGAAGTGGAGGACCCCTAAGAAGTACATTGATTGGACTCTTTCTACTTGTTAAAAATGTCCCTGGACAATGAGTTGATAACAAAGTTTTCTCCTACTGGAATCCCCCTCCATCAGCTGTAATTTGTTTGAAAGTTTTCAATCTTCCTGCAGCGCTTTCACAGGGGAAGTGAAGCATTTAAACAGTGCCCTTTCAAATTGTTGGATTATCTGTGTTAATGCAGTACTAAACTGGTTCTTGAGATCGAGATGATCTTTGTAGCACCTCTCCATTGTGGTGAAAAGATTAGGATCCTGAACATGGGTTCCTCCTCTACTTATTCAGGATTCTCTTAAAGAGTAAATGACACTTAATTTTTATACCCAACTACTCTTCCAACAGGCCTGTCTAATGACCAGTACCTATGTCCACAGTCCTCCAATGATAAGCAAATTGTTGGGAGTCCTGTTGGTGATGTTAGGGGTGTTATCTGACCAGGGATTGAGGTTGATATCTGTTATCCAACTGATGGCCTATCAGGGCTGAGGCCCAAATTAAGGACTCTAACAAGTGGGGTGTTTATTGATCACCAGTACTTTCTTTTCTCCTGATGAACCCTTGTAGATTATTCCAAGGGGTAAACACGTAAGGATTGAAGAATTGCATTATAATTTAGGGATCTGCTGAAATTCAGGGCATTAGTAGGGTTTACTAGGTGAGCCATCAAGAGACAAAGGTGCTCTTTTCGGGGTGATGACTATTATTAACAGGTACCGTTATATGTTCATGGAATGGGGAGAGGCTGGAATAGAGAGGCATCCAAAAATTTGCTATGGGACCCAGACTTCTTTAGTTATACCCCTGGAGTAATATACAAGTAGATGGAAGTCCTCTATGACCTATATTTATGTTATGTGATTTGCATAGGTTATGATCATTCGGTGGAAGTAATCTAAAATTTATTTTAGATTATGCATGGATTATGGATTAGTATTTACAGTATAACTGTGTATATTTTAGCCATAGACTTAATGGTAGACCGTGATCTTTCAGTCCTGTCGGTGGCATTCATCTTGATGAGCTGTTATTTTCAGGGGAAAGAAGTGATAACTCTGTGGGGAAAATCAACATTAAAAGCCCAGTTAATGTCCTAAAATACGGCAACAAACTATATTCCCCTATTCAATTGCCACAAATCCAATGCAGACTTTCAAGCAGACACTTTGTTCTTTGTTTACTAGAAGCCAGCATTTGACTAAATTCAATCAGTCGCCTCAGCGATCACATACCGTACTATTGGCATCATGGTTGCCTTTGCTGAGCTTTGATACTAATAGTATAGTAGGTGACTGCTTGGACCACTGATTGACTACAGTGGTCATGTGCCACCTGCTAGTAAACAATTAATGGAGTGTTTACTGGATCACCGGGTACTTAGAGAGGGGAGTACAGTTTGTTTTGTCACTTTATATTTGCAGTGATATTTCAATACCTCTAAATGAAATCGTTGGACGGCCTTTGTTACATTTGGACAATTCATTCCCTGAGTAGGAAGATTTACCCTCTGCAGTGACTTAATGGTCACATCTATGCCCTCTTTCCCTGAAAATAAGACAGTGTCTTATATTAATTTTTGACGAGCTAAGACTTATTTTTAGGGGATGTTTTTTTTTTCTATGAACAATAATTCACATTAATTGTTGAAAAAAACATGTATTAATATACTGTAGTGATTTCATCACAAACATCAGCATAAGCAGCCAAACTCTGAATTGCATAAAAAATGCACTCGGTCTTATTTTCAGGGGTGTCTTATTTTTGGGGAAAAGGGGGTATGTTGTAATAAGGTATGTAATAGGACCAGAACTCCATGGTGATTTTTGGTTGCATGCTACTTACATTGACCATTGAGCCACTTCAGTGTTTCAAATCTTCCACCTCAAGTAAGTGCATGTGGTATTGTGAAGCTGGTCATACTAACTCTCTTGGGCAATCATAACAGAAGGATTTATTGTTCATCTTGCTGGCCCCACCCTGGCACCCACATTCAGGAGTTTAGCAGCTGTTCAATACATGAGATATCTAAAAGATTCCCTAATATAAATCAGTTCTGGTCTGATGACAGAATAATTTATTTCTTCAGATTAATAACATTTATTTGTGCTAAATCCATCTATATGATTTTGGCATAATTATTGTATATTAATCTACAGTACAATAGTATCCCCACATACTGTAGTCTCTTATCCAGGTCAACAGTTTTACAGATATTTTAGTACTTACATTTTTAACATGATGCACTAATCAAAGCCAATTTTCCTGAAACCGTGTGATAAAAGAAATAATAATGTTCCAAAAAATAAACATAAATATACAATTAAAGCAATATTTTATCTTAAAAATTGATCTATTTTTTGTATTTAAATATTTTTTTATTAAAAATGTAAATAAAAAATTTGTGGAATTAAATAATCCAATTTGATCTGGAAAGTTTGCCAAAGTCTTTAACATTTAAGCATTATTCCCACCACGTTACCTCGGGGAACGGAGAGGCCGCCAATGTGAAGCTTTCTCTATTAATTTCTATGGGTGCTCTGAGTACAACTGAGCATATATGTTTGGCTTTGCTCAGAACTCCCATTGAAGTGAACAGAGAGCGACACATGTGCCGTCACCTCTCTTTTCCTTGTACACACAAGGCTTGGATCGTCAGTAGCACGACAAGAATACTTCTGTAAGGGGGATGGTCTAGGGCTACAAATTCTAAATGGTGTTTTATACCATGCATTTTGATGGCACATTAAAAGGATATACAATCAAAGTTTCACCTATTTCGAGAATGGCTCAGAATGGATATCAAGTTGCTCTTGTGCAGTCTCCATTCTGTTCTTTGGAGTTCAAAGTGCAACTGAGCTGTATATACTCAGAACTCCCATAGACCAGAAATGAGAGTCATGCACTGGTGTGACAATTTCAGGGGCCCCCTTCCCAAGATAGGTGCAGAGGTGAGAGCCACACCTACCACACTTTGATGGCATATCCTACCGATACGCCATCAGAATGCTTTGTGGGAACACACCTTTAACTAACATACTATACATTTAATGCCTTTATGTCAACTTCTCTGCCCTCAATCTCTTCAATTAGTACAGTACATGAAGACAACTTTCAGGTGAGAAGCCATTTTACTTTTATGACATGGCAGCTCCCTCCACATGATCTGGAACTATACTAGAGGTTTAACTCAACAATCCTGGGCCCCCAGAGCCCTCCAACTATACCAGGGCCCCTCAACTACCATCTTCCATTTATGACAGAGGTCCTTTCCTACATGACAGAGGGGCCTTTGGTTCCCCTTAGGCATCTGAGTCCTGGAGCACCAGTTACCTCATCACTCCTTATAGTTCACCCACATACTGTACCAGTACTGATGTGCCCTTAGCTACTGCAGAAAGCAGCACAAAAAATAAGTCCTGGACATTCCATTTAAGTTGCAAAAAGGCTACAAAACTAGGCAATAACTTCCAGTCAACTCCCTAAAGACACTACTCTTGGAATAAGGCAATTTCACAATCTCTAGACATCTCTCATTCGCTGTACTAAATCCTGCATTTTTCCTATTTTAACTAAATGGATATCTGTGAAAATTGCAAAATAAAATCTCATTTACACTGGAGGCATTTTTGCACCCAACTGTGAGGATGCATTGCAGGAGGCCTGGTAATTATGAGTGGACGGGAAGTGGTGGCCTCAGGTAAGTAGTGGTGTTAATAGGATGGGGGAGCTGGGAAGCAATATACACAGATGAGGAGGATTAGCTTATATCATTGTCACCTCTGCACTTTGACTCATTTCTAACACCACTGAGCAAGAATAATGACTAGAGATCAAGAAAACTATTAGGGTTGCTGACCTGTTTAGTAACATTTGATAGTCATACTATTAAACTGACTTTGTACAAAGAGAGGTAGAAACAGTGAATTGATCTATGTAGAAGCTATCTACTCATGTAATAGCTATCTGTCTGTATATGTATATTGGGCCACATGTACATATCTTGGTCTAAGACTTTCTTTATTGCCCGTAGCAACCAATAAGAGCTCCCCTTTTATGTTTTCAGAGCACAATATGAATTAAAAGGGAGCTCTGATTGGTTGCTTACACCTAGACAGTTTTCATACATGTCCCCATAATATTCATCCTGTATTTACCTATATATGTATATATTGTCTCATCCCAATGACTCCACTGGGCAGAAATGCTGCACACATGTAAGGGTAAACACAGAATTTTTTTTTCCCCATCATTGGAGTTGGGGTGCCGACTTTGTTTTCTGTTTTCATTTTTTCAATTTGTTGCATAGTCAATTTCTTAAGACGTCATCTATACAGTTTTACTTATTTTGCAACCAGTCTGTCTGTCTATCTATCTAAAAATAAAACACTTGCAGCACTTACAAAATGGTGAAAAAATATAAAAGGTGTTCTGTACTCCATGTCAGATAAGCGACGTTCGGCTCACACATTGAGCCTTTATCAAGAAAATAACAGTGATATAACAAGATTTATATAGGTAACCACAGGGCATAATTACTTAGTACACAAGTAATTAATTCATCTTTAAAAAGTGCAAAAATACATGTTGGAATATGCACAGCAATACATGTAAAACAGTGCATGCAGATATAATACGAGTGTTACACAGTAGTGAAAGATAAGTGTTACACAAGTGAAAAGAATCCAACTGTACATAGAATACATGATAATCACACAATATAATGATACATATGCTTATCTGTTCATTGCTTTTGCCTGCCTATTTCACTTTTATCTATTTATGTCTGTCTCATATAATGTCTATTTATGATAGATCTATTAATCTAGCTATTTATGTGATTGTTATCTTACCATTATCAGATACACTAGAATAATCACCGGGAGCGTGAACACTAGAGGAATCCTCAAAGCCAATTAATGCAAGAAACCATATAGAGGAAGAAGGCTATAAAACTTAACTTTTAATAAATCGATATAAAATACACACAAAAGAGCGCCCTATAAATAACAACAATAGTTGGAGAAGGCTCACCTAATGGGAAAGACTAAACTTGATCCCTATCAAGACCCTCAAATGGCAGGAGCTATTAAGCCCTAGCCTACCAACAGTAACAGGAATATCGCCCCAATAAGGGTGGTCCTGGCAGGAGCCTGACCCTGCAAACACTAACCCTATGAATAACCTATTGGTCCCTTTCCCAACATGTTTCGATTCTCCAGAAATCGCATCAGGGGATGATAAAGATCGCGGAGACCAAAAAAAAAAAAGGGGGGGTAAAGAGGCTATGATTCAATGTATTACATAAAGCCTCTAACAAAAGCTGGCATGATAGTATAAAAAGAAGGGCTAAAGTGTGGTTTTATATCATTCAGCCCCAAATGCCAGCAAAGAGAACGCCTCGTACACCTAGATTGTTTTACTCACGGTTACCCAGGTGGAACAGCAGTCAATGCATGCTAAGTAGAATGAGCAAATTGCATGAGAGGCCGGGTACAGGCATCAAACTAAGGATGCACAGAAACAACGCGTCCCTCACCCTGTATGGGTGTTCCGGCAGTGGCCGTCAGTGGCCGGGTTCTGCGTTGTTTCTGTGCATCCTTAGTTTGATGCCTGTACTCGGCCTCTCATGCAATTTGCTCATTCTACTTAGCATGCATTGACTGCTGTTCCACCTGGGTAACCGTGAGTAAAACAATCCAGGTGTACGAGGCGTTCTCTTTGCTGGCATTTGGGGCTGAATGACATAAAACCACACTTTAGCCCTTCTTTTTATACTATCATGCCAGCTTTTGTTAGAGGCTTTATGTAATACATTGAATCATAGCCTCTTTACCCCCCTTTTTTTGGTCTCCGCTATCTTTATCATCCCCTGATGCGATTTCTGGAGAATCGAAACATGTTGGGAAAGGGACCAAGAGGTTATTCATAGGGTTAGTGTTTGCAGGGTCAGGCTCCTGCCAGACCGCCCTTATTGGGCGATATTCCTGTTACTGTTGGTAGGCTAGGCTTAATAGCTCCTGCCATTTGAGGGTCTTGATAGGGATCAAGTTTAGTCTTTCCCATTAGGTGAGCCTTCTCCAACTTTTGTTGTTTTTTATAGGGGGTTTTTTTTGTGTGTATTTTATATCGTTTTTTTTAAAATTAAAAGTTTTATAGCCTTCTTCCTCTATATGGTTTCTTATCTTACCATTATATAACTCAGAGACATCTCGCTATCTATTTAGCTACCTCATATCCATCACTACCAATAACCCCTATAATGTGATTTTTTATTTTTCAAAATCTATTTATCTATATATCTAGCGATGTCATAGCCATAGCTATCTTGGGGTCACACAATTCTCATATCAGTCTATCAATCTATTTGCATAGCTATCTGGTATTAATCCAATTCACAGATAGCTATATATCTCACACCTATTTATATATATTTATAAATATAAAAAAACTTTAAAATATATATATAATATATATATATAAAATAACCACAGTTTACCCCAAATTTACATACACTACAAAAAAAAGACACAATCTGTATTTCTCACTATCTGACACATTAAAAAAACCTTTAACCCGTTTTAGGTCAATTAGGATTACCAAAATTATTTATTTTTTCCAGATCCAAAAAATGAAAGATAATTTTTAAGGGTTTTTTTAAATTATTTTCGCAAAGTAAAAATTTCCATACATTAGGATTACTATGCCTTTAAACTTTTTTGGGGAAGCCCATAATGTGATTCATGTCTTTAGAAGCTTCGCAACATTTTGGGTTAATTAGAGACACACCTGTGGATGTAGTTTAAGACACATGATAAAAACACTGCTTCTGGCAAACATCCTAAAGCCCTAAAAAAATCAGCCAAATATCAGGAAGGAATTGGGGATTTGCACCAGTCGGGTTCATCTTTGGGAAAAAAGTACCAGAAGGTGCCTCTTTTCATCGACAACAATTAATCCATTCAAACAATGGAATGCCCCACCATCATACCGCTGGGGAAAGGGAAAGGGGGTTTGTTCTCAGAATAACGGCTTTGGGTCCGACATGTGCATATAAACCCCAAAACAAAAGCAAAAGACTGTGAAGAGCGGCGGAAGCTGGTAAATTGTTCATTACCCACAGTAAACAAGTACTGTTAAACATGGGCTGAAAGGCCACTCTGCCCAGAAGAGGCATTACCCAAAAAAAACCCCAAAAAAGCCGATTAATGTTTGCAATGCACAAAACGACAAAGAAACATGTTGGAGAAGTCCTGTCTCTGATGGAACTAAAATTTAACTGGGGGGGGGGCCCATAATGAACAGTTTTTTTTTTGGGGAAAAAGGAAGCAGGAAGCCTAAGAACACTCCCAACGTGAAACATAGGAGTAAACATCAATGTTTTTGGTTTTTTGCTACAGAAGGGACTGGTGCCCTTCACAAAAAAAGATGGGATCACAAAAAAAGATTAGGGCAATACTGAAAGCAACATCTCAAAATATACCAGGAATTAAAGCTTGGACGGGAAAAGGGGTCTTTTAAATGGACAATAACCGAAGCATACGTCAAACGGTACAAAGGGCTTAAGAATAACCAATTCAAATTTCGGAGTGGCCATCATAAAGCCCTGACTCAATCCTATTAAAAGTTATGGCAAAGCTTAAAGCAGGTGTGAGCAAGACAACCTACAAACATGGCTCAGTTACAACCAATTCTGTCAGGGAATGGGGGAAAAATTTTCCCACCAAATATTGTAAAACTTGTGGAAGGATATCCAAACATTTGACCAATCATACATCTTTAAAGGGGAATTATATAATATAAATATATTTTATATTTAATATATATTATAAAATAAATATATATATATAATGTATAATTTATAATATATATATAATATATATATAAAAAAATATATAAATATATAAAAATTTTTATATTAAATTAAATACCCATACCTGTATCTTTTACCCACTGCCATCCCACCTCATCCCAGACCTCAGTGCTTTTATCACCCACTCACCCATCTTTCAACCCATCAAAAACTCGGGATCTTCCCCCCCTTTTCCTTTAAACTGCCTTTAAACATCTACTACACTCCAATCCAAAAAAAAAACAACCCTTGAACCCCCCTTCTCTGTCCAACTATCCCCCATCTCACTGCTCCCTTTTTTCTTCCAAACTCCTCGACACACGTCTCCCAGGCGTCCCCCACCTCTCCTCCAACTCCCCCTTCTTTACCCACTACAACTTTTTTTCGACCCACCACTCAAAACCGAAACTGCCCTAACCAAAGTCACTAATGATCTAATAACTGCTAAAGCCTCATGCCACTACTCTGTGCTCCTCCTCTTGGACCTGTCCTTTGCCTTTGACACTGTCGACCTTTCCCTCCTGCTACAAATCCTCTCCTCCCTCGGCATCACGGACTTGGCTCTTTCCTGGATCTCCTCGTACCTCACTGATCGACTTTCAGCGTCTCTCTTTTCTTGCTCCACCTCCTCCCCCCGGCCACTCTCTGTTGGTGTCCCCCAAGGGTCAGTCCTGGGTCCACTACTCTTCTCTATCTACAACCCTTGGCCTCAGTCAGCTCATAGCCTCACATGGCTTTCATTACCACCTGTATGCTGATGATACCCAACTCTACATCTCTGGCCCGATTGTCACTTCTCTACTCTCCCGGATCCCTGACTGTCTGTCCTCCATTTCCTCCTTCTTCTCATCACGTCTCCTAAAACTAAATGTGGAGAAAACAGAACTCGTCATCTTTCCACCATCCAACTCTACCCCTGCCCCTGATCTCTCTATTACAGTCAACGTCTCTACACTTTCACTGGTCCCACATGTCCGCTGTCTTGGGGTAATCCTAGACTCTGCTTTATCTTTCAAACCACACATCCAAACCCTCACCTCTGCCTGCCGCCTACACCTGAAAAACATCTCTCGCATCCGCTCATTCCTCGGCTATGACACTACAAAAATGCTGGTCCATGCCCTTGTCATCTCCCGCCTAGACTACTGCAACATCCTTCCTCAGTGGCCTCCAGCTAGCACCCCCGCTCCACTCCAAGCCAACCTTCACTCTGGTGCCCGTCTTATCCACCTCTCTCCTCGCTGCTCCTCTGCGTCTCCCCTCTGCCAATCCCTTCACTGGCTTCCCATTGCCCAGCGAATTCATTTCAAGCTACTAACCATGACCTACAAGGCTCTCCATGACCTCTCCACTCCATACATCTCTGCCCTAATTTCCAAATATCTCCCCCCACGCACTCTCCGCTCCTCACAGGACCTTCTCCTCTGCTCTCCCCTTATCAGCTCCTCACACAACCGTCTCCAAGACTTCTCCCGTGCTTCACCCACACTCTGGAACTCACTGCCCCAACACATCAGACTCTCCTCCACTTTCACCAGCTTCAAAAGCAACCTGAAAACCCATTTCTTCAGGCTTGCCTATAACCTTCACTAAACTTGTCACTACTTCCTCCACAGACATGTCTGCCCCTCACTCCCTGTCTCTTTCCCCCTCCTTGTAGATTGTAAGCCCTCGCGGGTAGGGTCCTCTCTCCCTCTGTCGTGCCAATTGTCATTAATCACTTATCATTGTACTCGCTGTTTGACTCGTTAATGTATATAACCCCCTCGAATGTACAGCGCCCTGGAATCAATGGCGCTTTAAAATAAATAATAATAATAATAATAATAATATATATATATATTGTCTATCAATATATCTATCTACCTTTGTAGCTATGTTTCCGTCATATCTATCTCATAATTATTTACTTATCTTCCTATTTATCTTTCTATTCATTTGTCTATCTATCTATCTATCTATCTATCTATCTATCTTTCTCTCAATCTATCCTGTTTCTCAAATATTTTGAACAAATTTCTATTTTTCTTCAATCTATCCTTTTTTCTCAAAATATTTTGGAACAAAACTACAACAGGCATGTAATAATCTGACACGTAATAATATGGTCCAGCAGAGGAAATATATGTATAGCAGTTGACAGCACAGCAAAGTTCATGGCACTTTTTAGCGCTGGCAGTTAATTTGCACAGACTGTGCCATGGCCTGTTCTCATTCAATAAATCTGTTCTCATTTCCCTTCTATAAGACCTTTTCTGTTTTTAAACAGATTTGTTATGAACCCACAATCTGTGCCCTTATTTACACGCCTCCCCCAGGTTATTGTTTGTTCACACTGCAAAAAATAGAACATAAAATGCTGTTTCTTAACATCTTTTACAGACAGAGAAACAATTTTACAGTTAGGCTGCAATCGTGTCTTTATAGTAGAATCCCTATAACCTGAGATACTAGATTTTTAAACATTCTGCACCGAAAGCAGGTGTCAGACTATGAGAATTTCTAGCCTGTTTCCAAAAGTAAAGGAACTTTACTGTACTTTTTTTGGTATCATTATCATACTAGCTGAACTACTTTAAGGGCATGTCCCCACTGCACGGGTTTTCGGCCGGTTTTTCAGCCGGTTTTCGGTTTTTCACACCGCCTGAAAAACCGGCCGAAAATGAGCACAATTGTGCTCTATGGAAAACCCATGCAGTAGTCCCCACTGCACGGGTTCTGCCGTTGGACGGTTTTGCCGCCGGCGGTAAAACATTGTAGAAGCACAATCTTCCGGTTTTCGGACGGAATATGTGCTTCTCAATGGAAGGGGGGAGGGCTCTTCTCCGCTCATCGCGGAGAAAAGCTGTCCCCCCGCGGCCATGGGGACAGGCGCAAAACAGGACAAATACCGGCCGGTTTGCCGGCCTGTATTTGTCCACTGACGTGTGGATGCCCCTAACACCATGGGGAATTTAGGTCATGCAGCTATTATGTGACCTAAATGTTTTATTACGGGAGGAAAAGGTCACCTGCTTCTTTTGATGATCACAACGATTATGGACCTTGTACATAGTACCTGGTACTATGCACTGCAGCCTCTTCATTCTGTTGATGGCTGACGCCCCAGTGGTTAGCCCCACCCCCACCCCCATAGACAATAATTAATGGCCGATCACAAGTACTCTTCAACTAGTTCCTGTCTGGGACATTTTCCCATCCTCCCTCCTCTTCAGTGATCAGGCCCATTTTTTGTTGGCCCATTGTTTTAGTACTTGTAGGTCTGAATGCAACAACAATTTCTAACAGTTGGTTATTCTACTAATTTGTTTGCTTTTCTTCATATCACAAAAAACTTTATTTTTATGTAAATGTTACATTGATTTTTTTTTCTCCACTCACATCTGCGCCAGAGGTTCTCTCTGGTGTAAACGAATTGGTTTACTGATGAACACTGACACTTGACTACACTGGTGTCCACCGTTTTAACAGAAAAAATAGTGCAGCATACTGCTATATTTTTTTTCTGTCATTCCCGACAGAGTTGTGATGCAGGTCCATTGGGGTCTGTTGTTTTCTGTCAAGATGTCCACTATTTTAACAGAAAAAATAGTGAGGAATGCTGCGCTATTTTTTCTGTCATTCCCGATGTACCCTTACTTTTAAGTTATGGACATGGCAGAACCAAAAGTTGCGGTTTGGGCTGTTTTAGTGATTTTTTTTTTGGGGGGGGAGGGTTATTTACTTATTTTTGCTGATTTCCTTTGTAACTGAAACTTATATATTAGTACAGTAAAAATACAGCCCACTGAACTACAGAGCTGATGTGGGTCTGATAAGACATCATCTGTAGCTGCCAAGTCACGCTGATCACATGACAGCTCATTGAGTGCTGTGTATACAGCAATCTGGATTATGACCATCCCTGCCTTCTCATGGAAGAGCCAAGCTGACCTTGACAGCATGGTCTCTGCTGTCACAGCTGCATGGTTAGCTCACAGCTGTGAATTTTGCACGGGATATTCCAGAACATCTTTGCAGAGTAATATGCTAACCACCAGGAAGTTTATGGTCAACGGGTGATTAGTAAGTAGTTAAAGGGGTTGTCTCACTACAAGGATTGCTTTTTATGTTAAAGATCTTGTAAAAACAAGTCACTGCAATATGTGTCCATTACCAGTGTCCTACCTATTCCTAGATATCCCTCTTGTATGGGCTGCATCAGCTCCTCAGGTCGCTATAGCTACAGACCTGGCTTCTACTGCAGCCTTTTTCTAATCCTTTACAACACTTTTGATTCAGAGAGCATCTGAGTTGTCACAATACTGTAAATGAGTTGCAATACCAGACAACAACTGCTAAAAAAGTACGGAATCATGCCTGGTTAACAATGTAGAGGCGCTCAAAATCCACCCATTTAAAAATGATGGTATATCGTAACAATACGCCATCAATTTTGTACTCCAGAAGAACCTCTTAAGATAAAATATGAGCACTGATTGTGGGTAATATGTGAGCTCAGTATGGCATAGATATTTAATTAATTAACTTAATTAATACTGTGCAGTATTGTGGTATTTGTGCACTTTGTGGCAGTGTTATTTGTATGAGGGCTGCCATAGGTCATTTCACGGACTTCTAAAGCCGAAGAAGCTGGATTCCTCACCAACTACCAGTTCCTATTTTGCATCACATCAGTGATAGGAGATGTTGGAACTTCCCATCAATAGTAAGTGTGATTATATTTACTGTGTCAGACAGAGTAGCAACATTTCAGGCATGAAACCCTTCTTCAGGCTGGACAATAATAGAAATCCAGGACCGCCTACATAAATGTGGTTACTAGGAAAGCGAATGGAGGGGCAGTGTTGGACTGAGGTGCCTAGGGCCCACCAGTGGAATTTCATTTTGGATGCGCACCTATGGAGTTGATTATAGGGCCCACCAGTGAAGTTGATTCTGGGGTAAATCCGTACAGCTAATATACATGCCTCTTATACTCTCCCACTTGCTTTTTGCCTCTGGCTTTCCCAAGGAGGTGTATGCAGTTTAAAAGAAGCTCCAGGTCTGACATGCTTAGGGGCTCACTAAGGGGCATACAGTTTATGTATTTTATCATGATATGGAAATTGTAATAAAATTTATAATCCACCATCACACTTGCTTTGATTGGAAATGCTGACTACTCCTATCGGTCCCGTGCACTATATTGATGGCATCTGAGGTGAGCCATCCCCAGTCTGGCACACAAGTTCATCCATTCTCAATAAATGTGCTGCCTATACATCTTCGAGTTTTGTACCACACCAGTGGTACCCTTTTTTCACATTTCATCAGTGCCAAAAACAGGATTACTGCCAATACTGTCCTGATTTGTATACCCCTGATTTGTATACTACATGGCTCTAGACACTGATTTAGTGAATTATGGCAGACCATAGTTCCGATTTTTTTTTTTAACCTCCTCCACTCCTCAGCTTCTCCACCATCACTTGATGTTTTAGATCTTCATCTGGCTTTGCTAGAGTTGGTCCTCAATCCCATTGTTGTGGTACTACAGCTACACTTTATGGCCGTCACAACATGCTGGGAGTGGTAGTATCATAACAGCTGGATAGCTCCTGCATTATAGACAAATGGGATTCTTTGAAGTAAACCATGAAAAAGCCATACAGAACTTTGCTTCCTGACTCCGGAGTCCATTAACCATCACTGACATCTACTCTATCTTTTCAACAAACTCTGGTTTACACAAGCACCTGAGTTCAATTTACATTATTTGCAGACTACCTCTGAGCACGCCATTCCTTAAAAGTATCATATGAAGGTAAAATAAACAACATGTATTACAGACTTGTCTTATATGGTAAAATTGAAGTCGTACGTTAAAATACCTTTTTTTTTGTGGAAAACTGTATGTAAACTCTTGGGACA
Source organism: Phyllomedusa bahiana (assembly GCA_025379985.1). Lineage (NCBI taxonomy): Eukaryota > Metazoa > Chordata > Amphibia > Anura > Hylidae > Phyllomedusa > Phyllomedusa bahiana. Next base: position 171,259 of record JAODAL010001576.1, on the reverse strand, counting down.
TATTTATGTCTGGGTTGTTAAACTTTATATAAATACTTAAGTCAGAACTTGTGACCTGAAACAGCTGTTGAAAAACGCAGCCGATGGTACTTCATTAATTGTACAGAACAAACGAGCGCGGAACAAGGTAACTGCAGGAGGGACAACTTTTGATCATTTGGAGTGTAGACAAGATCTGCTTCATTTGCCGCAATCGTCAATGGGAATGGCTTGGGTAACTATGGGTAACATAGCAGCTAAAACATTTATATCTAAATTGAAGAGGATAGCAAAATAATAAAGGTTCCTTCCACATTTAGGGTTTTGCTTTCTCTCCATCCCCATTTATGGGGAAAAAACATGTGTCATGCATGTGCCTATTAGTGTGAAAGGAAATAGTGGGGTAAATCTCAAATACCATATGTAGGTATATCAGGGTATATGTGGAGTGCTCTATAATGTTGACAGCAACCGCACTCACCAAGGAATTTTTGGGTGTTTCTTTTGCTTTCCATTGGATCAACAGTGTGGGATAAACTATATAGGTGGGCATTTGTCTTTGTTCAACCTTATTAACTTATAATGGTAACATCATATACCCATGGCAATAGCATAAATACTGGTATAAAAGCAACAATCACAAGGCTACATATCAGAGAGTGACCCATAACAATGATATATTACAAACCCAATCACATGGCCCCATAACAAAGGGTGACCCATAAGAATGAGCTATTACAAACCTAATCACAGCACTCCATAACTGAACAAATCACACTGCTTCACTTTGGTGACAACCTCAGAGACTCCTAAAAGTTCCAGCCACAGCAGCCCATAATGCCGCCATCCATAGTGCAGAATAACTACTGTGCAAGGACAGAAGCCTGCTGCCCTAAACCTGGACTATGTTTTTAAAGTCAGTGGGAAAAATCCAATGCAATAAATAACACATGCTAAAATAATTTAAAATAAACAAAAAACCCTGAAACAAACAAACCTAACCCCTTACCACCACAGCCTTTTTTGAAAGCAGATATGCGTCACTTTATGTGTGAATAACTTATTAATGCTTTTACCTATCCATGATATTTAGACACCATTTTCTTAGGACACATTGTTCTTTAAGTTAGTATTACATTTTGGTCAATACAATCCTTGTTTATTTTTGAAAAATATTAAAAATGTTGTGAAAAATCTTCAAAGTTCAGACATTTCTGCATGTAAGACAGATAGTAAGACAACACAAAATAGTTTATAACTAGCATCTACCATATGTCTACCTTATGTTGGCAACATTTTTTTTTTTTTTTTTTTAGGACATTGGGGGTCTTATAAATTTAGTAGCATTTTTCACATTTTCAAGACAATTTGCAACACAGAATTTTCTAGGGATTGTCCAGTTCTGATGTGGCTTCTGTACATTAGATACCCCAAAAATAACTATATCTAAAAAAAACTGCACCCATTAAAGTATTCAAGACAGCATTTAGGAATTTGTTAACCCTCTAAGTGTTTCACAGGAATTAAAGCTGGTTTTCTCACTACAATGATTTGCTTTTAACATGTAGGGACTGATAATTTTAGATGTTTTCTGAATTCTTTGCTTTACTGATTTTTCTTTGGTCATTTGATAAAGATTATCTTATCTTCTTTTAGAGCACACGTTTCTCTTGTTACGACCATCTCTCTCCTCTACCTCTCCCTGCTCTCTTTTATCTTTCACTGCTATAAGCTGCGGTCATTCACTAAGAGTGAGTCACCTCCTGCAGACTCTTCTCCATAGTACTGGTCTTTGAAAGCTTTTTATTTAGCTAAGTAAACACCCTATAGAGCCTTGCACCATGAGTACTACAGTACACTTTATAAATCTCTTGCACTCGTTGGCAGTGTGACAGGAATTGCTAGGTACAGCAGAGCTGATGTGTCAGTCTGAACAGCATGTGTGAGTCTAAAGCTGGTTGTAGCTATAAAACTACATGGTGAGAAAAGCCCTTTAAAGCAAGGAGGAGATAAAATTTCAAAATTTCACTTTTTTTTTTGCAGATTTAAAATGTTAATACATTATTTACTGGAACACAGTAGATGTTACCAGGGAACCATAACTCAACATTGATTCTGCCATTTTTACGGATATCATATATGTGGTCCTAATGCATTATTTGACTCAACCACAAGCCTTAGAATAGAATAATCCACTGTATTTAGAGGTCTCCTTTTCAAAAGAATTTTCTTTAGGCACCATTTCAGGTTTGCTGACACCTTAAAGGGAATCTGTCATCAAATTTTTTTTTGTTGTTGTTGATGAAATATTATGTGTTCATTTTTGTTTAAATTTTTAGTATATTTTTTTATTTCATTCAATTTGTGGTAAATATAAAAAAATGCATAATAATATTCAAGGTTTCCCACTCTTAGCCATCAGAGTGATCACATCCAAGAAAAAAAGAGTTTTTCTCATGTACAAAGATCATGAATTACGTCTTGCTGTAAATGTGGGCTGGTCTGGTGGTGACCTCACTTGCCTCCCCCTCCTCTGTGTGCATAAGGAGGGAGAGGTGTATTGTAGACTCTCTCCATTTTGCTGGTGACTGAGGAAACCATACAGAGCTGCTGTGTATCCATAGCTGAAAAAGGAATAACCAGAGTGAAATTGTAATTACATTTAGGGTCTGTTCACTCGGCGTCTCTGACTCCGTCTTACATACGCTTTTGGATATGTGTTTGGGTCCATCTGTCAGTCCCCAAACGGACCCAAGCACTTTATCTAATAAATAGCAGTGTGATTATACATTGCAGTTTATTAGAAACACGCATCGGTGTTCAGACGAGTGATCTCTGATGTGCGTCTCACTGCGTCTTTTGGATCCGTTCCATGAAGTGACATATCAATTCTTGGTCCAAAAGACGCATCCCACATGGATCCAAACACTCAGCTGCTCTTTGCATCCGAAAGACATGTGAACATTAGGCTGTGTCTCTCCTGCAGTGGACAAAAAAACTGAGTTTTTTTGTCCCCTGACGGTCAAAAGCTGTTGAAAAAAACGGCAATTTTTTGGCACATTTGTTGCTTGTCTTGAAGTCTGGTTTTTAATGTCTGCATAAATCAAGCCATTGGGTGTGACTCCGCCTACAAAAGGGGAGGTACAGCACATTATTGCATTCATGGATTCGTGTTGATTCAACATGCAGCTACTGTGTTTTTGGATGTGTGTTGGATGCAGCAGGTTCACTCCCTATAGTTTATAATAGGGCTCCTGCTGCATCTTTCGGATCAAGAATCAATGTCAATTCGTGGAACGGATCCAAAAGATGGATCCGAAAGACGCAATGAGACCCATCAGAGATCACTCGTCTGAACACGATACTTGTTTCATATTAAAAGCAATGTAAATCACACTGCTATTTGTTAGATACGTGTTTGAGTCTGACAGAATCGGATTTTAGCGTCAAAATCCGCAGCGAACGGTGTTTAGCGTCAAAATCCACAGCGAAATGGAGTTTAGCGTCAAAATCCGCGGCGAAACGGAGTTTAGCATCAAAATCCGAAGCAAAACGGAGTTTAGCATCAAAATCCGCGGCGAAACTGAGTTTAGCGTCAAAATCCGTGGCGAAACGGAGTTTAGCGTCAAAATCCGCGGCGAAACGGAGTTTAGCGTAAAAAAATGCGGCGAGCGGAATTTAGCGGCAAAATCTGCAGCGAACAGATTTTAGCTGAAAAATTCTCAACGAAATAGAGTTTAGAAATGGAGTTTAGCGTCAAAATCCGCGGCGAACGGAGTTTAGCAGCAAAATCCGCAAAGAAACAGAGTTTAGTGGCAAAATCTGCAGCAAACGGATTTTAGCGGCAAAATCTGCAGCAAACGGATTTTAGCGGCAAAATCTGCAGCGAACGGATTTTAGCGGCAAAATCTGCAGCGAACAGAGTTTAGCGGCAAAATCCGCAAAGAAATAGAGTTTAGAAACGGAGTTTAGCGTCAAAATCCGCGGCGAAACAGAGTTTAGCGTCAAAATCCACGGCGAAACAGAGTTTAACGTCAAAATCTGCGGCGAAACAGAGTTTAGCGTCAAAATCCATGGCGAAACGGAGTTTAGCTTCAAAATCCGCGGCGAAACGGAGTTTAGCGTCAAACACCGCGGCGAACGGAGCTTAGCGCCAAAATTCGCAAAGAAACGGAGTTTAACGTCAAAATCTGCAGCAAACAGATTTTAGCGGCAAAATCTGCAGTGAACGGATTTTAGCGGCAAAATCTGCAGCGAACAGAGTTTAGCGGCAAAATCCGCAAACAAAATAGAGTTTAGAAACGGAGTTTAGCGTCAAAATCCGCGGTGAACGGAGTTTAGCGGCAAAATCCACAAAGAAACAGAGTTTAGGGTCAAAATCTTCAGCAAACGGATTTTAGGGGCAAAATCTGCAGCAATCGGATTTTAGCGGCAAAATCTGCAGCGAACAGAGTTTAGCGGAAAAATCCGCAAAGAAATAGAGTTTAGAAACGGAGATTAGTGTCAAAATCCGCGGCGAAACGGAGTATAGCGTCAAAATCCGCGGCGAACGGAGTTTAGCGTCAAAATCCGCAGCGAGCAGAGTTTAGCGGCAAAATCCGCAGCGAAACGGAGTTTAGTGTCAAGATCTGTAAAGAAACGGAATTTAGCGTCAAAATCCATAACAACTGGATTTTAGCGGCAAAATCTGTAAAGAATCGAATTTTCAGCATCAGAAGCGAAAGAACTTTATTAGCACCAAAATCCATAAAGAAAAGGATTTTTTTGCGTCAGAAGCGAGAAAATTTTATTAGTGTCAAAATCTGTAAATAAATAGATTTTAGCGCAAAAATCCGTTAAAAAAAAAAAAACTATTCTTGCGCCAAAATCTGTTATAAAAAAGCATTTTTAACGTCAGAAGCGAGAGAACTAAAATTAGCAGAAAAATCTTGAGTTGTGCAAAAATCGTTAGCGACAAAAGCACAATCACGATTAGGAATGAGGACATGTCGGACACTTGTCTGCTTCTTCTCTGGCAGCCTTGCTGTGCAGAAGTTCAGTAGCTGCCCCTCTGGACTCCACAATCATGGTTCCCTGCTCCCTGCAGACAATAGAGCAGAGCTGAGCTCACAGCAGGTGGGGGATGGGAGGGATCTCACTGAAGTTAACCAGACAGGAATAGTTTGTAGTCTCTTACCTGCATTGTTACTTTACGGCAGCTTCCTTTGTGTCGTGCAATTCACAAAGCACAGGGCTCTCTCTGAAGGGGGGCAGGGCTCACACACACAGGAATCTCTATAACTCTCTTGACAGACTCACAATCAAAATTACAGCAAAAGAGGATAAAAAGATGATAGAAAACACACACATTACTGCAAAAAAAAAAAATTGTGACACAATCCCTTTAAGGTGTTAAAAGTTAAATTGGTTTTCTCACTATAAAGATTAGCTTTCAACATAAAGGGACAGTTAAAGGAAGACTTCTTCTAAAAACATTGGCCAATAGATTTGACTTTAATCATTTTAATGTGTTCTGAAGTGCACACAAGTTTCTATGGTTACCTGCATACCAGATGGACATCTGTTATCTGATGAGCTGAGAACAGGGATGTATGTTATCTGATTAGCAGAGAGCAGGGAGTGACATCACTCTACTGATGGACTGATATCACAGCACATTAATTATATGTATCCAACAGGATAAGCTTCACTAAACAAAAGGTACATGTGCTATGAGGACTAAAAAGCATGTCTTTATCTGTAATCTTGTTAGAGATAACAAATTCTGGCACTCTCATAGTAATTGCATGCTAGAAGTTGAATAAGCTAATCACTACTGGAGAACCACCCACAGCCTGAGGAGACTAAGTGCAAAACTGCTAAAACTCAGTGAAACAGCATGGTAAGAAAAGACCTTTAATAAACACCCCTATAAAAACCTAATTCTGTAAACTACATCCCCTATGGAATATATCTAGGGAATATATACTACAGTCTTAAGGAATATACCCAGGGAATATATACTGCACCCCTTAAGGAATATATCCAGGGGTGTAGTGACCCTACAAGTGTTTCACAAATTATTTTAGCGTTAGGCTGTGTAAATGAAAAATTAAATGTATTCCAATAATATGCAGTTTTAGCTGAAAATGTTTCATTTTCACAAAGAATCCTTGAGAAAAAGCACCCAAATATTCTTACCTAATTTTTTCCAAGTTCAGCAAAACTCTATATGTGGCTGTAAACTGCTGTTTGGGCGCATGGCAGGATGTACAAGGAAGGGAGAACTATTTGGCTTTTGAAACTTAATTTTTGTTGAGTGCCTAGTCGTATTTGCAAAACCTCCAAAGTACAAGAAGAGGTAAAACCTTCCAGAAGTCACCCCATTTTGGAATCAACACCCCTCTTGGATCTCATGTAGGGGTGTATTGTGCATTTTGGGCCCACATGTGTTCCATGGTTCTTTTTGCATTGGAATGTGAAAATAGAAAGACTCCCAAAAAACAGCAATTCCGCCACTTTTTCTTGGGTTTAATTTTTATAGCATTCACTGTGCAACGTAAATGACAGGATAACTTTACTATGTGGTTAGTAGGATTACAATGATATAAATTGTATATAGTTTTTTATGTTTTACTACTTTTACATGATAGAAATGTGTTTGTAAAAAATGTTTTCATGTCGTCATTTTTTTGCAGGAAGTTTTCTTTGGTACCATTTTAAGGTTCAAATGGCACTGATCGATGGGACTGTGAAAGAGTTTTTTTTGTGGGATGAGTCGACATTTTCATTGGTACCATTTTGGGGGACACATGACTGACATGATTGCCTTTTAATCCAATTTTTTAGGAGGCAGAATAATGAAAATGCAGCAATCTTAGCAGTGTTTTTTTTTTATTTCAATAGTGTTCACTGAGCGATGAAATTGCAGAAAAACCCAATTTATATTGTTTTCTTAATATTGTAGCACTTTAAAGGTTTTTTTTTGTGAAAATTTATGTTTATGCATTGCTATATTCTGATAGCTATAACTTTTAAGTTTTTGTTTTTTTGCAGGATGATGGGATGTATTCATTGGAACAACCTTGGGTTTTTTATAACTTTTTGATCACTTTTAATTAATTTTATGTGGGGAAGGATGAGCAAAAATTTAAACTAATTTTTTACAGTGTTCATTGTGCAGGTTTAATAAGGAGACAGATTTATAGGGTAGGTCACTATGCACATGGAGATACCATATACGTGTACTTTATATTTTGAATTTTTTTTACCATATTTTCCTGTGTTTTTTTAATTTATTTACTTTTTTCCGGGCTGTCATAGAAACAATCGGCACACCACAGTCGTACAATGTGGTGCCAAAGGAGAAAGAACAGGCTCCCTCCCTCTGGCTATCCCTTAGGTGCTCAGTTGCAACTGACCATGCCATCAAAGGGGTTAATCAGCAGCGACCAGAGTAAACTCCAGTCCTAAATGATCGTGTGCTCTCTGCTTGTGAGTCTGAGTGATGTATTGGATGGAGTTAAAGGGGTTGTCCATGTCCTTTTAAAAATTAATATAGTGTTCAAGGGACCTCACTATAACAAAAAAAAAAGCTTAGGGTGTGTTCACATGGCTGATTTTGGTGCTTTTTTACATTGTGTTTGGAGCGTTTTCTCACCCTAAACAGCTTCAAAACGGCCTCAAAATTGCCCCCATTTCATTTTATTTGATTCCTATTTAAAACAGCATTGTTGTTCACACACATGTTTTTTCCGCCTGTTTTCCCCCTTCTTTGGACATTGTTTTGGGCACTGAAAAAGAAGTCTCATGTCAATTCTTGAATCTTTTTTAACCTATTTTTTCATGTTCATTTTTTCGCTCTCCGCCTTCCCAAAGCCATAACTTTGTTTACTTTTTCATCTACATAGACATATGAGGGCTTTTATTTTGTAGGATAAGATGTACTTTCTAATGGTTATTCACAAGCAATGCACCTTCTTGCATGAGTTAAACAGGCATATACCGTAGCTGCAGGTCCCCACCTGCTTATTAGTACTCACAGTCAATGTTGCTACCGGTATAAACAGATACTATTCCTTATTATAGTTAAAAAAGCTTTATTCAAACATCTTTATAACTTGAATGATAATAATTCATTAAATTTAACACAGCAGTGTAATGTTCTTTAGATCGAACCTGTTAACTCATGTATTAACTCCACATCACAGCCTTACAGCTTAGGAGACCAAACAGGATTGCATTTTTCAGTAAACGGAGTCCATAGTGTTAGAGCTGTCTTCAACTCCTCTCCTCTCAGAAACATTCCAAACAATGGTTAAAAAAGAGGTGGACAAAAAAGTGGGATAAATGTAAACAAATTACCAAGAACACAACGTAAAAAGAGATAATGGCCCTAAAAGAATTAAAACATGATGATGGAATTATTATTAAGAAGGCTGATAAGGGAGGGGCCACAGTTATAATGGATCGTAACAAATAGATAGAGGAAGCCATGATACAACTAAATGATGAGTTGGTATATGAAAAATTCACACAAGATCCTACAGAAGTCATCAAAAAAGAGGTAGATGATTATCTAATGGAAGCAGCAGATTTGGGGATTATAGAGGAGAAGGTCCTTAAACTGCTTAAAACAGAAACACCTAGGATACCGGTATTATATCTGGTTCCAAAAATCCACAAAGACTCAAAACAACCACCTGGTAGACCGATTGTCTCAGGTGTATCGTCAATACTATATCCACTAGCGGTTTATGTGGATAGTTTTCTACAACCGATAGTTAAGAACCTCCCAAGGTGCTTAAAAGATACTAGTGATCTATTGAATAGGATAGAGGAGCTTAAAGTACACGATGTCACATACATGTGCACCCTAGATGTGAAGAGTTTATACACCAACATCCCATATGAGGAAGGAATCAGGGCTATTAAAGAAAAGTGTATAAAGAATCCTAAATTATCCAATCAAATGATCTCCTTTTTGCTAACTCTGCTGGAGTTCATTCTTACCAAAAACGACTTCAAATTTGGCGCAGATTTTTACTTGCAGCGACAGGGGACCTCGATGGGGTCTCCTGTCACTCCAAGTATCGCGAATATTTTTATGGAGGATCTGGAAACTAAATTCATTATCCATAGCACATGGAAGAAATATATAAAAACATGGCTGAGATTTGTGGACAATGTTTTGCTACTGTGGATAGGGACATTGGAAGAATTTAATTCTTTTATAGATTTAATTAATACAATACATCCATTGATAAAATTTACGAGTACCATAGATCAAAAAACCATCTATTATCTTGATGTCAAAATTGATATGAAAGATCATGAGATAAAGACTAACCTGTATGTAAAAGAGATGGAAAGGAATAACTCACTACATGCGACGAGCCAGAATGCCCCAAGTCTGATAAATGGAATCCCAAAGCGACAATTCCTTAGAAGTAGGAGAATATGTACATCAGATGAGGATTATGAGACCAACAAACAAAAATTAATAAAAAAATTCACTGATAGAGGTTACAATAATGAGACATTAAAAAAGATAGGAGACGAGGTAGGACAGATGACGAGAGACGAAGCCCTTAAGAATAAAAACAAAAATATGCATAGAGATCAAAGAGTAAACTACTTTTCTATATACGATCACCATGCTCAAATGGTGAAGAAGAGCATACTTAAATCATGGTTTATATTACAACTGGACCCTAAATTTGGACACCTTTTTAAAGAGCCCCCAGAGATTTATATACCAAAGAGGGAGAAGTATAGGCAATGAATTAATACGATCTGATTTGCAGAACAAACCATCTAATAAACAACGCACATTAGGTACACAAAGGAAAGGAACTTTTGGTTGTTTGGCATGCCAAAATTGTAATTCAATCATAAAAGGGGATAAAATATCTCATCCAATGAAAGGATATCCCATATATATTAAAAAAAATTTCAATTGCAATACGAATAATGTTATATACATGTTGAAGTGCCCATGTGGAAGAGCATACATTGGGCAAACATCCAGACCAGCACGAATAAGAATCACTGAACATAGATCACAAATTAGACTATACAGAACAAGAAGAGAAAAATCAGGTATAAAAGAGAATGTGATAGAACACAAAAAATTTGGAGAAACCTCAGTAGCCAGACATTTCCATGAATTTGGCCATAATGTTTGTAATTTAAAATGGTGTATCCTAGAAAAAGTGGAGGCAAATGATGCCCATGCACTTAAACGGTGATTATTACAAAGAGAAGTGTATTGGATATACAAAATGCAAACACTGACACCTAATGGTCTTAATGAGGAATGCCATTGGAATGTGTATACCTGATTCCCGTTCTAGTTAGATAGTCCGCTATGAGAAGTAGCTAAGGTATGTTTTCAGTCTATAGAATGCAGTTTCTTGTTGGTAAACCGTATCTAAAATGTATATATAAATTGACTAGAATGTACATACCGTTTGTTTTAACATTTTTAAATGTTGATTGTAGTCGTTAAGAATGATATAAAAGAGACGCTACATGTAGCTACCTCTATGCTTGACAAAGGGGGCGTGTCGGCTCCCAAAACGTCGCGAGACGTAGCGGTGTCTGAGAGGAGAGGAGTTGAAGACAGCTCTAACACTATGGACTCCGTTTACTGAAAAATGCAATCCTGTTTGGTCTCCTGAGCTGTAAGGCTGTGATGTGGAGCTACTACATGAGTTAACAGGTGAATTCGTTCTAAAGAACATTACACTGCTGTCTGAAATTTAATGAATTATTATCATTCAAGTTTTAAAGATGTTTGAATAAAGCTTTTTTACCTATAGTAAGGAACAGTATCTGTTTATACCGGTAGCAACATTGACTATGAGTACTTTCTAATGGTGTCATTCACTGGGAAACCGCAAAAAAATTCAAAGTGGGGCAAAATGTGAAAAAAACGCTCGTGTGCCATGTTTGCAGCAGTTTGTTTTTACGGCGTTCAATCTTTGGTATAACTAATATGTTACCTGTATTTTACAGGTTGATACGAATCCAGCAATACCAAACATGTATGGTTTTCTTTATGTTTTGGTACCATAAACAAATTCCAGTTTTACTACTTCCTGCCTGGGGCAAGAAGTAGTAAAACAGAAAACATGGCATCGATGGAAGCCTTTACAAGGCTTCAAGCTGCCATGCTAAGTGATCTGGAGCCCACGATTTCACTGAGGGCACCCAGATCGAAGTGAGGAATGGTACGCAAAGATGGCCGCGGCGTCAAAGGGATTAAACAGCGCGGAATGGCATCAGCCCCATCGTGCACTGTAACCACCAAGTGTTAGTTGCGATTAGCACCTCACAGCTGCCGGCTATGTACAAAGCCCCTTACCGGCCCTATACTCATACTCATATGTTGGAAAGGGGTTAATGCTGAAAATCCCCATAGGAATCAATAGACAGCTTCAAAACCTCGTCCAAAACCTTAGCCCGGTTTTAGACAGGCGCCTTTTTGATATGTTTTTTGCTGGGATTTTTTCTCTGGCTATTAATTTGTATGGGTGTCTCAGAAGAAAACAGTGTTGGAGAACCTTGTTGAAAACCTGATCAAATCCCCATCAAAACCTCATCTGAAAAGTTCTTCATTGAGGCACTTTTCAGACAAGGTTTTGGCGCTAATTTGGACGCTGAATTTTCACCCATGTGAACATACCCTGATACTCATCGGTCTTCTGTTGATTTCCCATAATTTCTGAACAGACACATCACCGCTTCAGCTGCTGAATGGCTGCTCTAGTCATGTGCCTCTACTTGCATCACATTTTGGAGTTGTTCACGTGCCTCTCTGTTAAATCACTGTTCTGAAGTGAACAGATTGTAGGAGGATAATTTCAAACTCCTGGGCTCTGATGCATCCCCTATCTACCATATGCCCCTATCTACCATATACCTCTGCTCCCCCCTATTGTTACATGCCTGCAACTGTGAATGGAAAAATGGGAAATGCCATCTGATAAGTCTCTGCCTGCAATAGTGTAATATCATAATTACTTAACCTGGTTAAGAATTCACCTTTAATTTGCTGTTTAGGCTCCAACGTTGGAGCAAACAAACTGAAATTACCACGCTTCATTTCACCGCAGATGTGAGCAGCGCAGCTTCCTGTGTATTATAATGTAACCTGTCAATTATCCTGATAATGTATTTGTGATATAGGCATCAAATATTATAAATGCTTGTTGTAATGCATGACATAAGATTAATGCTGACACATGGCGGACCAGGGCTGTTGCTGTTTTTTTTTTATCTTGGGGAAAAAAGACACAAAAATAAGAAGACATTTCTATAACATTCAAAGTATGTTACTGTAAAAGTGTTGTATGCATTGATCCTGGCCATTTTACTATTGTGTACAAAAATGAAGGTAATCCTGGTTAACTCTATTAATGAAGTTTGGTAGTTTGGGTTCGTTGTCATGTACAAAACCTCTTTTTGGAATTTGTGGTCCTTTAAGCATATAAATAATAATGCTAATCATCATACCAATAAAACAGAAATGGCCATCTACAATACTTTACTGTATACTTGTCAACTTTTGAAAGTGGCCTTCAGGGAGATTTAGAGTTGCGGCGTAAATAAATCACACCCCTTATGTTACATGACACGCCCCTTTTACACAAGCCATGCCCCTCCACGCAACGATCCTCAGAGAAAGGGTTATTGAGGAATGTGCATTACCTAGCTTTCCTGGATATTGGATAGCCTATAAAGCATCCAGGAAAGCTGGGTGACTACACATCACTCAGCTTTCCAGTACAATAGGGAAGAAAAGAGATTGGAGTATTTACCTCCCTCCGCACCTGTGCAGGAAAGGCTGGATACACATCTGCAGCTAGACTACATAGTCTAGCTGTGTTGTGGCCCCTCCAGCACTCAGTGATGTCATGGCACTTTCCTGGTGCCACTGGTAATTAAAGAGCAGCCAGTAGTCATTTGCCTGCATCAGGAGTCCAAGAGATCTTTCATATTTGCAGAATTCTCTCAGACATCCCAGAGAGTTGGCAAGTATGCTTTACTGTAGACGTGTGGTCCCTCAACATGTTAGGTACCAGCCTTAGTTACTATGTATTCTAGTATAATGATACTGTATGATAATTATATAAAATATGTTTGAAATTTAGCCTAGATACAGCTCTGACTATAACTAATGCTGATCACACTCAGGACTGGGTGAAGAAATTTCTTCCCTCCTCCTCATTAAAATGTTGCACCACGCTACAACACTTTGCATCGCCATTAATCAGTACCTGAGTTTACAAAAAGCTAAAACACAAAGTACTATGTATAAAACTATTGAATGAGTCATACAATTATCAAATTATACTGCTACACAAAACTAGAATCCAAAGGCTAATATTACCAATAATCCCACTAAGACCAAATACCGCCACACTATGACCACATATCACCACCACATACTGGTTGAATGATACCACCACATCATGGCCACATATCACTACAACATAGTGGTTAAATGATACCACCACATATCATCATCACATAGTGGATGAATAATACCGCCACATCATGAACACATATCACCACCACACAGCAACTAAATAATACACCATACCATTACTGAATATAAACCATTATACTGTGATCAATATTACTGACATACAGAGATAATACAGTGGTAGATACAAGTTGTAGACAGGGGCTCTGCACCATATAAGTTATTACAGTAACGTTACATCCAGGGACTCACAGGAGACATAGGAATATGGGTCCCTAGTATGTAGTTATATAGTCCCCCTGTATAGGTAGATAGGAATATAGGCTCCCTGGAGGTAGGTAGATATTGAGTAGCCTCCTGGTATGTTGGTCTGTATATAACCTTGGTAGATATAAAGGCCCCCCAGTTGGTTAGGTATATAAGCTTTTAGTAGATAGGTTTATAAGCCCCCTGTAGGTAGATACAGTATATAGACCCCATGTAGGTAGTTATATGCCCCTATAGGTAAGTAGATATAGCCCCCTGTAGGTGGTAGATATAGCCCCCTTTAGGTAAATATAGCTCCCCTGTAGGTAATTATAGCTCCCTGTGTAAGTATAACCCCCCTGTAGCTATATGACCCCTATAGGTTGATATAGCCCCAATGTAGGTAAATATATCCCCCCCGTAGGTAAATCCCCCCCAAAGGTAGATATGCAGGTGTATTGGCTAAGAAAATAAAAATATTAAAAAAAAGATACTTACTTCCTCCTGTTCCCTTGCCGAGCAGCGTAGTCTGGGAGTTAGTGTCTGGTGTGACATTTTCACACCGTTATCACACTGATACCGGCATCTCCTTTGTCCAGAGTCTAGGCTTCTGACCTAGGAGACCCAGCATCACAGGAAGTGTGATGAAAGCCTTGCATCATGCCATCTGCAATGCTGATCTGTACATGCAGTGCTTAGTGAGCACTGTATACACAGTCTGGAAGGCAGGAATGGTAATGAACCGTCTCTGACTTCTCTCGCAATACAGCTGCACAGTTAATGTGCAGCTGCTACTGTAACTCTGCACTTTCTTTATAAAACGGCCATGCAGAGTAAGATACCGACCGCTGGCCCATTTTTTCCGGGTGGGCGACATCCCCCTGGTGAGCAGTGCCCCAGACTCCCTAACGTCTAGGGTCCATCGACATGGTCAGGCTTTTAGATTAATTTTCAGACGGTTTTCGGATTTGAAAACCTTAAAAAAACCGACTGTCAACCAACCACATCGATTTTAATAGAAAATCCATTTGGTAGTCTACACTGAATGGATTTTCAGCCAGACGTTATTTTACACCGCCGCCGACAAACTTAGAACGTGCTCAACCTTCCGTCCGGTTGTCGGGCAGAAGATGTGCATTTCAATGGTTGAGGGGGGACAGGCGAAACTGCAGACAGAACCGTCCCCCACAACCATGCAAAAGACTACAAAATACCGGCCGGATTCTGTCTTAAGAATTTTGTCTATTCCGTGTTGACGTACCCTTAAAGGGGTTTTGCCACCATGTAATGTTGACGTGGGATCCTCCAAAATGGGTATTTAATCACTTTTTTAAATATGTCATTGAAAAAAGTGAAGACTCTGAGAGCTACAGCATTTTTTAATCCCCCTTAGTTACCTCAAAGCTTGCACTAGACACGAGGAGCTGACAGGCCGCGCTTGCATGAAACACTTCTTATCTGATGACAGGCAAAATGAATGAGCTTTTAAGGCACCGGGTAGAAAGTGCAGTCTGAGGCTGTGTCTTACTGTATTGAGAATCCACTGTTGTACTGTTTATTATTTCACTTAAGTTTTGAGACGCTCCCTTCTTCCTCACTCCTCACTCACCCCCTCCCTCTCAGCCCCGCAGCTTCATGACTCAGTGTGATTTGTTGACATCCTCCCTGTGCTAAGGAGAGAGGTAAGAAACTTTTGTCTTGGCAAATCCCCTTTAAGGAGTCAGTTAGGATGGAATTCTGGTGTATCTATAGCTGGAGCATTGCACAAATAAATGCACCCAAGCCTTACTAATAGGGTATATAGTCCAAATTGCTTCTTTGAAACAATCATTTCAAAAAAGTTGTTCAGGGTCAGAAACAAAACATTCCAAAACAACGACTCTCTGAGGATGTGTCTAGTATTACAGCTCAGCACCAATTAAGTGCAGTTTTATAAGCTCCTGAGCATAGGTTTAGCAACCTAAAAATGTTCATTAATTTCTAATTATCTAAGAAAAAAATCTATATTGTCACTGGGTGCATATTTATTTTTGCATATACCATGAATATTTTACTTTTGTGGTACCATATCTAGATCTGGTAACTGTAAGTAAAGAATAGTGCATTTTCTATCATTTCCTGCGATACTTGTTGGTCTTTGATAAATACAACAGACAAATGGAAGTATCATCGCTGACAGTTCTTCAATAAGCTCTGTGTGGCTCTCTGTCAGAGTCTTCTCTTCAATGACAATGCCTTTGTTCTATATCAGTCAGATTTTCTAGTTAACACATCAAAAGTGTATCTGTGTACATGTAATGCTGGGAAAACAGTTCAAAGGGGTAAGGGATTTGCCTTTAACTCCTTAATATGTCATTTCCATAGCTTTTGCAAAACTGGACACTCGGGAGGAGAATAGAGAGCGAAAAAGTTCATAAAAAACAAGGGTTCTTTATAACATTTTGCTTATATCTACATTGAGGGTATCTATCTATTTATCTATCTATCTATTTATTGTTGATTGTAAGCTCTTATAGGCAGGGTCTTCTTTCCTTTTGTATCAGTTTATTAAGCTTTATTATCGTATTTTTCTTAGCCTTATATTATGTACCTGAACCCCTTGACTTGTTCAGCACCCTGGTATTAAAGGGGTTGCCTCGCTACAAAGATTAGTTTTCAACATGTTGGGAACACTAAATAAAGATGTTTTCCAAATATATTGTGTTGTTAATTTTTTTTTGTTAAAGGGAATCTGTTGCCAATTTTTTTTTTTTACTTATTAAATCAAGACCCTGATCCATATTCTTTTCCTCTCAGTGGTTTTCAGTTCCTGATTGTAGATTTCTCTATTCCGCCATCTATATATGATTGTGGGGAAGACATTCTTGCTTGCACTGCTTTAACAGCAGTCAGAGAGATACTTTACAGCAGCTTCATGCACATAGGATTCCTAAGACAGATTCTGTCCCATAGACTTCTATAGGAGAGTTTTCACTGTGCAGGGAGGTGAGAGGGGGAACTGTAACCATCTCCTCTTGTGACTGGTGGATCCTGTGTTATCTGTACACAATGGTGTCTCCTTTCAGTTTGACCCTGCTGCTACTGATAATGAGCACACTGCTGAAAAGCTCTCTAAACAGAGCAGGAAGTGTCAGACGATTATTAGGCTTAGTGGCCAAAATGAAAACTGCAGGACTTAAGAATTATTAAAAAAATAATGAAAGTGATATGGAAAATTAAAAAAAAACATAACCAAAAATTCCTACAAAATGTGTTTAACATAAAAATATGAGTTAAAAAATAAGTCATTTTTTGATGACACATTCCCTTTAAGGAACTACAAGTGATTTTATTACATACTGTGCTCTCTCTGGTTCCCCAAGTGACCTGTGTACTTCTTGCCCCCTGCTGTTTGTTCTATCTGATAGCAGGGAGTGATGTCATCACACAGGTCAAGCAGCACAGAATTCCGGACAGTGAGAGCTTGTTTGTTGTTACGGTTCCGGACGCGGAAGTGGATCCACTGGACCACCACAAGCGATGGTGTAAGCCACGCCAGGGAACGGAATCTAAGTAGGTCCCGGTTTTCACCAGAGCCCGCCGCAAAGCGGGATGGACTTGCTGCGGCGGGAGTCTACCAGGGGTCGTTACCCCTGACGTGACTTGCTTGTGGTGGTAGCCGAAGTATAGCGTGGTGCAAAATCGTCAGGCAGGCTCGTAGTCGGGGTCAGGCAGAAGGTCAGGGCAGGCAGCTATGGTTCGTGGTCGTGGACAGGCAGGCGGTCAGGGCAGGCGGCAGAGATTCGTGGTCAAGAGACGGAAGCGAGGATACGGTACACGGTAGATCAGGACGAGGCAATAGGGAACGCTTTCTCAATAGGCAAAGCACTAAAGATCCAGCAGGGAGCGGGTGGAAGCGCCCAGGTGAAATAGAGGCAGTGCCCGGCAATTACCAGCGCACTGCCCCTTTAAATCTCACAGAGCCGGCGCGCACGCGCCTTAGATCACAGGGACGCTCGCGCCGGACAGCAGGATGCTGCAGGGACACAGGAGCGCGGCAGGTTAAGTACTGGCGAGCCGGAGGGCGAGTGCGCCGCCGCCCGACACCCGGGCAGCGGCGGCACTCGTCCCGGGGACCGGGGCAGAGCTGTGCCGGCGCCCGCAGGAGGGGTCGCGGGCGCCGGTCGCAACATTTGTTATCTGATCTTTCAGACAAACGTCAGTAATTACCGCTGTTTACTTTAACTCAGAGGCTTCCCTGGTCCTGAAAGCATGAGATTTATCTAATTAGCAGAAGTCTGAATACACGGAGCTCATATGCTAATTACAGACAGCTTGACCAGGAAGTGACAGAGCAAAGCAGCATTATTTTATTCATGAATCCTATGAAACTTTGAGATGAAACAGCCCCTTTAATGGTGCTTGTGGGGATCAGTCTCAAAGGTAGCCTTTAAATATGAGACCAGCAGCAATGTTTAGGCAAAGTAAAAAGGTGGTCTATATTTTGCCACTTGTTGAACACAAGCAAGCAAACAAAACAGAAGGCTTGCTTCAGCCAGTCACCCTGGTACCCAAAATACAGTCCTTAGCAAAGACAAATATATACAAAGGATATGGCACAGTTCATGCTATCCACACGGGGCTATCACCCATAATGCTCGCTGTAGGGTGCAGCGCAGCTCCTGGAAAAATCTATTTTCCTCAGCTGTCACAAGGATCCTATTTCAGAGTAAGTTGCAGTCAAACTGGGAACCACACCCCAGTCCACATGACATAGCCAACAAACCTGGCCTGGATCTGGAAATGTGGGAGTGGCCATTCCACCCAGCTCTTTGTCCACTCTAGTAAAAACCAGCCCCGATCAACCGCTACCAGCAGCTATACTAAATGACACAATAGGTGTCAGTCGCCTAATGCTACTGACAATAAATAATGGCTTTTACCTTACAGGGGCAAGGCACGTCATGGACACATATCTTTCGTCGACCATGGTCCCTTGTGCCTTGCTACATACCCTCCCCACTACCCAAATCCGTTGTTCTGGGCGTCTTTAGCCAGCATGCAGTGCACTCTAGACAGGGCATCTGCATTACCTTGCAGTTAGGCTGGCCTACAGTACGTTCTACCAAAAAGCTGAAATCCTGTAGAGCCAGAGATCAGCAGGTGACCCATGTATTTTTCTCTCTTTTTCCTTTTAACCATCTGGGTGGGGTATAATGTGATACTTGCTTAAGCTGCCCAACTACATTCCAACAAGTAGTATCGGAGGAAATCCAGGGCCCATATAATGGCTAGGCATTCTTTCTCAATAATTGAGTAATTCTGCTTCTCTGGGGACAGTTTTCTACTGAGATAGGGGACAAGATGTTCCTTTTCATTTACTATTTCTGACATTATGGCCCATTGGCCCACAGCTAGGGGCACTACCACCTGCTGTCTGAAAAGGGCTGATTTTACCCGCTTCTTGTTGACTGGGCGGGGCCAGTTCTGTATGACCTCAACTTTGTTTAATTGAGGCTTTATCTCTCCTGTTCTCAAAATGTACCCCAAGTACCGGGTTTCTTCCACAGTTATTAGGGTTGATAGTGAACCCAACCTTCCTTAACATGTCCAGGACAGCTTGGACCTTACTGAGGTGACCTCTCCAGTCCTGACTAAAAATGACATCAAGATAAATGTCCGTATATTTCCTATGGGGAAGTAAGACCCGCTCCATTTCCTTCTGGAAAGTGGTGGGGGCTCTCTGCAACCCAAATGGCATCCTGATATAGTAGAAAGATCCCTCAAGTGTGGAGAAAGCCATCTTCTCCCTACCCTCCTTACATAAGGGAATCTGCCAATACCACTTGGTGAGGTCTTTGGTCCTGATGTATCGGGAAGGACCTAATCTCTCCATCAGTTTGTCCACCCAGTGCATGGGGTAGACATCTATTTAGATACCTCATTTAATTTGTAGTCATTACAAAAACGTTACTCTCCATTGGGTTATGGGATCAGCACTGTGGGACTAGATTATCCACTCTAGATCACCACCAGGTTCATCATTCTCTCCACCTCCGTGCCACGGACCTCCCGGCAGGCCTTAGGAATCCTATATGGTTTTAAATTCACCCTTGCCTGTGGTGTAGTAAGGATCTCGTGTTCGATTACCTTCGTTATACTCGATAACTCTGTAAACAGATCCTTATTTTGTTGCAGCAGTTGCCTACACTGTTGTTTTTGGGATTTGTACCTCCTCATGGGCGGACGTTTGTTAGGCCATTGTGCAAGGAGCTTCCGGAGGGTTCCTATCTTTCCATGGTTTTAACAAATTGGTGTGATAGATAGGGCTTTCTCCTGCTGGTATGGTGTACTCAGTAATCCACATTTTCCACTATCTCATACGGCCACTGCCATTTTGCCAGAACTCGGTCTCCTGGATTGAACTGTCTGAGATGGGCTGATCTGTTATAGACCTTAGACTGGGCCTCATGAGCCTGGAGAAGTTGTTCTTTTACAATGGGCATCACTTGGGCTATCCTCTCCTGCATTTGAGTGCCATGCTCTATGATGCTCTTAAAGGCAGTAACCTCATTCTCCCAGGTCTCCTAGACTATACCTCACAACCCCCTGGGGTGTCTTCCATACAATAAATCAAATGGTGAAAACCCTGTGGAAGCTTGGGGTGTGGAAATTAGAAGGTACGGCAAAAGCCAGTCCTAGTCATTGCCATCATTTTCAACCACTTTTTTCAACATGACCTTAAGTGTCCTATTAAACCTTTCTAAGAGGTCATCAATTTGTGGGTGGTAAGCAGAGGTACTTAGCTGGGTGACCTTCAAGGCCTTGCAGAGATCTTGCATAATCTTTGACATGAACGTCCTTAACTAGTCTGTCAGGATCTCCTTAGGCAACCTGGTTCTGAAAAGTATATGGATCAACTCCTGGGCGATTGCTTTGGAGGAGGTATTCCCTAAGGGTACCAACTCAGGGTATCAGGTAGCATATTCTACTATACCCAAGATTTAGTGTTACCCTCTAACTGATTTTACCAAGGGACCTACCAAGTCCATGGCTATCCTGTTAAAGGGTACCTTGATAATTGACAATGGGACCAGGAGACTGCAAAAACTGGCAACCGTGGAGTTTACCTGACACAGCGGACAGGACTGGTCTTGGATATCCCAATTACACCCCTGTCAATAGGATCTCTGCAGAGCCCTCTCAAGGGTCTTGTCTACCCCCAAGTGCCCCCACTGATGTAAAAGAGGGCAACTGTATATAAGTTTATTATACTGTAGAGTGATATGTATACAATTTAGGATGTTTATGTATAGTGATAGTAGTCTAGTGATTTTGAAAATTTATAGAGGTGCTGAATCATCAGGTAATGGGGTTTACAGTAGCAGTGAGAGAAAGAGAGAGCTGGGGTGCAACCAATCAGGCTAACTGACAGGAATGGAGCTAGAGACTGTGTATACAGTTATAAAGTACAGCCTTTCAGCTCTGGAGTTCTAGTTTAGAGTAGCAGTTAAAGGGGAACTCCTGACTATTAAGCCAGTAATAGACTATTAAGCCAGTAATAGGGCAGGCTGGGGCAGAGAAGAACAGCCCAACTCACTCAACACCTGGGTTGAGCAGACACAGAAAAACAGAGAAGAAAGAGACCCAGGTGTAGCGGACACTTAGGAGAGGCAGCTTGGGGGACTGCTGAAAGAGTCTGGGGACCCCAGTGTGTTGATAGAGAGTGTCCTGAGTCGCTAGGCACCAGCACCTTGCACGGCTTGGCTGGGACTGGGGTCAGTGCCAGTCCCTTGTACAGTTGGACTAGGATGGAACCAGAAGGAACGTGAGGAATGTCAAGAGTCCAGAAAGAGGAGATCTATGCCACAAAGACAAGTGCCTTGCTGTCTATGTATATGTAACGTCCCCCAGAAGAGTACAGTAAGTAAAGCCCGAAATAGTCCTGGAGGAACTGTATTGTCTGCTGTTTTTGAGCACCCGTGCACCACCCGGCCACCAATGCACTACTACACCCTGCATCCATCCACACTCGTACCATCCAGTAACCTGCTGTTTTCTTACACTAGTACAAGCACTAGCACTATAGGGTTTAGGCACCAGCAACTGTCCTACTAACTCTTCCCTGATGTTGGTCACACAGTACAAGAGGTCCCCGTTCATGGCGAAGTGCGGGTACCTTTTGTCTGCCCCTGGCTCTTGGTACATTCCATTCAGAACCACCACATTCTCTAAAGCTCCTTTCTAGGTCTCATCCTGGAGTTGGACCAACCCAAAGTTTCCCAGGCATACCTCTAAGTCAGGGACAGACTTTTCAGGGGTTGAATTCTCCTCATTTTCACCTACCAGAACATTCAGAGGAAAGTCTGGGATACCCTGCAGGGCAGCCATTGCTAGGTTGTCTACACACCCCTGGTGGCTTGGCGGTCCCACCGTGGCCCATGGGTTTCAGAACATAGGACATTTTCAGACAATAATCAGGTAATGCATTAGCCCCTGCATGAACCCCACAGGGTGTGATACCATAACTCCACCATTTTTCAGGGCAACTTGGACCACAGAGTAAAGCATGGTATTCCCATATATGCACACAACCCCCGCAGTGTTTCTGGGGACCAACCCAAACAGGATGTGAGCTGCAAAGAGCGTAACCAGGCTCCTTCAGTCCAGGAGCAGTAGATATAAAGGATCCATATAAGGGCAGTTTAAGTCATATGCACTCCTATGACATCATCATTGTTGTGGCTCTGCCCGTGCCTCCGCTACTGGGACGAGTGCCGCCGCTGCCCGGGTGTCGGGTGACGGGCGCACTTGTCCCCCTGTGCGCCAGTACTCACCCGACCGCGCTCCTGTGTCTCTCAGCCTTCTGCTACCCAGCGCGCGCGACCCCGTGCTCTAGGGCGCGCGCGCGCGCCGGCAATGTGAAATTTAAAGGGCCAGTGCACCGGTAATTGGCTAATAGCCGGGCACTGCCTCTATATTACCTGGGCGCTCCCGCCCACTTCCTGCCGGATCTTTAGTGCCTTGCCTATTGAGAAAGCGTTCCCAGTTGTCTAGTTCTGATCTTCCGTGTACCGATCTTGCTACCGTCTCCTGACCATGAATCTCTGCCGCCTGCCCTGACCATCTGCCTGTCCACAACCACGAACCATTGCCGCCTGTCCTGACCTTCTGCCATTCCCCGACTACGAGCCTGTCTTACGATTTTGTACCACGCAACACCTCGGCTGCCTCCGCAAGCAAGTCACGTCAGGGGTAGCGACCTGGTAGACTCCCGCCGCAGCAAGTCCATCCCGTTTTGCAGTGGGCTCTGGTGAAAACCGGGACCTACTTAGACTCAGCTCCCTGGCATGGCTTACACCTTCGCTTGCGGTGGTCCAGTGGATCCACTTCTACGTCCGGGACCGTTACAATCATGCTACTTTCTTGAGAGTATACTCTAGATGCTGCTATGGCAATAGCTAATAGCAGCACTGAGACGTTGTGAAGGAAAGAGCAGTGACTGGAGATACTCAAATGATAATCACAAAAATGGTAAAAGCAGTTGTGATTATCCCCAGTTCAAGTAAGGCACATGTCCTCTAGTTTGTCCACACTTTTGAGTAGAGTGAAACAATATAAAAAGCTGGGCATCACTTATGTAGTGCTTTTTACAATGCTCCAGCGCTTTAGCGGATACCCTGGAGCATTGCATACTTTGGAGGTGGCCTCACTAAAAAGGGGAAATCTAGTGCTTCTGCACATACCCTGGAGCAGTTCAATGAAACAGGATACTGTCAGCATGACGTGGCCAGGTCTAGGTCAATGCAGGCAGTAATTACACAGGGCAGCCATTGCTGCTAGAATGCTGTGGTGGTTGGTAAACTGGGCAATGAGCTTTACACAACTGATAAAAAGAAAAGGCTATTTTTTTTTTAATAACATATATTTTGAGAATTTATTGTTTCTGCACTATTAAAGGTTCCACCTCAATTTACTGTGATAGGAACACCCCCTTCAGATAAAGCTAGTTTATTACCCACTAGAACCATGCATAATCTGAGACACAGTTTCCTGAAAAAGTTCAGTTAAGTGGGATGGTTGAGAAACAAATATATAAAAGTCTCAGCTTGGTTGCAAAACACTTATGATCCTGGATAAAAACATGAGGCAGATATGATGACAACCTGTAACGTGGCTTTAGAATGACATTTTGCTGTACCCAAAATCCTGAAAGAAATTAAAGAAAACCTAAAGCATATGCCAGGAATGGACATGTCTTAAGGATTTTGGACAGACTTCAAAGTTCTACAAATCCCATTGTTCCGCTTTACAAAACTGCCTGGTTGAAGTGTCTCCTTTGTATTTATTATGGGTTAACATTCAAATTCTTTAGAGAGTCTCCTCATCTCTGTGTTCAGAATACAGCTTTCACAACTTCACAATCCTTCCCTTCATTTATACACTTGAAGTGCAGACCCGTGGGCTTCCAGCCTCGTATACCTTCATAAATGAACATCTTTTTATGTTCCACTATTAAAAGGTATTACAACATGTAATTGTACCAGGCTGCTCCATTCATATTTCATTGTTTAAACATTCTGTCTTTTTAAGGACTCTATCCCCTTAAGACATATCTCTTAGTTTTTTACTGTCCTCAAGCCTACTTATGTTTTCAAGGCCTGCATTCCATTAGGAAGCCTGCATTAAATTTTTCATAGTCTTAGACAATTAAACTTGGTTATGAAAGCAAGATTTCAGCTTTCAACTGCCCAATACCAACTCAAATTCCTTCCTTTGTGTTTAATTTCAGCTGCCATTTCAATTAAAAATGACTACTAAGAATGCCGAGGATTTAATGAAAAGGACAAGATGAGTTACGGGATGGCACATAAAACCTAACCCCGTGGACTTGAAAGGGGAAATATACATATTGTGCACAAATTGGATGCATGGTCAGAAAATTGCACATGTGAAATGTAAAATGTGGACATGAATACATCAATATGATTGACTGTGCTGTAATTTACTGTATCGGAGACAGAGAAGGAATAGGAAAAAATTGTTCTGGGAAATGCTAGATATTGAGTATATAATCTCCATTCCTTTTCTTACCCATTTATCAGGGATGTCAAACTTATTTTCACTGAGGGCATTTTAGTTGTCCTCCAGAGGTCATTGGAAGGCTTTGGAGGGTGGCTAGGGTGTCTGGCTAGGGCTATCACAGCTGTGTCACTGATTCTGAGTTGCTGACCAGAACCCCTGAATCCAAGATGGCATGGACTACCTGTGCCCTCTCCATCCAGTGTTGGCAGTGACCACTGGGGAAAGTGGAGAGCTAGTCCTTCTGTGTTCAGACCTTTTCCATCCTTGCTCGCTGTTTCTAAGCTCTCACTGGCCACATAAAATGGCCATTTGGCCTGCAGGCCTTGAGTCTGACACGTATTCTATATTATTAATTTCTGGTATTTGAAGGTGTTTTTCACTTTGGACAATTCTTACTTGATAGAAGTGTCCTTTGAAAATAAGCGATATACAACACATCCCTACTTCTATCGAATATGGTATATGATACAATATATTACAACTTACTATTATAGCATAATATACTTTTATGATAATTTTAGTCATCTGCAAGAATTCTCTGCCATTTGCTGCTAATCAAACAGCATGATATCCCTATCAATATTGTGAAACAGTGAATTTATTTGTCAATAATACACATGGTATCTGTAACAGCCCAATTATATCCCTCTTATATACATTAATATTCACTGACATTGTAGCGCAGTGGGATTTATAAACCGACCGTTTTATATAAAGAAAGTTGTTAGGAGAAAAAAAAATTTAAACGTATTTATTTTTCTATCATTTCATAGACCAGAAAAGAGATAATTTTCTCCTGATGAAGATGGAAAAAAAAAGTCACGAAATAATAAGTGCAATTTGATTTTGCATTTTCAGAAAATTGTCACCATTCGATCATAATTTAGCTTATATGGTCTATTGTGTTTATGCATAAAACCAGTGTGTGCTGAATACCTATACAGAACAGATTGTGATTAGAAACTAGAACCTTCGTCACAAAGTGGGTGCGATTATTTCTTTTTTTCCCCAAAAAAGAGAATTACTGATATTAAAAAAAACCTGACACACACTTTGTATTGTGATTGACATATTGAAAGGTGACTGACACCAGCATGATGGATTATGCTTCATGTGGAGGCTTTGTAATATATAATTAGAGTTTAAAAACTATTTTTTAATGCATTTTGGAGATCTTTTTATAATCATTCTCCAGGGAAACTTTTTTTTTTTTTTCTCAAGAGAACATTTAAACACATGGCAGTTACATAAGATACTCATAAATGTATTGTCCTAGAGAGAGAAGGACACTTTATAGCTAGCCAGTGTCCATGACATTAAAGCAACTCTTCATTAGGTGGTGGTGGTAGTAGTGGCTGGGGGAGGGATAACGTTTATCTTTGAGGAGTACACTATAAAAATGCAGGGAGACTTAATAGGTCATGCAATGCTCCCTGGGAAAATAGGATATGTAAATAAGGAAGAAAGTTGTCTCTGGTGCTAGCTATATGACATAGTGTCCCTTTCAGTCAAATTTGACCTATGAAAGTGCCTTGAAAGATGACTAGAGATTTAAATCATGTCAAATAAGTCACATAAGGAACAATCATCCATTTACAGACAGCTGTTTTGAGATGTTTGCCCCATGTGAATGTAGAGTGCATTTCTGGCTGACTGCATCGTAGCGGTTCTCAAACATTAAACTATAGGGCCAGACACTAGTGGTCGGAATTTGTGCTAAAAGAGTAATATACAAACTGGCAACATTTCTAGCTCTTATGTCAGTCATAGTGTCTCCAGTACCAGTTGTGAAGTCTTCAGTAACAGTCTGGAGGTACACAGAGAATCCTATGGTGAGCCTAAACCAGCGGTCCCCAACCTTTTTTCTACCAGGGACCAGTTTTATGGAAGACAATTTTTCCACGTCCCAGTAGGGGCGGGGCCAGGGTTGCCATCAGAAATTTCAGGGCCCCCTACAGCTAAAGCGCCTGGGCCCCCCTGTTAATCCCGCCCCCTGTCAACCCAATTGCCCCGCCCCCCACCAACCACGTCCTACAATCCAACCCCAGAAAAAAAAAAGAGATGCAATTGCGCCGTTGTCTTTGGACTGAGTTCTTGCTGAATTTTCCAGCATACAGTTTATCTATATTGTGTATACAAGGGCCAGCAAATTCCACATGTCACCACGATATTCTGACCAAACCAGCACACCAAGACCAATATAAGCAAACAAAATACCAATTAATACAATACCGCCACATATCACTATGTATGGTGACTAATACCACTATAATGTTACTGACTAAACCAGTGTACTAAGGCCGATATTACCATTAACAAAAACAATATACAAAGACAAAGTAATACCGCAACATCTTCTCCACATATCTCCACATATAGAGATGCAGAATAATGCCACAATACTGTTACTGAATATAATCCAATACAATAACACCAATATTACCACCATACACTGACTATATAGGGGGACATGTATGAAAACTGTCTAGGTCTAAATCTCACTTTGTTGCCCATAGTAACCAATCAGCGTTCCCAGCATTATTTTTTCAGAGCACTATAAAAAATTAAAGTGGAGCACTGATCGGTTGCTATGGGCAACAAAGAAAGTCCTACATCTAGACAGTTTTCCTACATGAGGCCCATAGTGGCAGATACAAGTGATTACAGTGCAGTTACATTTAGTAACTCACAGGTGACGTCTGATAAAGTCGTTCACGTTCCCTTTTCTTCTCCATCCGGTCCCGGCCACCATGAGAACTTCTCCCTGCAGAATTCACAACACAAACCTGAGACTCCTCACTTTATCATAATCCCATGGGTACCCACACCCTATGTACAAACTCCCCATCCATAGTGCCCCAAATAGTAATAATTACCTCTTTGGTGCACTGCTCGTTAGTTTTATAGAGTCCCTTGTAGGTAGGTAGCCAGGTATTAGGCCCACCTGTTGGTAGAGAGAGAACTTGAGTGGGGCCCCACATGGAGGAAACTTGAGTGGGGCCTACTCAAGTTTCCCTACCTCCCCCGGCTGTGTGGGGCTCATTCAAGGGCCTCCTCTCCCTCAGCCGTGTGGGGCTCCACAGGTCCAGTGGGACCCCGCGCAATCTTAGGGGCCTTGAGCAGGGTCCAGCAAATCCCTGGGGCCTTCAGTTTGGGCACCACATCCCTGGGGCCTTCAGTGGGGCCCCACAAATCCCAGGGACCTTGAGCGGGGCCCCCATATCCCTGGGGCCTTCAGTGGGGCCCCCACATCCCTGGGGCCTTCACTGGGGCCCCCACATCCTTGGGGCTCTTCAGTGGGAGCCCCACATCCCTGGGGCCCTTCAGTGCGGCCCCCACATCCCTGGGGCCCTTCAGTGCGGCCCCCACATCCCTGGGGCCCTTCAGTGTGGCCCCCACATCCCTGGGGCCCTTGTGTGCGGCCCCCACATCCCTGGGGCCCCTCAGAGCGGCCCCCACATCCCTGGGGCCCTTGTGTGCGGCCCCCACATCCCTGGGGCCCTACAGTGCGGCCCCCACAGCCCTGGGGCCCTTCAGTGCAGCCCCCACATCCCTGGGGCCCTTAGTGATGCGGCCCCACATCCCTGGGGCCCTTCAGTGCGGCCCCCCACATCCCTGGGGCCCTTCAGTGCGGCCCTCACATCCCTGGGGCCCTTCAGTGCGGCCCTCACATCCCTGGGGCCCTTCAGTGCGGCCCCACATCCCTGGGGCCCTTCAGTGCGGCCCTCACATTCCTGGGGCCCTTCTGTGCGGCCCTCACATCCCTGGGGCCCTTCAGTGCGGGCCTCACATCCTTGGACCTTCAGTGGGCTAAACAGGACTTTGAAGTGGCTGCCATAATAAACAGGGGCCGCGCTGCAAGTAGTTAATAACACAATAGGTTTACATTACACAGATTGAGTTTCCTTACTTCTGCATCAGCTCCTGCAGGAACAGAGCAGTCGGCCCCTCCTCCTCCCTCTGGCTGCCAGGAGATCAGTGAAGCTCTGCTCACAGGGCGCGACTCACTGATTTCATTAGATGACGTCACCTGCAGCCAGAGGGAGGAGGAGGGGCCGACTGCTCCGTTCGTGCAGGAGCTGATGCAGAAGTAAGGAAACTCAATCTGTGTAATGTAAACCTATTGTGTTTAACTTAACTTGCAGCGCGGGCCCCCTCCCGACAGCAGATTGATTCACATGGTACAGAGAGCAGACCTACAGTCTAATCTCTGTACCATTACTGTGAAGCAAGGGGGCGGGGCCTGCCGGCGACGGCGGGCCCCCCCTTGCTTCACATTCTGGCCGGGCCCCATACAGCAGTAGGGGTTCTACCCCCCTAATGGCGGCCCTGGGCGGGGCTATAGGGGCAGGGTTATTGGCGGCGTGGTTATGGAGGGGGTTGGAGTTTTAGAATCATATGTACAAAAAAAAACACAATAAAGTGTATGCTGTTTCATTTAGTGGTATAGTATGGGGTAACTAGTATTATATAACTGCAGACTGATTGTCAGCTTTGTGGGTCAGCATTATACATGTATATAATATACATATATAATCAGCTCTGTGGGCCCCATTAAGTAGGTAAATTTATAGGTCCCCCAATCGGTAGGTATCTAGGTCCCCCATTAGGTAGGCATATAGGACTTCCCCAATAGGTAGGAATTTAGGACCCTAGTAGGTAGTCAGGGCCGTCTCTCCCATTGGGCCAGGTAGGCCAGTGCCCGGGGGCCCCCTGAGATCAGGGGCCCTGCAAGGAGTCAGTGTAAACACAGGCACGTCGCCTGTCACTTAAAAATAGCAGAGGCTGCCGAGTCTCTGCTTCCTCTCCTGTCCTGCCTGCGCGGCAGTCACTCAGGAGCTGATATGAGAGCAGCACGTCCCACCCTCCCGTCTGTCTCCTCCCCCGCCGGGAAGTGTAAACTCAAGCTTATTGACGCTGCTCCTGCTCCCCCTCAAGACATCTCCCTCACCTCCCGAGGGTCTCCGGTCACCTCTCTGTGGCCACAGTCACGGACTTCAGATTGCAGCAGAGTCCTCTGGGACTGGGACCTGGCTCAGCACAGCAGAAGGTACAGGGGCTCTACGGGGCAGTGAAATGGGTCAGGACGGCTGAGCACATGCTGCATCATGTAACAGCTTCACCCTGTACCTCCAGCCACACAGCAGCAGCTCATAGGTTCTATAGACTGCTGCATGTCCTGGCCCTCCAAACCCCTCACTGACAAGATCAGTGAATACAAATGAAGTCCCCAGCTGAGCCAGTGTTCACACAGATGACTGTCCCCTCTTGTCTCATTTGTGGTTTATTGTAAACTTTCCCCTTTCTGCATATATATGATTTATATGCAGTATATATATATATATATATATATATATATATATATATATATATATATATATATATATATATATAGCTCTACTGTGCTCCGGGAGTGTCCAGGTCTGCTCTGGACGTTGCAGGGAGCTGGACGCTGCACATTCCGTTAGCAACGTAGAGCTATGTATATATATATATATATATATATATATATATATATATACTGCATATAAATCATATATATGAAGAAAGGGAGGAGTTTACAATAAAACACAAATGAGACGAGAGGGGACAGTCATCTGTTCTGTGTGAACACTGGCTCAGCTGGGGACTTATATACACACACACTTACAGGAGTATCAGTAATATAACAATTTCATGTGTTTGGCCACCCTAAGCCCCCCAGGACACACAGCCACTCCTATAATATACGTATTTATAATGGTCTTCTGTTTACCTCCTTGTTTTTGGTGGTCATCATTTCTGAAGTCCCTGATTGGGTTCAGCAGTCAAGGTGCCATTGTCGGACTTCACCACTTTAAAGTAAATGGCTTGGAGTGGTGAAGTCAGACAATGGCACCTTGACTGCTGAACCCAATCAGGGACTTCAGAAATGACGACCACCAAAAACAAGGAGGTAAAGAGAAGACAGGAGGTCACCGTTATACATGACAAAACACACAATTTCAAGGAGAGAGTTTCCAAAGTCTAGATTAAAAAAAGACAAATTAGACATAAGTATTTTATATGAGCGGCCGTGTGGCCTCGGGCTTAAAGGGGTTGTCTCACTACATTGATTCCTCTCACCTCAGTCCTGTTTTCTTGGTTTCACTTTGAATTCAGGGACATTTACTGGCTTCCACTAGGCTGCAGTAGAAGCCAGGTCTGTAGCTATAGCAACCAGCGCTGGTAGCCTATCAGGAAAGATCACACAGGTCTGTAGCTATAGGGACCAGTGCTGGCAGCCTATCAGGAGAGATCACACAGATCTGTAGCTATAGTGACCAGCGCTGGCAGCCTATCATGAGAGATCACACAGGTCTGTAGCTATAACAACCAGTGCTGGCAGCCTATCAGGAGAGATCACACAGGTCTGTAGCTATAGTGACCAGTGCTGGCACCCTATCGGGATAGATCACACAGGTCTGTAGCTATAGCAATCAGTGCTGGCAGCCTATCAGGAGAGATCACACAGGTCTGTAGCTATAGTGACCAGTGCTGGCACCCTATCGGGATATATCACACAGTTCTGTAGCTATATCTACCAGTGCTGGCAGCCTATCAGGAGAGATTTAACAGGTCTGTAGCTATAGCAATCAGTGCTGGCAGCCTATCAGGAGAGATCACACAGGTCTGTAGCTATAGCAACCTGAGGAGCTGATGCAGCCCATACAAGAGGGGATATTAGGAATAGGTAGGACACTGTTAATGGACACATATTGCAAAGTGACTTGTTTTTGCAAGGTCTTTAACATAAAAAGCAGCGATCCCTGTAGTGAGACGACCCCTTTAAGATAGCTGTCCACATGGAACTGTTATGAGTTTGCTTTCAATAATTGTTCCTGTAAGGGTGGGTTCAAAATACAATATTGTATAAGCCTGAGGTATCTGTCAGGATATTGTGAAAAGAAGTACCCCGGCAGATACTGCGACAGAATCATAGGGAATAATAGAGCAGGTGTAGCCCTGTGTGGGATACATTTTGCTCTATTTCTCAGTGCATACACTTATTTTACGGGACTTAATAGCATAGTTATTATCCCCAATGGGTTTGTATGGTATTTGCTCCAGTACCTTTTTTTCATGGTACCCCAACGGATATCTTGAACCAATGTAATATTGTACTGTGACCCCACCCAAAGTGCTTGTGGTGTTTGGGGGGCTTAGTGCACAGCTCTGCCCGGGGGCCCATGATGGTGTTAAGACGGCCCTGTAGGTAGTTATAAAGGCTGCTTGTAGGTATGTGGGTAGGTAGGGATATAGATAGAGATATACCCCCAGGCTAATAAAAAAAAGAAAGTTACTCACCTTTCCCCTGTCCCCTGCAGAGCTGCTGTCTCCAGGAACCGGTGTCCAGCAATACCCAGCAGCGCAGGGGGTGTGACGACACTGCTGCATCACACTCCCTGTGTCGATGATGTGTACGTATGGCACTCAGTGAGCACGGAATCTACAACAATTGGTAAAGCAGGGACGGTAATGAACCACCCCTGCTTTCTCCCTGGTGAAGCAGCTGCACGCTATGTGTGCAGCTGCTAACTCTGCGCGGCTGGCTTACAATGACCATGTAGAGTAGATGCTGACTGCCCAGACTAAAGTCAACAGTCGGTCAGCATCATCAGGGCCACCATCAGGAATTTCAGAGTCCCATAGAGCCAAAGTGTTTACACCCTCCAAGAAAAAAAAAACATAGGGCGAACGGGAAAAATAACATTTTGGGGGTTTATTTTTGTAGAAACTTACTATGTGATATTAATGACACGTTATTTTTATTTGGTGGGTCAGTGGAATTCCGTCCTTACCAATTCAAAAAGGGAGTTTTAGGTTTTTCCCCATTTTTTCCCTTAGACCAAAAACCCTCTATTGTAAAGCTAAGCTGTTTTTCAGGAATAAGTTTGTTATGGGGTTAAGGGTTTTTTTTATTTGTAAAATTTTCCATTTTAGGATGCAAAATGCCCTTTTTCCACCTTTAATTTCAATTTTTATCCCAAAAATTTGAGGTTCTGATTTTTTTGTGAAAAGATTGTTTTGACAATCTTTATTTATAGATAACAGATTTTTGAAATTTTTAATGCAGATAGCCGATAGCGATAATCCCCCGATACCTTTTTAAAGTCTAGGGGAGAGCAAAAAACACCTTCATTTTTACTTCCAAACAGGGGAGGAGAGCGGGGTTTTTAACTTCCCCAACGAACCGGATATGTGCTACCTCTTAGGCAAATAATTTTAGGCTAAAAAAGTCCAAAAAACAATTCATAGGCTAAAAAAATTCTCGTTCAATGGCAACAGAAGACATGGGAGGGCATAGCCCGCAGGTACAGCGGAAACCAGCTTAGGGGGACCCTTTCAACAAAATGCCCCGCTTTTGGAAATGGCACAGGGGGGAAATGCCAGGAAACCCACATTTTTTTCCCACCATGGACCAAAATTTTGTCATATTTTCAGTGCGGGGGGCAGCAAGAACCCCAATGGGGAACGGGGGAGGTTCAGCTGGGGGGGCCCTTATTTTACAGCGGGCGGCGAGAGACACGGCTACATGCAGCTAAATAAAATTGGGGTGCCCAAAAAATTTACTACTTCCATTTTTAACATAAAAACCGAGCACCTTTTTCATTCTGGCCTGGCAGGAAATACCCAATTGTAAACCCGGATCCATATTAAAGTACCCTGCCCCTAAACCACCAAAAAAATCCCCTTTTTGGGGACCCCTTTTATAGCGGGTTTTGGACAGCACATCCCCCCAAAAATGTTAAAAATGCCCCTCTCAGCCAGTTTTAAAAAAATGGGGAGGAAGAAAGCCATTTTAGAAACCACATTTCTGTATTTAAAGGCCCCAAGATTATAGTTTGGTTTTTTGGACGCCCCAATGCCCCAAAAAAATTTTTAAAAATTTGACCCTAGCCAGTGTTAAAAATTGTAAAGGGAAAAAAATGCCACTTAAAAACCCAAATTTTTTTTACTAAAGGACCAAGATTATAGCTGGTTTTGGGAACAGCACAATGCCCCCAAAAATTAAAAAAATGACCTCTCAGCCAGTGTTAAAAATTGTGAGGAAGAAAATTTCCACTTAGAAAACCCCCTTTTCCCTGTCCCAAAGGCCCAAGTTTTTAGGGGTTTTTGGACAGAAAAACCCCCCAAAAAAATTATAAAAATGACCCTCAGCCAGGTTAAAAATTGTGGGGAAAGAAATGCCACTTAAAAAAACCACATTTCTGTACAAAAGGACCAAGATTATAGCTGGTTTTGGGACAGCACAATGCCCCCCAAAAAATTATAAAAAGCCCTTTCCTCGCCATTTTTAAAAATTGTGGGGAAGAAATGCCATTTAAGAAACCACATTTCTGTCCCAAAAGGGCCCGGGAATTATAGTGTTTTTCACAGAAACCATGCCCCCAAACCATTGACGGGCTTGAAATTTTTTTTGAAGAAAGGGACTAAATGGAAAAATGTTTTTTTT
Source organism: Phyllomedusa bahiana (assembly GCA_025379985.1). Classification (NCBI taxonomy): domain Eukaryota; kingdom Metazoa; phylum Chordata; class Amphibia; order Anura; family Hylidae; genus Phyllomedusa; species Phyllomedusa bahiana. The sequence goes on along the minus strand of JAODAL010001576.1, from coordinate 137,024 downwards.
TAAAATGAAACCGTGTGCGTGGGTGCCCTTTTTTAAAAGTCTCCTAACCGAAAAACCCAGAAAAATTAAATTTTTGGGGCACTGGGAAATTTAAAAATTCCATTAAGAAAGATCATTTCAAGAAAAAATTTCAAGAGGGACCATTTCTTTTGGAAAGAGGAATGTGGGGAATACCAGCAATAATGGGTGACCTCGGCAACTGGGGCCCAAAAACATAAACAGAGATCCACGCCTGATTCATTTTAAATAAAAGGGTTAGACGTTCCACATTTTTCAGTGGAAAGCCTATGCATTTTTCTGAAAGACTTCCAGCTGTTTCTGAAGGTTCGCTCTTAAAAAATGCTGGCTGCTGGTCAAAGGGCAACACCTCTATTGGGCCGGGGGTGAGCGAGCTTTGGGGCCCTTTATTCCCTTTTTAATACCCAGAAGTTTAATTGGGGCCGGGAAAATATCCAAAAAAAATTTGGTTTTGGGGACGCAATAGTCGGCAACCCTGATCTTGTGTCATATGTGTGCCCTGCATTACAGGCGTTTGCTGGTGGTAAATAAGATTGCCCGAGGGACCCATTTAAAACCCCCCTTTGCTCGCTTACCACCCGAAGTTCGGGGATAGGGGAAAAGGTTTTTTAAAAGCCTTTTTTTGAGAAACGGACTGCAAAAAAACGGCAGATCCCCCAGATATTCTTAAATCACTCAAAATTTTCCCGGCCAACTAAGATTAGAAACAGAATTGTTTCTATCGAATACCGTGAAATGCGGTCTGGTGGAAGAAATAAGTATAACACAATTTTCGTACAAGTGAGCTCATTGCGGCCCAAAAAGGGCGCACGGCCTAAAAAGAGTAAATTTTAAAATTTTTTATGAATTAATATGGAGGTCTTGGCACCAAATGACAAAAAGGGGCAATTTATAGGAAAAATGTATAAAAACAATTTTTCGTACAAAGGGGAAGGGGCCCTTTTTGCCAGGGACTTTTAAAAAAAAACTATTTAAAAAATTACGGGGGTAAGTTAAAGCCGGGTTTTTGGGGAAAACCACAAGCATAAGTGCAATAGACCTGGAAAAACCTTTAAAAGGGGCAATTTCCCCCTGCTATCAGAGGGCTGCTGGCCAAAAAAAATGATTTAAAAAAACCCTTGCTATTTCAATTTAAGGTCAAAAGAAAAACCCGGGCTAAACAATAAAAACCCTTCCCTTTTTAAAAACCTCCCCCCTGCCCCCCCCCCCCCCCCCCCCCCACCCGAACACACCAGTAGATATCTTTTTAAAACTTTTCTAACTAAAAAAAGAATTGAAATTCTCTAATTAACTCTATTCTAAATTAAAACTTTTGGTTTTGTGTATTTGAAGAGACTATCTCCCCAGAGCTGTTAGAAAAAGCTATTGGTTTTTAAAAACCGGGGGACGTCCTGCTGTTAAGTGAATAGAAGAGAATGAGCTGAAAAGGAACTGCAGTTGCATAGATAAAAAAGAGGGGCACGTGATTTTTTCGATAATATCGCTTCCCCCCCCCCCCCCCCCCCCCCCCCCTCCCCCCCCCCCCCCCCCCCCCCCAACCCCCCCCCCCAAAAACACCCAACAAAAAAAAAAAAAAAAAGAAAATTTTTTTTTTTTGGGGTTTTTTTTTTAGGGGTTTTTTTTTAAAAAAAAGGGTGGGTTTTTTATATTTTTTTTTCCCTTTACCCGTGTTTTTGGGAAATGTTTTTAGGGACAATATTAAATACGGTAAATTTGTACTGAAATATAAATTTTTCATTCAAACGATCCCCTATTAAAACCCTTTCCCCTCCAAAAATTACGAGGTAGCAAATTAGATAGGGGGCCCCCCTTCAGTAGAGTAAAAAATACATCCTCAAAACTTTTTGTAAATGTTTAAAAATTTTTGGGCAGAATTTCACAGGAGGCAAAAAGGACAGGGGGGTAAAAGGGGTTAAAGCAGCAAACTATGTGTTTCCCCCCCCCCCCCCCCCAAAATTTACTACAGTGTAAAAGTCAATGGTTTTTTTTTTTCCCCTTTTTATTCATGGGGGATAAAAGGGGTGGACACCCTTCCCCCCCTTTAAAACTGGCCACAGGGGGTTGTTAACATCTCTTTCCCGGGACACCAACAGAGCTCCGTCCACCGGAAATTTCGCCTGGCCAGGTAACCCGCGCAGGGAAAAAGTGATCGGCTTCCCCATTTTTTTTTTCCCCCTTTTGGGCCCCGACCGACATGATGACTTGTTTCCGGGTTTGACCATCCTTTCCCGAATTTACCGCATACACATCTTAGAATCCTCACTTTTCCATCAGCTCCTTACTTATAGGTATATAAGTTCACTCAGTTAGGTAGCTCTATAGCTCCTCTTCTCAGATAGGAAGCTCTATAGGTCCCCTAAGTTAGGTAGGCATATAGGTCCCCTCAGTTAGGTAGGCATGTATAGGTCCCCTCAGGCGGGTATATAAAGGCCCCTTCAGGCAGGCATATATAGGCCGCCTCAGGCATGTATATATAGGCCCCCTCTGTTGGGCAGGTACATATAGGCACCCTTAGTTAGGCAGACTTACATGTCCCTTCAATTAGGCAGGTATGTATAGGCCCCCTCAGTAAGGCAGGTACATCTAGGCCCTCTCAGTTAGGCAGACATACAGCATAGGCCACCTCAGTTAGGCAGGCATATATAGGCCCTCTCAGTTAGACAGGCATCTATAGGCCCTCTCAGTTAGGCAGGTACATATAGGCCTCCTCAGTTAGGCAGGCATATATAGGCCCCCTCAGTTTGGCAGGTATATATAGATCCCCTCAGGTAGGCAGGTACATATAGCCCCCTCAGTTAGGCAGGTATATAGGTCCCCTCAGTTAGGCAGGTATATATAGGCCCCCTCAGTTAGGCAAGTATATAAAACACAAATAAAAATAATAGCAATAATACTCCCCTTTCCCAGCTGAGCTCCTTACTCTTCTGCCCGACACTGGTGACATGACATCATCATGCCGCCAGCGCAGGGACGCTCCTCCTTTAGAGTAATGACTGTGTGGCCAAGGAGAGGCAGCGGTGCAATGAAGTCACTCATCGTGCCACAGTCCAGTTCACTATTACCGGGGCTGCAATGGGCCACATCATTTGGAGCCTCCATGGCCTGGTGCCGGTCCGCGGCCCGGCGGTTGGGGACCCCTTGCCTAAACTACAGTGCAGTCAGCATTTGAAGGGGATCACTTGTCACCAAGTTATATTTTTTATAAGATAATTTGCAATTAGCGAACTTAACCTCATGTATCATATGTCTTGTGCGTGCAATTGTTTAAAAAAGGTTTTCTCTCATGAGAGCAGTATAACAATATTGTACTCCGATTATCTAAATTAAGTATACCACTGATTTGAAGTATGTGTTTAGATAGACTTTACTGGACATTTGTAGTGTTCATAGCACCCCGTGCTAGTAGTCTGTGCAATAAGTAATTTGCCTCTTAGTATATTCAATTGTATCAGTTCTGTCCTCCCATTAGTGCATAGTGGTGTCATAGGTATATTAGGAATTTCCCAGCATCTCTGCTGAACATATCTAAAGGTCTGTGTCTCTTCATTTGTAGTCTGCTGGTCTGGTAGTGGCGGCCGATACAAATTTAAGTTCTAAATAAATTATAAAGAATATAGCTTTAGAGGGGTAGCAGAATGAGGCCGTATATGGTCGTAAAAATGTCACAGCGCTAAACTTAAACAAATAATACGGAGCAGTATTACCTATTAGTGTCTGGTGTCAAAAAGCATTAAAACATAGTTCATGATTTTTAATACCGTGTTTAACTAACATTACATTTAACACGACTATGAACTGCGAAAATAAATGACTGATTATTCGCTCATTGCTCACAATGTATATATATAAAATTTTCTCTGTTCGAAACAACTTTTTTACACAGAGATCTTTAAAAATGTAATAACTCAGAACAGATGTTACTTTTTGTGGACTAATGGAGGCTGCTGAATTACCTTGTTCCTTAAGTTTGTGATGAAGAGCATTAGATAATGCGGTAATAGATTTATAATGCTGAATTTTTAAGAGCTCTTGAGCTTAAATAGGTATCGAGTGCTGCAATTTTTTTTTTTCTGTCTTGAAATTCATAGGGCTAGATTTCACTTCTTTTGCTTCGCTTGAGGTATTCTCAATACGTTGTAGCAATTACATGGGTTCCCAATTCTGGAAACATAATACTTTGGTAAGTGTAGAACTTTTCTTATGGTGCAGTTTGTTATATTGATATGATTGTGGTTGCAGTGGTTTTTGTTAGGCATACAATGATTCATGGCAGCTATCAAGTCTAGTTCTCTAGTATGAATTGACCTCTTCATTACGTCATCATGCATTGCTTCCATAGACAAATCTTTCTGTTTCTATTTGTGTCAGGAGACACAAATCCTTATGCTATGTTTTCTTCTCTTACACCTTTAACCTGCAATGGTTCAACAATCCCGTTTTGTCAAAAAGTCCCAGAGGATAAGCTGAAAACGGAGTGTCCTATTACAGGGGGACATTGTAGGGGAATCCAGTTTTCTTGTTGAATCACCACAGAAGAACTAAATCATTAAAACGTTCTCATTAAATTTAATGAATTTTGCTTGGGCATTTAAAGGGGTCATCTCACCATACTGTTCCCCAGAGAAACAGGCAGCTTCAGATTCATGCTTCATCACTCTTCCTTGTTAGGCTGGGGTGGTTTTATAGCAGTGATGAGTAGATCAACTCTGTATTCACAGCTCTTCTAATTGCACTGACATGAATGCAATAGATGTAATTTATAGTGCAGAGGGCTAAAGAACTGAAAGTAAACAATCAAAATAATCTCCTTTGTTTGTTAGAGATAACCCACTCTGTTCTCAGGCTGCAGTCCATCATATGGTGATATCACTCCCTGCTACCAGATAAGAGAAAGGGAGAGCAGGATGGTAGCCAGGGAAACCTGTGTGCACAGAGCAGATAAAATCTTTCTTTTCTCTTGAACAAGGTAATATCAAAGTCTTGATTTAATGTTGCCTACATGTTGAAAGCTAATCTGTGAGGAATATGATGAATGTCACCCCCTCCCAGCACCACCCAAAATTCACAGGCTTGACGGATTCAGGACGTCACCTAAGCTCCCCCACTGTTCATCACATGTCATGGAGGAAGCACCCAATGCAACAAAACGCAAGTTCCCTGGGTTTAGATGCAAGGCCTGTCTGCTCCCAATTCAGATCGGAATCCAACCCAGTAGGGAGTCTGATCCTCAAAAGCTTCCTTGTTTAATTTCGTTAGCACCTTGGCCAGGGCCAGGAGAAGCATCAAAGAAATGTAGCAGACAGCCAGTGCCGAAGTTCTATAAAGAATGATAGAATAACCGTCTGTCACAGGCACACCCCAGTTTCATATTTTTAAATATTAAAGCACCCCACATGCGTAGCTGCCACTCCCTTGCTTGTAGGACCCATGGGCAGGCAGAGGCAGAAAACTGATACCAGGAGAAGAGCAGCCACCCAGTTTTTGATACCCAGTTGTGGCTTAGGCCCATCCAGTTCAGATGGTACCACTGGCTTGGCTCTCTCCTATTTCCCTGCCAGTATATGGCCCATTCCAGTGTTACAAGCTGGAATCAGCCTGCCCTGGAAGGAGGAGCGTGTAGACCATCCCAGGGGTGTGACAGGATGGGGCAGGGGTGTGACATGGGATGTCCCAGTATGGTTAAAAGTCTGGGCCCAGGGTTGTCTCCATTGGGAAGGGGGTTTTGCCGAGTGTACCGGGAGCGTCCAGAACCAGCAGGCTGCATTTATCACTATGTATGCCCAGCACAAAGCCAACCTAATGTAAATAGACACATATTGCTGCTTTCTTTTGTCTGTACTCATATCCTATTATATTTGCACCTATGACCAATATATGTATAGCTATATCTCTGTGTATGTATTGTTTGCCTAGTCCGCTGACAAGACGATTAAAAAAATATAAACTTTGATCCTGAGCTGGTCTGTTGTCCCGATCAAGCCGATCTCACGTGTCAGCATTCTCGGTCTCTAATATATTGCTAACCAAGACAGGTTCCTGGCCTGCTCATGAGTCTGTAACAGACCAGGAGCTTACAACGAGCTTGTGGCAGTCTATTAGGGCTGGCAGAGTTCTGATTCACTGGTTCGGGTAAACAGATCTCTGTCAGCCATTCAGGGTTGTGGACAAGTGGAGCACTCCCTGGGTCTTCCTGTGCCAGTGTGGACAGGGGTTAACAGTGAAACCGTATCCAGCTGACCTTGCGTACCCTAACTTCACAAATACACCCCAAGTAAGGCCGTCGACCCTCAAGTGGGCGCGGGCTTTCCTGACATAATTTTTGTAGTGAGACAACCCCTTTAAGGTCTAGGGCATCAGTCTCAGAGATGGCAACCCTAGTGGTTATTGCTCTTCCTTGCAGCCAGGAGAGCACTACAACTAGTAGTCAAAGGGATGGGAATGTAGGTAGGAAAAGACTATTAACAGCTATAGGGGATCTATAATCAGGAAGACTAAATGGTTTGCTGTCTTCCTGGTGCCAGGATTTGGATTATGGTAGACGGGGTAAATAAATTACTGGGTGGGGCTGACTGACAATGACCCAGCTGTCGTGGTCCATGTTGGAACCAATGACAGAATACATGGTAGGTTCAGGATCCTAAAGAATAATTTTAAAGAACTAGTTTCCGAGCTGAAGGGAAGGATCTCCAAGGTTGTGTTATACAAGGTTAGAATACTGCCTGTGCCATGCATGAAAGGGGGAGCTCAGTGGATTAAATGCATGGCTGAACACCTGGTGTAGGGCAGAAGGGTTTGGATTCTTAGAGCACTGGGCTAATTATCATTGGGGTACAATCTGTTTTCTACAGATAAATTGCACCTAAATGGAAAGGGGTATGTGGTGCGGGGGAGAGAATTCTAGAAGGGGTGCATGAGTATTTAAATTTGGGATGAGGAGGTAGGACAATGTAGAAAATGCAGGGCTAGACAGGTTAGAAAGGGGGCAGACTATATTGGAGAGTGGAAATGTAGACTGTGGAGGGTGGACTAGACCAGTGGGTAAGGAGATCCATGTGTTACAAATCAGCATTAAAGATATAGGTGTCCACAGTATTTCATGTAATCCTTTTCCATCTACTGAATGTGTAAACTGGAAGGGAATTTAAAGTATCTGTTCACAAATGCCAGAAGTCTAGCAAGCAAAATGGGGGAGCTTGAGGTGCTACTTCTAGAGAAATAGATTGATGTGGTTGGTGTTGCTGAGACATTACTGGACACATTGCATGATTGGGCTGTTAGCCTCAGGGCAGGACAAACAAGAAGGGAGGAGTGTGTCTGTATATAAGGAGTGATATGAAAGCAAATGTGAAAGAGGCAATAGTGTGTTAAGATGGTGAAGATGTGGGGGTTAAAACAAAAAAAAAATATTTTTGGTGTAATCTATAAACCCCCAACATCACTGAGAAGTTAGAGGATCAGTTGCATAAATAAATGGAGTGGGAGGCACAGGCGTGTTGAGTGGTGATAATGGACGACTTCAATTACCCAGAAATTGACTGGGGTCACAGTTCTGCTTCAACTACAAAGGGGAGGACGTTCCTCAACCTGTTAAAGGGTAATTTTATGGGCCAGTTTGTGGAAGATCCCACTAGATGTGATGCTCTGTTGGATCTGGTAATTTCTAACAAAACAGAACTTGTTGGAGTGGCCATTGTTTCTGAAAACCTTGGTAACAGCAACTTCAGTATAATTACTTTTAACCTAAATTGGTAAAAACATGCACAGGCCGGGAGGGCAAAAATATTTAGGGTGACATATATGAACGGGGCTGCGTCACTTTTTTGGTGTATCTTGCGCCAAATAACTGTCATAGCCCTGTTCCATAGATGTGTGCCAAAGATATGCTATTATAAGCAAGAAATACCATATGCCAGATTTATTAACCCACATACAACAGGTTCATACATACAGTCACATTTTACACTCATCTATATCAATTTTGAACTTGCGTGTCAGCACCACGTTTCATACATGTCGCCCTTAATTTTAAAAAGGTCAATTTTAAAAGGGCAATAAATAATAAAAAAGGGCTTTTAGAAAGTATGAGTCAGATGGATCAGCATTAGCCATCAAAAATTATAAAGAGTTTAGTAAAATCAGCATTAGCCATCAAAAATTATAAAGAGTTTAGTAAAATCTGTAAAAAGGTAATAAAATCAGCTAAAATACAAAATGAAAGGCAAGTGGCCAAAGAAAACATAGCAGCATGTAAGACTCTTAAATACCGGTAACGGGCAGCTGGTGACTGGGGATCAGGAGAAGGCAGAGCTACTAAATAGGTTCTCCAGCTCTGTATTTACAAAAGAGGAGAAAGTAGCTGATGGGGGTGGGGGTCAGTGCTGAAGTGGGCAGGACCAGTGCGGATGTAGGTGGTGTCAGTACTTAAGGGGGGCGGTGTTAGAGCTGATGGTGGTGGGCCCAGTTAAGAGATAGGAGGTGCCAGTACTGTTAATACATCAACTGATATACTGTAATAGATTGGCTGAGTATAGAAATGGTCCAAGACAAGTTAAATAAATTTAATATGACCCAGGCTCCAGGCCCAGATGGCTTACACCCAAGAGTTCTTAAAGAATTCGTTATTTCTGCGCCCCTGTACATGATATTTAGAGATTCTATGGTGACTGGTATAGTGCCAGGAGACTGGCGCAAGGGAAATGTTGTTCCCATTTTCAAAAAAGTCTCCAAGTCTGGCCCAGGTAATTATAGACCAGTAACTTTAACATCTGTTGTGGGAAAAATGTTTGAGGGGCTCATAAGGGGCTATATACAGGAATATGTGGCTGAATATAATTTTATAAGTGATTGCCAGCATGGCTTTACTAAAGACAGAAGTTGTCAGACCAACCTGATCTGTTTTTAGGAAAGTTGAGTAGAAGTTTAGATAGAGGAGCGGCTGTGGATATAGGGCGACATGTATGAACGGGCTTTACGCCTGTTTTCTGGCGTATCCTGCGCCCCACCGGCCCGAATCCGCTGTCGGACACGAGGACGCGATGTTAGGCGCAGCGTTCGCCACTTTCAGCTGCGCCTCGCATGAATGGGCGTGCAATCGGCGCGGTGTGGGCGTTGTGTGGGCGTTCCGGGGTGGGACGCGGCGCGCTCGAAAACTCCGAGGCATGTACGATCGCGAGTCGGCAAAGTGCGGCGCATTGCAGCGCTCGGCAGCTCCGACAGGCAGACCTGGTTGATTCTGGTCTAAATGCTCCGGCGGAGGCAAAGTGAATCGAGAACGGAACATGAGGGAAACAAGAAAAAGACGCAAAAAAAAATCGGGGCCTCAGCTCGTGCGGCAGGGGAGATGAATAAAAAAAATCGCCTTTTAAAGGCGTAAAACTTACCCAAAAAAAGAGCTCACATTTAAAAAAAAAAAAAAAAAAAAAAAAAAACATTTTCCAAAAAATCTAAAAAGCGCAATATAGGAATTAGGATTTTGGAAATTCCCGGGGAAAAAAGTAATTTCAAATTTCTGTAACTATTCCATTGTCGGCTAAACCACCAAATCAGAATAGGAGCGACAGTGAACCATTAAAACCTATGAGAGCTATTGACCAATCAAAACAAAGGCGGGACAGTTCAAAAACAGAAAAAATGCAGAAAAAGCTGATTGGCTGAGTAGCGGGGGCTTGGCTTCCAGAATCAGACGCGAGTACTTGCCCATTGTAGTCTATGGAGAATGGGTGAAATGCAATCTCGGCCCCTCCGGTGCGGCATGAAGTATGAATAAAAAAATATTTTTATTAAGTGTAAACATTATCAAAAAAGGGAGTGAAACCTGCTCAAAATAAATCAGTTAAACCCCTAACAACGCTTTTTGTCGCCGAGACCGGGCGCTACTAGGGGAATTGCAATAAGAAAATTTCCGGGGGAAATACAGTAATTCAAATTGTTTAAGTTCTTCTCATTGGTTGGCAAAAACCAGCCAATCAGAATAGGAGCGACAGGGGCCCATTCAACCTATGGGGGTTTTGCCCCTAAAGAATGGGACGAAGGGACCCTTTTAACCTATGGGAAAAAACTAGGACCAATAATTCAAAGGCGGGACATTAAAAATCAGTAAAAAGGAAAGAAAAAGTGTTTGGTTGACTAGGGGGGGCTTTGGCTACCCGGAAATAAGCGCGAGCTACTTTCTTTTTGGTTCTAGGGGGAAAAGAAATGAGAGCGACTCTGTTTTGTGATTGGTAATTTAAAAAAGGGGCGCCGTTATTTGGACCATGGGAGAGCGGCGACGCTTTAGGGTTTTCTAATGCAATCTGGAATAAAACTGTACAGGGCCGAAATCAAATGTAAATACAAAAAGTTGAACCGATGTGTTTTTAAAAATGAACAATAAATTGGGAAAAGAAAAAAAAATTTTAAATTCAAAAAAAAATCATGTTTTTTTCTTTTATTTTTGTTACACCCATACTTTTGTCCTTGGCTAACAAAAAAAAAGAAAAAAAAAATGTTTTTATTGAATTAATATTTTTTTTTTTTCCCCCCCAATTTCCCCCCTTTTCGATTGGCTGGTTTATGCCACCAATCAGAAGAGTTTAAACAATTTAAATTACTGTATTTCCCCCGGCAATTCTCTTATTGCAATTCCTTATGTAAACGGTCTCGGCGACAAACGCTTTTTTAGGGATTTAATGATTTTTTTTAGAGAAGGTTTTCAGCTCTAAAATAATGTTTTCACTTAAAAAAAAAGATTTTTTTTATTCATACTCCATGCCGAAAACGGCGTGAGAGCCGAATTGATTGCGCCGATCCTCCTAACTACAAAGGGACAAGTACTCGCGCTTGTTTGGCGGGGATGCCAACCCCCGCAAAACTCACCAATCAGCCTTTTCTCATTTTTGCTGTATTTTTGAACGCCCGCCTTTGAATTTGATTATCTATTTTCTCCTGGGTTTAGAAGGGTCCCTTCGCTCCTATTTTGATTATCAGATAGAAAACCCCCCCTACTCAACCAATCCTCTTTTTGCTTCTTACTGTATTTTGAACTGTTCCGCCTTTGATTTTTGTTTGGGTCCTTACTTCCCATGGGTTTTAAATTTGGTTCCTGTCGCCCCATTCTGAGGGCTGTTTCTGCCGACCAATGAAATAGCTTAAAATTTTAATTACTGATTTCCCGGGGAATTTCGAATATCCCAATTCCCGATGTTGCACCGGTCTCGGGGACAAAAAACTTCTTAGTGATTTTATTTATGTCTGTTTATAGAAGGTTTTTTAGCTCTTTTACAGAGAAAATTTTACACTTAATAAAAACGATTTTTTTTTACTAAAACTCCATGCCCACGGCGCTGAGATTTTAGTGCCCTATCTGGGCCCTAATACAATGGGAGAAAGTACTCGCGTCGATTGGGCCAGATACCAAGCCCCCCTAGCTCAACCCTCATCTTTTCCCGCATTTTTTTTGTATTTTGAAAGTCCCGCCTTTAATTTGATTGGGCAATACTTTTCCATAGGGTTTTAATGGGTCCCTGCGCCCTATTCTGATTTCCAGGGTTGCCAAGCCCCCCTAGCTCAACCAATCAGCTCTTTTCTGCATTTTTACGTATTTTTTAACGCCCCGCCTTTGAATTTGATTGGGCAATATTTCCCTAGTTTTAAAGGTCACTGTCGCTCCAATTTTTGATTGGTGGTTTCTGCCCCACCAATAGAAGCCTTACGAAATTTTATTATGTATTTCCCCGGGAATTTTTAAAGATCCAATTCCTTATTTGCGGTCTTGATTTTTTTTTTTTTTATTTATTTTTTTAGAAATTTTAGCTCTTTTTTTGATCAGTTTTATATAATAAAAGATTTTTTTTCAATCTACCCATGCCCACGGAGCGGAGGGGCCAGATTCTTTTGCTTTTTCTATAGTTTCCCCTCATGTTACGTCTTTGCTCACTTCCCCCTCCCCTTTCCGGTCATTTAAACCCAAATTCAACTAGGTCGCCTGTCGAGCTGACAGCGCTGCAATGCGCCTCACTTTTTCCGACCCGCGAACAAATGCCTCGAGTTTTGATTGAGCCCCCCCCAAAACCCCACACCCCGCCCATTAATGCCCCCCATGTGAGGGCATCCGAAAATGGCGAAAGGGTTCGCCTAAACGCATCCCGCCCGACAGGGGTTTTATCATGAGGGGCCGTTTTTCCGAAAACAGGCGCAAAACCCATCATACATCCGCCCATTGTGTTTTTGGGGAAACCACTTGGTAAAGCATTCAATGTGGATAAATTTTAAAAATTTTGGTTTTGGTTACAACAATCTCAAAGCACCAAAGTCAATGGGGGGGGGAAAACCTGGGAATCCTTTTTGATGGGATTGGGCTTACTTGTAACAAGTTTTTAGAGCACAGCAAGGCCAGCAAATAATGGCATGTTTAAAAGAGGCAGGGCTCGAGGGCAGGGTTTTGGGGTTTTAAAATGCTATATAAACATTTGGGGCGCCTCATTTGGAATATGCTTTTCTGTTTTGGGCTCCATTTTTGAACGGATGTATTGGAGTTTAAAAAAAAAGGCAAAGACGGCAACCCAAAATAAAAAGAGTGATGAACGATTTCTCGACTTCGCATGGCGAAACAATTCGAAATTACAAGAGATTTTCCGATATCGATAAAGTTACCCGATGACCCTTTTAAAACTATGGAGAGGAACAACACCTTTTTTTTCACCCAAACAGGGCTGGAGAAGTTGGAATTAACATCCCACAACGTAAAAATGGATATGTGCTAATCTTGGCAACACAATTTTGCAACAAGAGTCCAGACTATTTATTCCCTGTCCTGTACCCAAAGCATGACCTTAAACCTGCTACCCACAAAATTTAAAAAATCCAGAACAGTATTATTTGAAACCCTCATTTTACTTGAACCATTTTATTTTCCATGTCCTTGGCCACAGCATCCCCCCCCAAACCCTTCCATGCCCCCCCAGCCCAAAAAAGTCCCGGAAAAAGCATTTTTTTTTAACCCCCATTTTAGTTGAACGGGGACTTTGGGACAAAACCTGCCCCGGGTTACCACAGCATGACCCCCTAAAAAACCCTGCAGACCCTCAGTTTTAAAAAAAGTGCTGGAAAAAAGGAGTCTTTCAACCACCATTTTATTTTCCCCCTGGACTTAGACTATCCCTTTTCCTGGGCCAAAGCCTGAGCCCCAAACCTGCAGGCCCCCCCCGGGGATTTAAAAACTGCCAAAAAAAGGAATTTTTAAAAACCCACCATTTAAGTTGAACTGGCATTGACTTTCCCTGTCCTGGACCGAAGAAATGACCTTTTAAACCTTTCGGGCCCCCACAGTTTAAAAAAGTCGGAAAAAGGATCTTTAAACCCACATTTTGGGTTTTCACTGGACATTGACTATACCTGCCCTGGACCGCATTTAATGTCCTTTTTAAACCTGTCGACCCATAATTAAAAAGTACAGGAAAAAGGAGTTTTTCCCACCACCATTTTTTTTTCACGGGACTTTAGACTATCCCGGGCCCCTGGGCCCAGCATGAGCCCCAAACCTCATGAACCCAAAAGTTTAAAAAAATTTCCGGAAAAAAAGGCTCTTTTGAACCCAAACCATTTTAGTTGAACTGGACATTGACTATACTTTTTCCTGGCCCAGCATGACCCTTATCCCCTGCGGGAAACCCACAGTTTAAAAAGTCCCGGAAAAAAAGGAGTTTTTAAAAACCACCATTTTTATTTTTCCACTGGACATAGACAAACCCTGCCCTTTTTACCACAGCTTTGCCCCCAAAACCTGTATAAACCCACAATTAAAAAGTGCCAAAAAAAGAGTTTTTTTAAACCACCGTTTTAGTTGAACTGGACATTGACATTTTCCTGCCCTGGACCGCAGTTGCCCCCCAAAAACCTGTCTGCCCACAGTTTTAAAAATCCCGGGAAAAAAGGAGCCCTTTAAACCCAAACCTTTTTCATTTAAATGTACATTAAACAAACCCATGCCTGGACTGCACATGCCCCAAAAAACCCGCACATCCCCCTTAGGGGCCATCACAGAAAATTTTTTTCCCAAATGGGAAATAAAACTATAAAAAAAACCAATTTTTTTTTCCCTTTACTGCTGCTGCTAGAGATACTTCCCCATTCAAACTGGTGACATTGTTCCCCCCGTAAACTTTAGAATGTAAAGCAAACGAAACGATGCCCCCCAGTGGGTCAACGGGGCCCCTGTCTGAAAATCCTGCATTCGGGAAAATTAATGATAAAGGGCAGGTGAGTCTGTAAATGGGGATAAAGGCGGGGTTTTCAGCTGGAAAGGGCCCGGCCTTACAGGGGGTGTGGTGGGGAGAAAGGGGGCGGGGCGCCCGTAAACTTTTAAACACGGGGTTTAAAAGGGCTAGCGGGGCCCCCGGATTTACAGTTGGTAGGGTTGGGGGGCCCCAAGGCGGGCGTCCGTCATCCATTACCCGGGCAAAAAAGCCTTTTATGAGCAGAATCGAAAAAAGTAATCCCAAAAGCGGGAGTGGGGAAGCGGAAGTGGGGAGCTCAGACCTCCACCCCTTCCTAAATTACACAGTCAAGACATGGGTACGCTAGAGAAATTTCTGCTCCCAGAGCGTTCCCCCTCCGAAAGAGTGCCGCCCAATTGAGCTTCATTTGGGAGATGCGGTGGTTCCCGCCCCTGTTTCACCCAGGTCCCCTTTTTTCCCTTGGCATTTTTTTTTCTCGTTTTCCCTCAACGTTTTTTGGGGAAATTGCCCTCTGTTTTGGGGGGGCGAATGTGCTCCATACACCATGCCCTCTGAAAAACCCCTCCCATCTGTTAAAAGTCCCCGGTACCTCCCTTGTAAATTTAAAGGAATATTTGATAGCTATTTTGTACATACAATAGTATTTTTAAATTTTTAAAAACACTTTTTTTAAAATAGGTTAATCCCACCACGTCTTTGTTTTTTTCTTTTTTTTAATTGTATTAAAGGGTTTGTGTCACACGGGGATTGCTACTATGTTAAAAGATCTTGCAAAAAAAAGTTTTTTGCAATATGGCCCATTAAAATGCCCAACCTATTCCTGTTTTTGACAGAAACCATCACCCTTGTGCCCCCTTGACAATTGTGAAGAACAAATGTCTGTTAAAACCCCACATTTTTTTCAATAAACCTGTAGTATAGCTGCTTTTCACAGCAACATGCCCCCAAAAAATTAAAAAATTTCCCCCCTTGACCCAAATTTCTTGAAAATTTGTGAAGAAAAAATTTTCTTTTAAAAACCACATTTTTTACAATAGGACCTTAGAATAGCTGCTTTTTCACACCCGCATGCCCCCCAAAATTCAAAACATGACCCTTTTACCCACTCTTGACAATTAGAAGAACAAATGTCTTTTTAGAAACCACATTTTTTACAATGGGACCTTTTGAAATACCCTGCTTTTCACGGGAACATCCCCCCAAAAAATTCAAAACAGGGACCCTTGACCCCTTTTGGGGACAATTGGGAAAAAACAAATGTCTGTTGAAACCCCCTTTTTTAAAGATAGGACCTGAAAGTATAGTTTGCATTTCACGCAACAGGGCCCCAAAAAATTTCAAAAATGCCCTTGAGCCCACTCTTGACAATTGTGAAAAAACCAAATTTTTTTAAAAACCCACATTTTTTTTTATAAAAAGGCCCCTGCTATTGCTGCATTTTAAAAAGCAGCATTACCCAAAAAATTATAAAAATGACTTTCTCAGGCCCCGTTAAAAATTGGGGAGGGAAAAATGCCACTTAAAGAAAACATTTCTGTTCCAAAGGACCATGATTTTTAGCTGTATCTAACACAACATGCCCCCAAAAAAATTTTTAAATATGATTTTCCCCCTCACCCAAACTTTTAAAAAATTTGTGGGGGAAAGAAATGCCATTTTAAAAAACCCACTTTTCTGTTCCAAAGGACCATGATTAAGTGTATCTCACAGCAACATAAACCCCAAAAACCCATTGACAATGCGAAAAATTTTCTAAAGAAAAAGTGAGTAAATGGAATTTCGGTTTTTTTCGTAAAACCCCTTGGTGTCTTTTACAGTCTCCAAAACCGAAAAAACCGCAAAATTATCTTTTGGGAACTAAGAATAAAAATTGCATAAAAAATTTAAACTTTTAAAAAAAAAAAATTTTTCCCAAAAGGCCCCATTTCTTTTGGAAGGGGAAATGTGAAAAACCCGGCAACTAACCCGGTGCCCCTCGGAAATTTGGGGCCAAAAAAACATCACCCAGAGACCAGGGCCTGTTTTAATCTTGTTTAAAAGGGTAAAAACACATTATTGGGGAAAAGGCCGGGAAATGTGTTTGTCGGGAAATGACTCCCCCCAGCTGTGCTAAAAGGTCCGCTAAGATATAAACGCTGGCGTGGGAGGACAACCCCTCTATGCCGGGGCAAACCCGAGCTGGGGCCTTTTCCCCCCAAAATTTTGGATACCCAAAAAGTCGTTTTTTTTTTTGGGTCCGAAAACCCCAAAAACATCGGTGTTGAGAGGGATAAGCCCTTTCCCCTTGTTTTAAAGGGGCGGGTCTCTGTGTGTTGTATGTGTGCCCTGCATTACTTTCTTTGGGGTGAGGGGGAAAATTTAAAGTTTGGGCCAGGGGTTAACACATTAGGTTTCTGCCACATTGCCTGTGCTGCTGCTGCCCCCGCTACGGTTTACTTGGCACCCATTTGTTTTCAGGGGTCGTGCCCGTTTTCCCAAACCCGGACATTTGAAGAACGTGAAGCAGATGCAAAAGATGTCTCCAGTTTATCAAACATCAAGGTTTTCCATTTTTTTTTGCATTTTACTCTTATTTGGGGTGGTGGAAGGAAAGTGCGAGTTTTGTACCGGGATCCCCGAAGGGTGGCCACCCCCTTAAAATGTTTTTTCATTTTGATGGCCTTAAATGCGAGGATCAGTTGGAGGAAATGGGGATCCAAACACCATGTGAGGATGGACCTTATTTCCCAAACCCCTGGGTCGGGGGGGCAAATAGCAAAAAGATCTTTCCCCCAACTTCCCCCTCCACCCTCAAATTCGCCCAAACCCCCTTTCCAAGGGGAAAGGGGCCCTCCGGGAACGTCGGTGTCCAGGAAAAATTAACCCCTCCCCCCCCCTCTCTTTCTCCCGGGGACAGCTTCAAACACAGCCCCGAAATTGCCTTAATTTAAAACACCCTGAGAGCTGAGCGGGGCCCCCTTGCACTAAACCCTGGACCCTGAAAACCCCTGCCTAAAGAAGACCCAAAAAATTTTGAAAAAAGGGCCCCGGGGCCCTTTTGGATTCCCACGGAGAGAAAGGATCCGGGTCCATCTGTTCCGTCTCCCCCCCTTTTCCGTGGTTTGGGGCCTGATGTTTCAGAGTGTTTCCCAAAGATCGTTTTACCCCAAAATAAATTTACCACAATGCTCCCTGCTGACAAGGGCATTGTCCGCACTGACCAAATTTTTGGGGGCCTTTTTTCAAAACTGGCAAGGATGGTGCAAAGCTCTTTTTACCGCCCCACTCTCGGGGGCTCAACACCCCCAGTTCCGCACCTGCTTGTCAGGCCATGTGTCCAAATTCGTACCGCGTAATTTGGGATTGGGGCTGCCTGCAAATTGCTGGACAAGTGGAGGGGGGGAATTTTCCCGGTGTTTTCCACTCAAAAAGAGACGGTTGACGGGGAGGCCGAGCTGGACACTGCAAAAAGCAGCCCGGGGGCCCAAAACAGGGGGGCGAAAGGCGGAAGTGGAAATCAGGAAACCCGGGCCTTCCTCGGGAGGCAATCCAGACCCGGGGAAACGTTTAATGGAAAATTTTTTTGGGTGACAAGGGTTTAGAAAAAAATGGCCAAAAGGGAAGGGAGGGGCTCCAGCCCACCCATTTTTAAGGGCGTCCAGCAGATTTCGACCCTTTAAACCCCCCTACCAAACCCTTCCCCGGGAAAAAGGGTTTTTGTCACACGCCCCGCTCGGGGTTTGGTTTCGGAGAGCCGTCCACACTTCTGACCGTGTGTTTGGGCGGCTCCAAGACAGATTAATTTCCCAAAATGGCCTGGTTTCTTTGGGCCCCGTGATGCCACCCAAGGGGGCCCTGGAGGAAAGAACCCTGCACCAACCCCTGAGGGTTTTGAAAACGTGCGCCGGCCTGAGGGGAACACCGTCAAACCCCAGATCTTCCCCCCACTCACCCAAATGGGGCTGTCACAGAGATATAAACGGCCTTTTGGGCCGTGCTTACTGGTCCATGTGTGGTTTGGGCAGATGGACCCTTTTTCCCAAAAACAGATGCGGAAAAAACCCCCTTGAAAATTTAAAATGATATGTTTGGGTGGCAAAAAAAATTTCCTGCTCGGCATTGGTATTGGGGCAGGCAAGGGGGCCTTGAAAGTGGCGGAAACCCATCGTGTCCCCCCAACCCGGGAAAAGGGAAACTTTCCCCGGCCAAAAACCTGGCAATGCCGGGCATTCAGGTTTTGGCCCTTTTTTGGTTTTGGGGTTAAAAGGGTTTTCTTTTTGCTTTCCCCAAAACTTTGGGGAAAACAGAAGGTGATGCTAGATTTGGGTGCTGTATGGCTTTCATGTCAAACAAATTTGGGGGAAGGAGAATGGGTAGGATGGGTCTCTGGTGGTGTGGTTTGGGAAATCAAAGGGGACGGTGGGGGGCGAAAACAGAGGGATTTCCCCGATCAAAAGACTCCCGGAGAAATTTGGGGAGCTGAGGAAAAGCTTGGTGGGGGGCGGAGGAGGGGGGGGCGGAGAAGAGGGTGTGAAAATGGTTTGGGAAACCCGGGATCGGGGTGGCCCTTTTTTTTCCCCCGTGTTCCCCCCATTTCAACTTTATGCATTCGTGCAAAAGTGAAAAAGACATGCTGTTGGGGTTTAAACCCCCTAAGATTTTTGCCCCTATGATGCGTTTTTCGGCAAAGGCGGCATAAAAACAAACGGGGGGGTGAATCAGAAGGCTTGCTCGAAAAAGGCCCCCGGCTTTTAGAGGGCCTGGGCCTTTTTTACGACGATAAGCGAGGGGCGGTTTTTTTCCGCTGATCATGGGTGGAAAAATCATCTCAAGGGGGAACTTCTTTGGGGGCCCCCCTCTCCCCTTTTTGAGGTGGGAAACCCCCACTGACCACTCCCATCGTCTTTCCCTCCTGCCGCGAGAACTTCACAAGCTTTCTTTTTGAAAGAACCCCCGATGGATCCGCAATGTCGTATTCATCATCATCAAAAAAAGGTGACTTGGGGCTTTTCCCCGACATTTGGGTCCAGGGGCTGCCCGGGGTACAAGCAAAAAGGGGCTGCAAGGCATTGCCCACCCCCGGGGAAATTTTTTGGGCCCATTGACCAGCTTTTCCCTTTTCCTTCTCTGATGGCATCCCGTAGCTGGGCGTCAGACCAAAAAAATTTTTCCTCTTTTGGCCCCTTGAATCTTTTAAAATGGGCCCTTTTGACCCCCAACCCGCATTTTGTCATCAAGAGGGCTTCCCGAAAATTGGGGTTTTCCACAGTGGTTTGGGGACCAAGTTGACATTTTGGGCTGGCCCTTTGCTTCATGTTGGAAAGGGTTTTACTGCTTATGAAGTCATATTGGCCGTGACTAGGAGGCCCAGGGGGGTTAAGACTGCTGTTTTCAGGGTTTCATTAACCACTAAGAACAGATTGGCAAAGGTTCGTTCTGAGATTCACAAACGCTCCCCGGGCCCCGTGATGACAGGGGGCCCCGACGGTTTCCCGTAATCGACCCAAACCCTGGCTTGCCCTGTTGTGCCCCGCACTGGAAGGGCACCCTTTCTCGTATTTTCTAACTCCCACACCCCTCTTTCTCGCTTTCCCCGCAAATTTTGCTTCTTTTAGAAAGAAAAAAATTTAAGAAAAAATGGAAAAGTTTTTGAAAGTCTCTTATTAAAAGACGGCAAATCAAAAAACAAACCTTAAAAAACCCTCTAATTTCCTACAGCCACCCAATTAGAAACTGAAAAGTTTTTTAGCAATACCTTTTGAAATGTTTTTCTGGTGGAAAACCGTAAGGAAAAAAAAAATCAACAGTGTTCTTTTTTCCCTTCAGTCCCAGGGTTTTTCAACGCCCAGTTAAAACAGGAAATTTATAGTTTTCAACAAAATATCATACAAGTGGGGCTATCCCGCCCCCAAAACTGGATTTTAAAAAACGCGTAAAACTATTCAGAAGTTACAAAAGGGTGAGAAAAATTTCGGTTTTTTTTTCAGCAATTAAAAAAGAAAAAAGTTGCTAAATTTTTTTTTTTTCGAAAATTTTCCCCACAAAAGTGGCTTTTTTAAAAAAAACTAGGGCCCCCACCACATTAAAAAAACAAACTATTTTTAAAAAATTATAACGATAACCCAAATTTGGGGTTTTTGCACCAATTTAAAAAACACCAACAGTAACAAAGAAATTTCTGTATCCCAAAATTTAAAAATACAAAGGGGGGCTATTTGAAAAAAAAAGGGGGGAACCAAAAGGGGCAATAAGCTATTTAATTGTTATAAAGGAAAGAAAAGGAGGTTTTTTTCACCCCAAAAAATACCCCCTGCAATTATAGCAAACTTCTGTAAACCTTTAAAATAAGTACAAAAATTGGGTTTTTTTGAAAAAAAACTGGGCCCGCGCCAAAGTGAAAAACACCTAATTAAAATTTTTCCAGACAATTAAAAAAATGGTTTTTTCACCCATGAAAACACCTGCAATTTCTAGGGAAAAATTTTGGTTTTCGTAATAAAAGTACAAGGTTTGGGGCTTTGAACAAAATGGGCTGCGCCCCAAAATGAAAAACACCTAAAAAAATTGTGTAAGGGGGTAATAGAAGGGGGGTTTTTTTTTACCTATAAAAAAACAAAAACAAATTTCTTTAAAAAATTTTGTATCCTAATGTAAGTACAAGGTGGGTCTTTGGAACAAAACGGGGCTGCGGGCCCAAATGAAAAAAAAAAAAAATTAAATTGTTAGGATAATAAAAGGGGGCTTTGCATCTATTTAAAACAACACAATTTCTACAAATTTCTTTTTATCCTAATTTTTAAGTACAAGGTTGGGGCTTTGAACAAAACTGGGCTGGCAAAAACTGAAAAAACCTAATTAAAAACTGTACGGTTTAAAAAAAGGTGTTTTTTTTTTTCATCTATGACATACACCTGCAGTGACTAAAAAGTTTTTGTATCCTAATGTTTAAAAATACAAGTTTGGGGCTTTGAATAAAACTGGGGGCACAAAAAATGAAAAAAAAAACCCATTAAAAACCCTGTACCCGATAATAAAAATTGTTTTTTGGCCTTTTTGACATTTCACCTGCAAAGATAGAAAAAATTCTGTATCCTATTGTAAGTACAAGGTGGGTCTTTAAATAAATCTGTGCTGCACAAAATACAAGGTACTATTTCACAAAAAACTGGCCAAAAACTGGTAAAAAAAAAGCCATTTCAATGCAGGTTCAAAGCAGAGTCTGGGATGCACAATTTACACTCTCCTCCGCCCCCTCCCCCACCGCGGCTGTACAGCGCTAGATGCTTCTTTTAAAGTCTCAGCCTAACTAATAACTGTAATTCTCTAATCTACCTATGTTCTAATGTTCACAGCTAAAAGCATAGTTGTCTGTGTGAACAAAGAGAACTGTGTCGCTGAGCTGTTTTGAGGAGAAAGCTGACACACGTCCTGCTCAAATGAGACACAGTGCACACTGATGCTGAACAGGAAGGGCTGTTCTATGTAAAACGAGGTCATGTGATTTTTCCAGCCAATGACAACCATACACCTCACAGTCATAACGTCGCACACACAGCTCACCCTGCTCTATGCTCTAAGCTGATTTGCTGGCCGCCAAAATGACAGGAAGTGCCGTAAATGGCAAGATAGAAATAGATTATGCGCAGATTCTCACCTAAATTATCGCGTGATCGGAAAATTCAACTTTGTCGATTATAATCGCTCAACACTACTAATAAGGTTAATAAAACATCTTAGTTATGAGGAGAGGTTAAAATAATTAATTTTATTTAGTCTTGAGAAGAGACAGCTATAAGGAGACATGATTAATTTAAGTATATAAATGGCCCCTACAAAAAGCTATTTCATATAAAACCCCCTCAAAAGACAAGAGGACATTCCCTTCTTATAGCGAAAAAAGGAGTCAGTCTCAAGAGGAACCAAGCCTTCTTCACCATGAGAACTATGAATCTGTGGAATAGTCGCCAGAGGAGCTGGTCATAGCAGGAACAGTTGAGAGTTTCAAGAAAGGATTATATAACTACCTACAGCTAAATAATATTAATACTTATGTAGC
The DNA here is from genome assembly GCA_025379985.1 of Phyllomedusa bahiana. NCBI lineage: Eukaryota > Metazoa > Chordata > Amphibia > Anura > Hylidae > Phyllomedusa > Phyllomedusa bahiana. The sequence goes on along the minus strand of JAODAL010001576.1, from coordinate 114,758 downwards.
TGTATAAAAGTCTACATCCAAGCTGATGGCAATTTTGGGATCAGAAATGAAATATTCATTTAGGCCTTAAGGGTTTCAAAGTCTTCATCAGTAGGGGAAACAAAGCTTAAAAATTGCCTATCCTCCCTTCATCCACATTGTTCCCCACCCTTGGTTACACTTGATGGACATGTGTCTTTTTTCAACCATACTAACTATGTAACCTCTAGAACAAGAGATGCTTTTTGTATCTGTTTTTTCCTTAAAACACTTTTTTATTTTGCTGTTATAATGGAAAATAGGTTGAAGCTCCCATGATAGTAGAGACTTGATTTGTCATACTAAATAGGGTCTATCTGAAGATTCTTGGTCCACCAGAGGAGATGATTTTGATAGTCCTACAATCCTTTGACGTGCATTCCTTTGCAAGCAATACCCATAAAAAGTGGTTATACTGTACAATACTAGTGATAAAGCTCGGATTTACTGTTGTGGGACATGGGACATCATTGTCCTTACTGTGGTCAGAACCTGATCCTTCTCATTACAAACAAATATTTAAAAACTGCATGCTGCATTGCAATTGCCAGGTGTCAATTTTATATTAAAATGCAGGTAAATAGTACAAAAACTATAGGAAAGGATCTGAACCTCATGCAGTTTTTTATTGGTATCTAAACATCACAAAAAGGAAGAATAAAAGGAGATGAGAAATTCCCCATACATCATCCCTTCCTCTCAAGTTGCAGACACCAATTAAAATATGGCAATCCAATGCATTTGCTTGAGATAATGTTTTCTATGAGTGTAATTTGGGCGCAACAGTTTTTAATGTAAAATGTGATTCTCATCCCTCTTCTATATGAGACAGTCACCGGTAATACATCTTCTGGCCGTGCCAGGCTAATCTAGGTCATCCCTATTGTCAACCTCGTTAAATAGTACCTGTCCTTAGTTACAATTTATGTTAAAAAGACATTACTGTAAGCTTTTAATAGGATGAAGAATTAAACATTACAGTGTTATCTGGGGATGATATATTTTATAATATGAATGGGAAACACAAGACACATTTAATTAGTTTTGCAACAGTCAAATTGGCCTGTGGTGGATACTCTTGCTCTCTATCGCTGTCTTAAAAGAAATTGAAAGCTCTACGCCATTATTAATATATATATATATTTTTTGCTGGGTATCAACTTGACCCGCAACTGTAATATTCATCAAGTATAAACTGCTCTGTAGACTTAATTAAACAGCGTCCCAAACCTGCACTGCAGTAAGATGAGGGTTATTTAAAGATCAAAGCGCTATCTGGCATAGCTGTGCTTCGAAATGCAGACAATAACATTAGTTACATTGTTACATTTCATTATCTCACACAATCTCCAAAGCCCTTAACGCATATCAGAGGAGGGCATTTATGGCGAATCTAATTCCATTCTGACTTTCATGTTAAATTCCTATATGAAGCCTCTACAAGCATGCCCAGTTTGGCTACTGAAAATGAGCAAAACAATAGGTTGGCAGATCTTAATAGACTTGTCTAGCATCTCAACGTATTCTACAGAGCTGAACAGAGACATCATCAACTCGCATCAGTCACTCTCCCCATAACTTTAGGACAGATGGGTGAGAAATTAAAGACAGCAGTTGGACTTTGAGATCACAATAATCATAAGATTATTACAAATATAGCAAGGATTACTTAACAAATTTAACTTGCTGAAATAAATTGTATTCTACACAAACAAAGAAAGGGATTCTTTACTGTTAGATCAGTAAGACTGTGGAACTCTCTGCCAGAGGAACTTGTCATGGTGAATTCAATAACAGAGTTCGAAAAGGGTTTGGATGCATTTCTGGAGCGTAATAATAAAACAAGTTATAGTTATATTCTGATTGCCAGATTAGAGTCGGGAAGGAATTTTTTCCCTAAAATGAGGACAATGGGGGTTATTGTATTCCTCTGGATCAACATTTTAGCAAAATATGCTGAACTGGAAGGACGTATGGTTTTTTTTCGGCCTTACAAACTATGTAACTATATGAACACAGCATAAGCCACAGAAAAGTTTGAGATAAGGTTCTGTGAGACAGTATCATAATGGTTAATTGTTAAGGGGGCATGCCTTTGAGGAAAGGGGCATGGCTTAGTGTGCGATACTGTGTGCCTTAAAATGTGCCAAAGTTTTGGCACAATTTGTGACCTAAAGTAAGCCTTCTAACTGAAGGTGTATTCCTAGACTAAACAATCTAAACATGCACCAGATTTATCAACACTATGGGCGACAGGTATGGACAGGTCATTTTCATTGTTCTGGTGAGAAATGCGGCAAAAGTGAACGTTAGCATAAAATAAAAGGCAATAAAATAGCATATATCAGTGAATAGAAGCTATGGTAGTGATCTTGCTTTGTGCACCACGAGTCTCGGCATGGCCTGTGGTGTGCCGGCTATTGCTGTATGTCAAATAAAAAGCTGACCCACTGATCTACATTTTTCTAAATACTAATTAACTCACTATATAAAAGTATAACAAAAAGTAAGATTAATTAATTATGAAAAAAATTAAAAAATAAAAATCTCCACAATATTTTAGTATTAACAAAATACATTTTAAGTTAGAAAAAGCAACTCAATGAACTGTTTTAGCAGCCATTATTAAATTCTGGAATTAATTTATACACATGTTTGGCGCAAAGTACTGCGGCGCACCAAACACATACGCTTGGTGCCTCGAACCTTAGGTGCCATTTATGACCGCACTTTCATATATTCAGGCACATTATACACTGAAAAACATGCAAAAAATGGTGTTGAGCCGCCAAGTTTCATACATGTCGCCCTATGTATTGATAAATCTGACCCAATGTCCCAGGAAAGAACTTTGTATGTTGAAAATATTGTATCTTGAGTCCACAGTAACTTGAAGGATCACTGTATCTACTGTGTCTACATGGCAAAGAACAAATACTGGTCAGATTCTGAATGAGAATCCGACCAGTGTTTGTACAGTATGTTACACACAGCATGCTCACTACACTCTCTCATACAAGTCAATAGGTTCATGAACTATTGTTAATGCTAAAATCTGGTAATGAAGAGGGTCATGGAGGGGCTTGGTCCAAATTTTGCTGTTGATTTTTTATGCAGAACAGAATTAACACCATGCTGACCAGGTGACAACCCATAGACTATAAACATCCGGGCGTTGGCAGTTTATCTGCGCCAATGTTCTGAAACTAATTGTTCAGCTGTGTGGGTGGAAGAGAAGACAGGGACAGTTTATTACCATTCCTGCTTTCCCAATTGCTCTATATACAGTGCTCAATGAGCGCTGTATACATAAACTAGCAGGGAGCCTGCCAGCTTCCTGCTTCTTTCCTGCTAAGTCTTAACAGACCCAGAGAAGCTCTGCAGTAAATACAGACGGCTGTTTACTCCTGTATCTCCATCGTAACTAGGGCTATTATATCAGCCCCAGTTACAAAGGAAATCAGAAAAAATAAACTATTGTAAAAATTCTCCCCTCAAGGGCTTTTTCTCACCGTGTGGGAGACACAATATGTAAAATAAAATAGCAGTAAAGCACACACACACATAAAATAAAAAATTATGAAAAAAAAAACATGAACAGCTCAAACTGCAACCTTTAGCCCTGCCCACAATGACCCTAAAACTTTAAATCGCCTATATATAAACACTCTTGAAAAGTGATACAATTATACAATATAATTTAGCGCCAGTTTGGCTATTAAACAAATACATTAATTAAAAAATGTTAAAAACAGACTTTAATTTTTTTTTACTATTTTCCTTTATATTCTAAAAAAAAAAAAAAATCAGGTGTAAAAATTTCAAAAAGAATAAAGCCTAATAAAGCCATATCATGTAAAAAAAGCCATATCAGGCAAAAAAAGTAGTAGAATAGCCAAATGTGAGAAAGCATTATAAAGTTTAAACCTGCGTGTACTGTGAAAAAAAAAATGTGCCTGGTCAGGAAGGGAGGTAAACCACCTTGTCACAAACTGGTTAATATTCACACTGAATGTTCAGCACCATAAGACGAGTTAGTGTAATAATCACAAAACTTAAACCTGTATATTAGTTAATTGAAAAAAAAACTTGAAACAAATCTTGATTTTATAGTGGTTTTCTTATAAAGACATTTTCCTTATTAGGGCATGTGGACAGCATAGAGAGTGGTCCACTATACAGCACCCCATGTCTGAGCCAGAGGAAGGACCACTAAGTAAGAGCATCACTCATAAATTTGTCTTGCCCATGCAGAGCTGTAAGGCTATGTCCACACAACGATTTCCAGTCAGAACCCACGTGGATTCCGACATGAAATACTTTCCTAAAACTGAAAGTAAACCATTCCAGTTGACATCAATAGGAAATACACGTCATACAACGTGTATTTTAGTGGTCAGTTTTTTGGTGTAAAAAAACTTAGAACATGTTCATTCTTTGGTTTTTATTCCAAACAGAAAACTCATGGAAATTTACTATTACTAATGGGAATGGTTAAAAACCTTGTGTAATTGTGCCCCAACCATTTGTATGTGGTTTTAACACAGATCTGCCTCCAAGACCACATAGAAATTAATAGGGCTCGTTTCTGACTGTAAATCACAAGTAAAAAAAAAGACCCTAAATCAAAATGCCATAACATGTGAAATACTTGTTGAAAACCATGTTGTCTGATGTGGCTTTCAACGGCAGAATCTGTAGAGTAAATTTTACTCATCATGTGGACGTACCCTATCTACACTCTTACACTGATTAAATGCTTAATTCCCTGCTCTACCCCACTATATAGTAACATGGTTACCTAGTTTGAAAGGCGGAAAGAAGACATACAACTTTACAGTTCAATTGTCCTCTAGTGTTGATCCAGAGGATGGCAAAACATCTATGAAGTAGAAGCCAATTGACATCATTTTAGGGAAATAAAATTTTGACCCCCATCTGACAATCAGAATAAATCCCTGGATCAAAGACCCTTCTCCAGAATCCTGGTCACTATAACTTCTTATATTATTGCACTCTAGAAATGCATCCAGAATTATTGAACTCTTTTAGTGAATTCACCATGAAAACTTCCCCTTGCAGAGAGTTCCAGAGTCTCACTGCTCCTGCAGTAAAGAATACCCTTCTATATTTATGTAGAATCCTTCTTTCTATTGGATGCCCTCTTGTTTGGGATACAGTCCTGGGTATAATTACCGTAGATCATGAGAGAGATCTTTACATTGACCATTCATTTGTTTATGTATAGTTACTATGTCACTCTAAAGTCGTCTTTTCTCCAAACTAAATAATCCTAATTTTGCTAAATTTAGCTAATCAGCACCTGACACATACAAACTAATCACTGTCCTTGATCCATGTATTCTATGGTTGGTCATTTTGTCAGAAGACTCCCATAAGGATAGGAGACATAGGGATCAATGTGTTGTGTTTAGAAACCTGGTTGCAAGTTTTCAGTTCTATTTTGGACCACTAAAATGAATGGGATGTAGATGTAGTACTACATTTTTTCCTACAGTGTGTTGCCCCCGATCGTTGTGGGGGGGGGAGAGGGGGAGGGTTGGCTTTAGAGAAGATAAAATGTAGTAATCATCTCATCCCCAGTCTGACGTCTAGTTGAAAATAGACATTAAGGGGGACATGTATGAAAACTGTCTTGGTCTAACACTTTCTTTGTTGCCCATAGCAACCAGTTAGAGTGCCCATTTAGTTCTTTCGGAGCACTATATGAAATGTAAGGGGAACTCTGGTTGGTTGATATGGGCCACAAAGAAAGTCTTAGACTAAGACAGTTTTCATAAATGTGGCCCTAAATATTTTTCTGGCAATAAATTCTCTTTTGACATTTTGCTAATTTTTAATTTGAATTTTTAATTTGTTTTTAACTCTCGGTCAAAACTTCATGTACAAATTTCTTCTAAATTTATCAAAAAAATGGTGTCAATACATCTCACCATAAATGTTGAAAACTGAATGTTATAGTATTAAATCACATAAAAAGCGTAGCCCCTTGTGATCTAATGAAAACAAGTTGTATTTTTATATACTGTGATGTGGGGCACAAGCCTCTTTGACGCTATAGGTGGTCTGCATTGTACTTTTTTTTGTCACTAGTTAAACGGAAATGTTTTGGGATCCTGAGAAATTCTATCATTCTGACGGGTCTAGATTAGCAATGCCTACAGGCCAAAACATGTCATGCGTTTTATCTGAACTATTGTGAATTAAAAACAGTTTGTAACTTAGGAAATTAATAATTTGAAGTTCTTAGAACACTGGTAACAGCCCGGGGGCTTAAACATGTTTGTTTTTTATGTTTCCCACCTAGGATTAGGTAAAGCTTCTAACACTGGCAGTACAACTGAGACAATGAAGAGATGCATTATTGATATCTATTGTCTGACTGTCCCCACATATTGTAGATATTTATTAACTGGAGAAAAAAAAGGAATTGTGACCTCGCCATATCTATTACCGAACATGAATTCCTGCTTTGTGAATCGATTACAAAGTCATTATTATTAAATTAAATTTAAATAGTAAATTGAGGGCCAAGTCCACAATTATATGCTGAGAGATTTAAACTTAATTGAAATGTGCAAATTAATTGCCATGATTTTAAGCTATGCATTGAAAGTCATCTTTACTCAGTGTATGTTTGTTTTGGTGGTGTAAAGTTTTAGGAAAACAGTAATTGACTGACTACAAAGCGTTAGGGACATTTGGTTTTCTTGTCTGTCCTACAAGATTACCCAAGATTATTACTAGTGAAATAATAAATTGCTATTGTGGAACCCAGATTAAACTCTAAATTTAAACTCCACTCTAGATCTTGAGTTAATTAGGATTATTAAATGACATTTAGGAGAGCTCCTTAATAGGGATGAGCGATTATAATCGATAAAGTTGAAATCGGCACGATTTTTAGGTTGATCGGAAATTTCCGATCACGTGATATTTTAGGTGACAATCTGCAGATAATCAAATTTTTAAACCCGCGCCATTTTCGGCGCTTCCTGTAATTTTGGCGGCCAACAAATCAACTTAGAGCATAGAGCAGGGTGAACTGGGTGTGCGACGTCGTGACTGTGATGTGTATGGTTGTCATTGGCTGGAAAAATCACATGACCTCGTTTTGCATAGAACAGCGTTTCCTTTCAGTATCAGTGTTTCAGTGTCCCCTCACTAGAGCAAGACGTGGCTACGCCCTCTCTCATACAGCTCAGCTCAGAGACACAGTTCTTCTCTTTATTCATAACAGACAACTATGCTTTTAGCGGGTGAACATAGAAATATAGGTATATTAGAGAGTATCAGTTCTTAGTTAGACAGAGACTTTTAAAGAAGCATCTAGCGCTGTACAGTTGTGAGGTGGGGGGGGGGCAGACGGACAGACAGACAGGCTGGGTTTGGGAAAAGGAGGGTGAAATATTGTGCAGCCCAACTCTGCTTTGAACCGCATTGAAATGGCATTTTAAACACTTTTTGGCTAGCACACCTCGCACCTGAGGTGAAATTGTACCTTTATTTTGTGCATTCCCAGTTTTTTTTTCAAAGAGCCACCTTGTACTTAAATTAGGAAAACAGAAATTTTTAGTAACTGGTGTGATTTCATTGGTGCAGAAACCACCTTTTCTTATAACTTTAAAAGCTGTATTGCACTTTGATGCGGCCCAGTTTTGTTCAAAGAGCCACGTTGTTCTTAAATTAGGATACAGAAATTTTCTAGTAACTGTTCTCGTGTGTCATTGCATCAAAAAAGGCAATTTCTTATCCATTGAATAGTTTTAATTTTCGCTCGGGGGGGGGAATCTCAGTTTGGCGCAGATAGCGCACTTGTATGATATTTGTTTTAAAACTAACAATTCCTAGGGCCTACTGGGCATTGTAAATGTCTGGGACTGAAGGAAGAACACTGTTGATTTTGTCTTACGGTTCTTCCACCAGACCGCATTTCACAGGTATTCGCTAGAAACAATTCTGTTTCTAATCCTAGTTGGCTGTAGGAAATTAGACGGATTTAAGAATAGCTGTGATTTGCCGTCTTTCAATAAGAGACTGGCAAAAACTCTTCCATACCTTTTAAAATTTTTATCTTTCTGAACATGGAGCGAAATGCAGGTGGTAAACGAACAAAGAGGGGTGTAGGACATGGAGGTAGAGGTACGAGAGAAGGTGCTCCTTTGAGTGCTGGCGACAACACGCAAGCCAGCGGATCTTCGGTTGCAGGACCGTCAGGCCTGTCATCGCTGGGTTGGTGCTCTGTGAATCTCAGTAACGAACAGCGTCGCCAATCTGTTCTTCAGTGGTTAATGCAACCTGCATCCAGCAGTCTTACCACCTAGTCCTCCCAGTCACGGCCACTCCAGCCCTGCTAGCTGAACCTGCGTGATCCACGTTTACAGCCTCACCTGCCTTGATCAGTAATTTCCTTCAACCCACTTGACAGTAGAATGCAGGATTTTCAGACAGGCCTCGTTGACCTACTGGGGACATCTGTTTCGTTTGCTTCACATTGGATCGTCACGGTGGAACAATGTCACCAGTAGAATGGCAAGTTGCAGCAGCAGTATTGGAAAACGAGTTGTTTTTAATATAATTTATTTCTTATTGAGAAATTTTCTGCTGATGGTCCATAAGGGCACCTGTGCGGGTTTTTGGGTCATGCTGCGTTACAGGATATGGATAGTCAATGTCCATTTCACTAAAATACTGCTTCAAAGACTACTTTCTTCCGGCACTTTATAATCTGTGGGTCATACAGGTTTGAGGGTCATGCTGTGGTCCAGGACAGTTATAGTAAATGTCCAGTTCAACTCAACTGGTGGTTCAAAGGCTCCTTTTTCCGGCACTTTTTAATCTTTGGGTCAGACAGGTTTATTGGTCATACTGCGGTCCAGGACAGGTATAGTCAATGTCCAATTCAACTAAAATGGTGGTTCAAAGACTCCTTTTTTACGGCACTATTTAATATGTGGGTCAGACATGTTTAATGGTCATACTGCAGTCCAGGACAGGTATAGTCAATATCCAGTTCAACTAAAATGGTGGTTCAAAGACTCCTTTTTCCGGCACTTTTTTAATCTGGGGGTCATGCAGGTTTGGGGCTCATGCTGTGGCCCAGGACAGATATAGTCAATGTCCAGTTCAAGTAAAATGGTGGTTGAAAGACTCCTTTTTCCAGCACTTTTTAAATCTGGGGGTCAGACAGGTTTGGGGCTCATGCTGTGGCCCAGGACAGGGATAGTCAATGTCCAGTTCAAATAAAATGGTGGTTGAAAGACTCCTTTGTCCGGCACTTTTTTAATCTGGGGGGCATGCAGGTTTGGGGCTCATGCTGTGGCCCAGAACAGGGATAGTCAATGTCCAGTTCAAGTAAAATGATGGTTCAAATAATACTGCCTTCTGGCACTTTTTAATTTGTGGGTCATGCAGGTTTAAGGCTCATGCTGTGGTACAAGACAGGGATAGTGAATAGTCTGTGACTTTTTTTCTGTGACTCTTGTTGCCAAATTGTGTTGCCTAAGATGTAGCATGTATCCATTTTACTGTTGTGGATGTTAATTCCAGCTTCTCCAGACCTGTTTGGGTGTAAGAATGAAGGTGTTGTTCCTCTCCCATAGACTTTAATGGTCATCGGCGACTATCGGAAATCGTCATGATAATTGCCGATATCGACTATCGAATCGATAACGATAGTTGACACAATCGCCCATCACTACTCCTTAACAAAGGTGTGAACCAGGGGCGTCGCTAGGCAGATTCATTTGGGGCATGAGCCCCGAATGAATCTGCCTGTGCCCCGAGTCTCGGCGGCTGCAGGCCGCTGCCGTGGGCCCGGAGCCAATCTTAGTGCGGGCGGCACCCGCCGATCCCTCTGACTGCACGGCCGTTTCAAGTGGCTAATGGGGGGCATATGTGGCTAATAGGGGGCATATGTGGCTTAGGGGGTGCATATGTGGCTAATGGGGTGCATATGTGGCTAAGGGGGGCATATGTGGCTAAGGGGGTGCATATGTGGCTAAGGGGGTGCATATGTGGCTTAGGGGGTGCATATGTGGCTAAGGGGGTGCATATGTGGCTAAGGGGGGCATATGTGGCTAGGGGGGCATATGTGGCTAAGGGGGTGCATATGTGGCTAAGGGGGGGCATATGTGGCTAAGGCGGGGCATATGTGGCTAAGGGGGGGGGGGGTCCGTATGTGGCTAAGGGGGGCCGTATGTGGCTAAGGGGGGGCCGTATGTGGCTAAGGGGGGGCCGTATGTGGCTAAGGGGAGGAATATGTGGCTAAAGGGGGGCATATGTGGCTAAGGGGGGCATATGTGGCTAAGGGGGGCAGTAACCTGGCTACAGGGGGCTAATATAATAACCTGACTACAAGGAACATATCACTGGCTACAGGGGGCTAATAACCTGGCTAGAGGGGCTAAGAACCTGGCTAGAGGGGGCAGTAACCTGGCTAGAGGGGGCAGTAACCTGGCTAGAGGGGGCAGCAACCTGGCTAGAGGGCGCAACTACTTGGCTACAGTGGGCTACTACCTGGCAATAGGGGGCAAATATTTACCTACAAGGGGGTAATTTTTACCATTTGGGGCACTATAGATGGAGAGTTTGTGTAGAGATAGGAAATTGTAGAGAAATTCTGATAAAATGAGGAGTCTAAGATGTTTGTTTTCTAAATTTTTCAGTGAAGAGTAGTGGCTGGGAGTAGTCGTCATGGCGTCTGGGACAGATGGAGAAGAAGAAGAGAAAGAGAACAACTCTTCAGAGACGTCTCCTGTAAGTCACTAAATGTAACTGCAGTGTAATCACTTATATTTCTCCTGAGCCTACATACAAAGTTTTTTCTCTGTAAAAATACATCCGCAGTTCACAATGAGACACAAAATATTCTGTGTGAACCCAGCCCTACTCAGAAAACTTAAGGGCCCGAGCCCAGGATGTTTTGGGACCCTTGCAACGCCCCTGGTGTGAACTCTACAGGCAGGGCTGCTGTTGCACATACCTTGGAGAAGAACAGGTGCTGCTGACCAGTGGAAGTCAGGAACAGAGGACACTGGTATTAAAGCTATTGTCTGTGGTGCTGGACAGAAGGTTCAGACCATGGTAAGTAAGGGATGTTATTGTTCAGTTAGAGGCTCAACAGCCTAGGCTTTATGTTGTATATATTGTACACTGACCTGTTACTGTGTGGTAAATAAGGAAAAAAGCTGGCTGAGGTCAGTTTTAAACCTAAATGTGTATTGATGTGCCAGCGTTGCCTTTCCTAGGAACGGCAACGCTGATAGCTAATTGACCCCTGGATTTTCACATAAGTGTTTGAATGTGAATGAAAATGTTACACTATCTATCTATCTATCTATCTATCTATCTATCTATCTATCTATCTATCTATCTATCTATCTATCTATCTATCTTTCCTTAAGATCAAGCTATTTAGTTTTTAGTACTCACTAGTACTTTGCCCAACTTGAGCCACATTTTGCTGGACAATCAGAAAAATAGGTTGGCTGAGAGATACATTTAGGCACAGTTCACATGGCTTATTGCCGACGTAATTGCGGGAGGGATTTTGCCTCGCCCTTCCGCCGGCGTCCGGGCAGCGGGGGCGGCGGGGGGGGGCCTGCAGCTCAAGGCCCCATAGACAGTCATTATTCACGGCGCGTACACGCCGTAAATAATTGACAGAATCCATAGTTCTCTATGAGAACTGTGAATTACCGTAATGACAGGGACAGATTTCAGCCGTACTGCAGCGCAAACACGTCGCGCAGTACGGCTGAAATCAGTGCCCAAATTAGCCGTGTGAACGGCCCCTTACAGTCTCATCTTAGTTGCAGACCCCTCGGGCAGATGTGATGGCAACCTGTGTCTAATGCCTATTAGTGTGGAAAGGAAATGTTTTAGTTGTAATTTGTAGGTATAGACCAAGGGATAGACTATCTATCTAACTATCTATCTATCTATCTATCTATCTATCTATCTATCTATCGTAGGGATTAATCCTAAAGGCAGCCTTTACAGATGAAGCCAGTAGCAATATTGGTGCAGATTAGATAGATGCTTCTTTATTTTTCCACACGTTAAACACAAAACCAAACACAACATAAGGCTTGTTTCAGCAGGCACCCAAGTATTCACAGCATCTCTAGCAGAGCCAAAGTGTATAGGAAGTAGGATAAGTCCCGTTGCCCACACAGGGCTCTCACCCGTCCTGCTATCTTTAAGAAACAGCACCACTTCTGGAGAGTCTCCTCTTTGCCTCAGGACACACAAACATGGCTCCTCTTCAATAGCAAACTTGCAGTGAGACTGGGCACCACACCCCCAGTTCACTTGACCGACTAGGCTTACATAGACAATAAACCTGACCTGGACCTGGAAAGGTGGGAGCGGCCATCCCATCCAGCTCTTTGGCCGTTCTAGTAAAAACCTGGCCCGGAGCAACTGCTACCAGCAGTTATACTAACGAATACAAAAGATGTCAATCGCCTAATGCTACTGACACACGCTACAATGGTTTTTACTTCACCGATACCAGGCATAGCGGTGACACATATCTTCCGTCAATGACGGTTCCCTGCACTCTCTTACACTATCTACCAGAAGTTTACATACACTATATAAACAGACACATATGCATTTTTCTCTCACTTTTTTAGGTCAATTATACTTGCCAAATGCCATAATAATGAGAGAGAGAACATTTACGGCATTTTTATTATTTTCAGCAAAGTCAAAAGTTTACATACTTTTCATTACTATTTGGTAGCATTGCCCTTAAAATGTATTGGATATCCATCCACAATCTTCTCACAATAGTTGTTAGGAATTTTGGCCCATTCCTCCTGACAGACCTGGTGTAACTGATCCATATTTGTAGGTCGCCTTGCCTGCACCTGCCTTTTCAGATTTGCCTATACATTTTCAATAGGATTGAGATCAGGGCCTTGTTATCAATCCAAAACATTGACTTGAGTTTGGCAGTATGCTTCGGTCCATTGTCCATTTGGAAGACCCATTTCCACCCAAGCTTTAACTTCCTGGCTGATATCTTGAGATGTTGCTTCAGTATTGCCACATAATTTTCTTTCCTCATGATGCAATTTATTTTGTGAAGTGCACCAGTCCCTCCTGCAGCAAAAAAAAACCCACAATATGATGCTGCTACTCCTGTGTTTCACAGATGGGATGGTGTTTTAGGCTTCCAAGCCTCTCCTTTTTTCCTCCAAACGTAACGATGGTCATTATGGCCAAACAGTAAAATTTTAGTTTTGCCAGACCACGTGACCTGTCTCCAAAAATGCAGGTCTTTGTTCCTGTGTGCATTTGCAATATGTTTTTCTTTTGGTGTAATGGCTTCTTTCTGGCAGACTGACCTTTCAGCCCCTGTTGACACAGTACTTATTTCACTGTGGATTATGACACAATGTTACCAGCTTCCGCTAGCATGTTCGCATGGTCTCTTGCTTTTGTTCTTGGGTTGATATGCACATGTTGGACCAAAGCACGTTCATCTCTGGGACACAGAATCCATCTCCTTCCTGAGCCGTATGATGGCTGGACATTCCCATTTTGTCTGTACTTGCGTATAATTATTTGTACACATGAACGAGGAACCTCCAGGTATCTGGAAATTGCACCCAAGAATGAACCACACTTGTCCACAATTCTCTTCCTGATATCTTGGCTGATTTCTTTAGACTTTCCCATGATGTTATACACAGAAGCAGTGTGTTTCTGGTGTGAATTAAAAAACATCAACAGGTGTGTCTCTAATTAACTCAGATGTTGGAAATTAACCTATCAGAAGTTTCCAAAGACATGACATCATCAAATGGACTGTCCCAAATTGTTTAAAGGCATAGTAATCCTAGTGTATGTAAACTTTAGACTCTGGAGAAAGTAATAAAATGCCCCTCTCTCTCAATATTCTGGCATTTGTCGAAAATAAATAAATAAATAATTTTGGTAATCCTAATTGACCTTAAAAGAGTAAGGGTTATTCTGATTTCATGTCAGATAGTGAAAAAAACATGCATATGTGTCTTTTTATCTATCTATCTATCTATCTATCTATCTATCTATCTATCTATCTATCTATCTATCTATCTATCTATCTATCTATCTATCTATCTATCTATCTATCTACCCATCTGCCTGCTTGCCTCTCTGTCTATCTGTCTGCCTGTCTGTCTATCTCAGCTATCTATGGATACTCACTTGAAACTGTCAATAGAACTGAATAATTTTCCACCACTGACAACTAGCATTCAGCTAATTGATCTGCTTAAGTAATTCATTACATAGCGTTATCTCACCAAGTGTTTTGACCCCATTGTTTCTAGCCTTGGAACCCAACACTACTGCTGACTATCAAAACTTATAGGAATTTTCGGGGATAAAAAGAGAGAGTATATTTTTGTTCTCCATGAACAGTATTACTTTTGCCCCTTTTCATTTCTGATGGGGAAACTCCCTTTTTCAAGAAAATTGAGGTTTCATTTTAACCTAGACTTGCCCATCCGGCCGATGGTGCTTTTACTAGAAATAAAATAAACCTTTCTAATTCTGTGAAAAACCTTTAAATGTGCTGTCTGGCTGACATTTTTTTATACACTCACCTTTGCATTTACTACTGTTTTAGCACTAACTTTGCCAGCTGTGTCTTCTGTTTTCTCCCTATTGCTGTGAACAGCACATAAGTGCTACAGCAAATCAGTGGTTTCAGTGGTCATGTGCTGTTCCCTTGATATCACTACTCCGAAAGTAAATGGCTTGTGAGTAGTGATGAGGGTTACTTGACTAACTCATTGGTCCCAACGATACTCAACTTCAAAAACATTCCCAGTCGTAATAGATAACGCCGATGACCCTTAAAGTCTATGGGGGAAAGGGAAAACAACCTCATCTTACACCCAAACGGGCTGGAGAACTGGAAATTAACTCCACAACAGTAAAAATGGGGTTTGACATCTAGGCAAAACCCCTTTGGTTTTTAAAAAGCACAGAAAAAAAATCACAAACCATTCACTATCCCTGTTTTGTACCACAGCTGACCTAAAACCTGCTGACCCACAAATTAAAAAAAATGCCCAAAAAGGCGATTGTTTGAAACCATCATTTTATTGACGGACATTTTATACCTGTCCTGGAAGCAAACATGACCCCCTTTAAAAATGTCTGACCCACAGATTAAAAAGTGCCAAAAAAGGGGTCTTTTTAACCCCCATTTTTAGTTGAACTGGACATTTACTTCGGGGGGAATAATAAAATGTTTTAAAAAAAACTCAAAGGTCAATTAGAGATCTCTCCCAAGATTTTTTATACACAGGCTGTATCTAACAAGGGGGCATCCTTTACTCTTAGGGGAAAGAAATTTTTTTTACAAAAATAGAAAGGGATCTTTACTGTAAGAGCAGTGAGACTATGGAATTCTCTGCCAGAGGGACTGGGCATGGTAATTCAATAAAAAAAAGTTCAAAAGGGTTTTGGGTGCATTTCTGGACGTAATAATATAACGTTAAGTGACGAGGGTTCAGGAGAGGGGTCCCTTGATCCGGGATTTTTTGATTTCCCAAATTTGGGGTCAGGAAGGAATTTTTTCCCTAAATTGAGGACAATTGGCTTCGCCTCATTGGGGGTTTTGCCTTCCATGGATCAACACCTTAGCATCAAACAGGCTGACACTAGATCGGACGACTTGTCTTTTTGAGCCTTAAAACTATGAAACTTACCTGTCCTGACTGCAGCATGACCCTTAAAACTGTCTGACCCACAGATTAAAATGTGCCGGAAAAGGGAATCTTTCAACCACCATTTTTTTTTTTTTTAACCAAAAACTTTTTATTGGTCAGATCTAAAGTAGTACAAACTGAGTACAGTATATGTCATTGTAAGACCAAAGTTCAACTTTTTATCCCCAAAACACAACCAAACCCACCTCCCCAAATCCATTTCAAGATCTGAGCTGTAAATATCATTACATTCACATTAGCAATGCAATATTAATAACAGTAGTCTTGTCACAATAAAAATTGTACCTGGCTGTGGACGGCCTCATCCACCAACTGCCAAGACGCAGTCCCAGGGAACCTCTACACCAGAGATCCCAACTCCCTCTGGCCTAAACTAAGTTCCGGTGCAGCAAGACCGATTCTCCAGCCATTTAGCCCAATATTTTATGATAACTTTAGTTTGGCTCCTCTTTATAATACACCCCTCTCTCCAGAGCAATCGCCAGTTCAACGTTATTAACAAACTACTGTGATGACGGAGGTTCTGCAGCCAGCCACATTTGTCGCGTATTAATTTCCTCGACATGAAATAAAAGCCTGGATATTGCGATTTTCTCAGCCTCTAAACCGTTTAAGTCTCCTACATATCCCTAAAATCAACCACGGATTCTCTCCACTGTATTTGAAAAATTCGCTTGGATCATTGACATTAAAATCCATATCGCTCTAGTTTAGGCAATGCCAGAACATATGCATCTGAGAGGCCAGGGTGCAACATGAAACTTATTTCAACAGAGGAGGAGTCCCTAATTCCAATTTTATGTAGAAATAGGAGGGAGTTCTGTAAACTCGATGGTATTAAGAATAATTGAGAGATACGATGCTGTTCACTCACTGAAATCAATGGTATGGTCTCCGTATCTCCTCCCAAAATATTAGGCTCTTTAGGGCCAATATCTACTTCCCTCATAACTACGTAAATATATTGGGTTTTAGAAAAAAGTTTGCCAATAAAGTTTAATAAAGTGGATATCAGTCCCTTCGTTGTTTTGATGTTCTAGACCTATCTATCGGGTAAAACTTGGCATTATATGAATTGTCTGATTTGTCTGACATTATACGTGTGCCTAAGCTGTAGGTATTTGTATAGCTGTGTATGCGGTAAGGCAAATTCCATTTGCAATGGCTGAAAACTTTTAAGACACCCCCTGATCTGTAAGCAGTGAGAGACATAATTGAAGGCACCTAGATGCCATGACTCAAAATCCCTGAAGCACAAAAAGTTCGGACAACCAGGGGGTATTCAAATCCCGGTATAGGATGTGCAGCCTGAAGCCCAAAATTCCACCGTAATTTTCCACCACTGTTTTATGCATCCAGATATGAAAGTTGGAAAACTTTTTGGAGTGCACTAAAAAAGTTTTTGCCCTCCAGTTTACAAATAGATGGGAGGATTTAAAAATTGTGGCGTAATTGTTTCAAATTTAAATACTTATCCCCTCCCCATCCAACTCTATATATTGCAGTTGTTGCTGCCCAAGAAGTAAACTGCTGGATTAGGAATTGCCAACCCTCCCTCGATCTTTGCCAATTGCAGAGTTTCTAGCTTTATCCGGCTTGTGTCCTGCCCAAGATAATGGGCTCTGAAAATAGCATTGGACTTTAAAATGAATCTCTTGGGGGAGCCAGATTGGAGAGTTATGTAGGAGGTACTACAACTGGGGCATCCAAATCTTTTTAACCAGATTTGATCTTCCCGCTATCGATAATGGTAATTTACGCCAGGACATCCAATTTTATTTTTAAATTTATCTAGCAATTAGATCAGATTCAATCAGACCAAATTCCTGTAAAATTTCACCAGAAATATTTATACCAGGGTATCCGGAAAGATTGGGACACTAGAAGTGGTATATCTCCAGGGAGAGTAAATTATCCATGCATCCACTGGACATTAATGACAGACTTCCCCCAATTAATTGTCAAACCCAGGTAGGCTCCATTAGCTTTTAACTCGTCATTAAATTGCCTCTGGCAATGAGCCGCCAGTATTAGCAAAAAAAGGAGGATATCTTCAGCGTATAAGCTATTTTTGTCATCCAGCCTCCTCTACTAAAAGCCTTTCCAATATGGGTGTTTGCTTCTAATCTGAGTGCTAATGGCTAAATTGCCAGGGCAAATAGCAATGGAGACCCAAAGGGCATCCTGTCTTGTTCCCCTTCGCAATTCGAACGTCTCTGATGGTATTTTTTTAGGACTGCACCTTAGCCTTAGGATCAGTATAAAACAGCTTAATCAGGATATAAATTTTTGGCCAAAACCCCAATATATGTAAAACCGCCATAAGAATTCCCACTCCACACTATCAAGGCCTTAGCAAGCATCTAAAGAAACAGATTGACCTAGGCCCCAGCGTATCAAACAGGAAAGCTGGCAGGTTCAGGTACAGTCTCCGTAAATTATTGGACGTATCCTCTGTGGTTTAAACCCGCCTGATCAGTGATGCACAGAGATCTTGATATCACTGCAGTTAGTCTGTTCGCAAACGCCTTTAGCTAGTATTTTGGTATACATGGATTAGAGAAATGGGGCCAGATATGACTAGGGAGAATCAGATCTTTTTCAGGTTATATTAATAACACTATTATTTTTAACCCCCCGGGGGGCCTCCTTGCATTTTAAAGCAGGACAGACCTGCCCTGTGTTCTGCATCCTGAAAAACCTCAACATATTAGCGTAACAACACTCCCAAACTGCTGATATACCTCTGTAGGCAAATCATCCAACCCTGGGAAGCTTAATTATTTGCCAAAGTCTAACTGCCTCCTGCAGTTCCTCTAGACGTAGAGGCGCATCCAATGCCTCTCGCTGTTCTGCACTTAACATGGGTAAGATCTATAATCCCGTAAAATTGTTGGATATGGATGAAGGGGAAACCTAAAGTCTTGATGTATATAATTGTTTATAAAAATCCCCAAAATTCCCAATAATATACATGGGTTCTGTCATTAAGGCGCCTGAGGCGGGTCGCAGAGTGGTTATTAAATGGAGCCACTCTGGTAAGTATTGATAGTGGCTAAGTAACGGCCGCCTGCTCCCCTTCACCAAAAATAAGTTTGCTTTTAAAAAATCGTTTATTTTTCAGAATATTCTAATAGAACATGGTGTTTCTGTGTATCCTGCGCTTACGCAGTTCCTCCCCGGGTTGTGATGTGCAGCATAACGAATCGATTCTCGCAGCATTGACTTGTAACGGCTTGGTTTTTTCTAGATGCCACTTTTAATCTTCCAAGGGTGCTAATTTTTCTCTGTTTTTTCCCCCCCCACCCCCCCCCCGCTTTTTTTGTCCCCCCTCCCCACTGTGTCAGCCCCTTAAGGTATAGCCTTCATAGTTGTCCCACACTGTATGATCGGAGGGATGTGTCCATATCACTGAAAGGAATTCCTCCATATCTGACGCCAATGTGAACTGTATCCATTAGGGGCTAACCAGAGAGATTATATCTCCAAGACTCATATTTCTATGGATAATCGAATTTTAATCTGTATCAGCATTGGCGAATGATCAGAAATGGAGCGTGTAAGTACTTCTGTTTTAGTAACCATTTGAAAGAGCCAGCTGATTACCCAAAGCCATAATCTATTCTAGACACTGGTGTTATACGTACTAGACATAACAGGAATAGTGAAATCATTAGGGTGTTTTAGCACGCCAGATGTCTACAAGTTCAACTCTCATCATGTGTCCAAACGAGTCAATGCTGAGGGTAGTAGTACATTTTTAGCTTAATAATTTATCCAATGTGTGTCCACCAACAGTATTTATAATCCCCCATTAATAAGAAATCGGGGACATCAGGATAACAATCCACAAAAGTTAAGCACTGCTTTAAAGGTTACTGCCAATTATAGGGTGGTGGTATATAAATGTTTACCAAAAAATGTGCAAGTATTTATTTTAAAACCAGTATACACATATTTATCTCCCATCCCAATCTATCTACAATAGCCAGACATTCTAAAGGAATGGATTTTTGGGTGTTGATACTGAGACCCTTGAATATTTAACTGTGTAAAAACAATGGATTCGCCCAACACATGCCTTTTGAAAGCCATTTTTACTGTATTCGGACTCCAATGGTGTCTCTTGAATAAACAATATAGCATGGATGATATTGGGAAAGAAAAATTAACATCGCATATCTTTTGTTTGGGTCACTCTGTCCCCTGACATTCCAGGAGAGGCGTGTTATTTATCCGCCATCTAACATCTGTGTCCATTAAGTGGACAGAGTAACTTTACTGTCAAGATGTTGGATGGAAGCGCTCCAACCTGATCACTAAGCTAAGCTAAAGCTTTTGGAGATAGTTAAAACCTCCCCCCTCAGAGATAAACATGTAAAAACACAATCGTATAAATATTACAAAATACATGAAATTAAAATGTGCAAAATTGTAAACAGCAAATATGGGCTAAAGTCCTCCATACGACCGGAGTGAAGGCAACAGTTACTGCTTTGAACAAGACTAAAGTTCTTCTCCAACCACACCCTGTCTCCTAAAAATGTATTTTAATATTGAATCATAGAAACTGGGTTGGAGCGGACGAAAAAATAAAGCAAGGAAATCAGAGGAGGGAAGTGAGAAAATGTGTTACAGTGTGATCACTTATCTCTCCGGAATCCTCTGGAAGCGGCGCTTTGATGGAGGATTTCCATTCTGGTCAATCCACATGCATAGAGTCTCTTGGAGTTTCAAAGGAAATGGTAGAGTTTACGCCACCATCGGTGTCTGGCTGGGAATAGCATGGCGTATTGCACCCGGAAGCGCCCGGAGCCGCCTTCTTGACATTCCTGGAAACCTGCCGCTCTTCTTTTTGAAACCTCTGTAGAGAATTCCGATTGAAGGAGATCCGACAGACGTCCACCATGACGTCTGCTGAAGGCGCGCTTTGCGCTGTATAGTGTCTCTATCTTTAAAAGTGCAGCAGCTTAACCAGCACTGTTCTTGCGGGGCCCCTGGAGGTAAGGGGCGAATTGGGACCCGGTGCGCCCTCCTCAACTGCAAACAGAGAAGTTAAGGAGTCCTTCCAAAGCATTTTTAGGGAGCAGGTCTCAAAAGAATCTATGGTTGGAGCCTCTGTTTTTTCGGGCACTCACGTATGCGGCACATTGTTTCTGCGGGAGCGATTCTCCAGATCAGTCCGTCTTGGCGTGTAGTGCTTGATCACCCTCCCGAGATGCCGAATCCCAGTCCGCTGCCAATAGGGAGTGAATTGATCCTCCAATTCACTGATTCTGGTTTCAGCTGATTTGACACGCTTCAGCATATCTCTGGCATATCATGCCGCGATGATGTTGATATCCTCTTTTAAGACCACCACTTGTGTTGTCAGGGTGGATAAAGCAGTATGGCATTGGTGAACAGCTTGAAGCACATCACTCAGCGAAGGTTCTGTATCATCCTGTTCTTGTAAACTATGAGTTACCTGTGTTTTTTTTTTAAAGGTCGGGCCCCGGGATGCATGCTGCTGGCATTACCCTTTTCCCCTTGCTCTTTGCTTGTTGTCACAGCCACGCTTTTTTTTTTCCACTCCTGCGTTGCTTACTGGGGGCCGTCCCAGAGGAAGAGGGGAAAGGGGTTGTGGGAAATTTTGGGGGCAATTTTACCAGTGTCCCGCGTCCTCTGCTTGCTTTCCTCTGTTCTTGCAACCCGTGTCCCTGGGCTCTTGTTCGCCCATCCCCCACCTTCTGTGGCCCTTGTGCGGGGAAGCATCGCAAAGGTTGGAAAGTGACCAGAAAATCCATAGTAGGAAAACAGTTGTTTTTGCCCGGTTTTGAAAGTCCTATGCCGCTCCAACACGGGTTTACAGGCCCCAAGTGCTGGGTCCCCTTAGTTCTGCCGCTCGCTTCCCAGTCAGGCTCCCCCCCCCCCTTTAACCCACCATTTTAGTTAAAACGGGTTTGCTAAACCTGTTTGTACCCCCCGTATCCCCTTTAAAAAGTTTTCCCCCCCCAGATTTAAAGTGGGGGAAAAGGGAGTTTTAAACCACCTTTTTATCAACCCCCATTTTAGTTGAACGGCCCTTGATTCCCTTTCTGTACCAAGTTCCCATTAAACCTGTCTGACCCCCAGATTTAAAAAGTGCCGGAAAAAGGAGTCTTTCAACCACCATTTTAGTTGAACTGGACATTGACTATACCTGTTCTGTACCACAGTATGACCATTAAACCTGTCTTACCCCCAGATTTAAAAAGTGGCGGAAACAGGAGTCTTTCAACTACCATTTTAGTTGAACTGGACATTGACTATACCTGTCCTGTACCACAGTATGACCATTAAACCTGTCTGACCCCCAGATTTAAAAAGTGCCGGAAAAAGGAGTCTTTCAACCACCATTTTAGTTGAACTGGCCATTGACTATACCTGTCCTGGGCCACAGCATGAGCCCCAAACCTGCATGACCCCCAGATTTAAAAAGTGCCTGAAAAAGGAGTCTTTGAACCACCATTTTAGTTGAACTGGACATTGACTATATCTGTTCTGTACCACAGTATGACCATTAAACCTGTTTGACCCACAGATTAAAAAGTTCCGGAAAGAGGAGTCTTTGAACCATTATTTTAGTTGAACTGGACATTGACTATATCTGTCCTGGGCCACAGCATGAGCCCCAAACCTGCATGACCCACAGATTTAAAAAGTGCCTGAAAAAGGAGTCTTTGAACCACCATTTTAGTTGAACTGGACATTGACTATACCTGTTCTGTACCACAGTATGACCATTAAACCTGCATGACCCAAAGATTAAATAGTGCCGGAAAAAGGAGTCTTTGAACCACCATTTTAGTTGAACTGTACATAGACTATACCTGTTCTGTACCACAGTATGACCGTTAAACCTGTCTGACCTACAGATTAAAAAGTGACTGAAAAAGGAGTCTTTGAACCACCATTTTAGTTGAACTGGACATAGACTATAATTGTTCTGTACCATAGTATGACCATTAAACCTGTCTGACCCACAGATTAAAAAGTGCCGGAAAAAGGAGTCTTTCAACCACCATTTTAGTTGAACTGGACATTGACTATACCTGTTCTGTACCACAGTATGACCATTAAACCTGCATGACCCACAGATTAAAAAGTGCCGGAAAAAGGAGTCTTTCAACCACCATTTTAGTTGAACTGGACATTGACTATACCTGTCCTGGGTAACCTACATCTGTTCAAGTCTTCCTGTACCTCCCTTGTACAATTCAGAGGAATATTTGTATCAGCTATTTTGTACATGCAAGTTTTTTAGTAGTTTAATTCTAGAAAACACATTTTTTAAAATAGGATGGAATCCCACCACGTCTTTGTTTCTCTTTTTTTTAATTGTATTAAATGGGTTGTCTCACTACAGGGATTGCTAGCTATGTTAAAGATCTTGCAAAAACAAGTCATTTTGCAATATGTGTCCATTAACAGTGTCCTATCTATTCCTGTTTCTGACAGCACCATCACCCTTGAGCCACTCTTGACAATTGTAAAGAACAAATGTCTCTTAGAAACCACATTTTTTACAATAGGACCTGTAGTATTGCTGCATTTCACAGCAACATGCCCCCAAAAATTCAAAACATGACCCTTGAGCCACTTTTGACAATTGTGAAGAACAAATGTCTGTTAGAAACAATTTTTTTTAGAATAGGACCTGTAGTATAGCTGCATTTCACAACGAAATGTCCCCAAAAATTCAAAACATGACCCTTGAGCCACTCTTGACAATTGTGAAGAACAAATGTCTGTTAGAAACAACATTTTTTTATAATGGGACCTGTAGTATTGCTGCATTTCAAAGCAGCATGAGCCAAAAAAATTAAAAAATGACTCTCAGCCACTTTTAAAAAAATTTGTGGGGGAGAAATGCCACTTAAAAGCCACATTTTCGTTCAAAAGGACAATGTTTAAATAGCTGTATCTCACAGCAACATGACCCCAAAACCATTGACAATGCGAAAAATTCTAAAGAAAAAGTGAGTAAATGGAATACGTTTTTGTCTTTAAACCTTGGTGTCTTTACAGTCTCCTCATAGCAAAACCAGCAAAATGAACTTTGGAACTGAGAATAAAAATTGCAGTAAAGAAATTATAATTTAAAAAAAAAAGTTTTCAAGAGGACCATTCTGTTTGAAGAGGAATGTGAAGTAGACCGGCAACTAATCGGTGACCTCGGCAATTGGGGGCCACAACCTCATCAGAGATCCATGCCTGATTCATCTTGATGAAAGTTCAAACGATCCACATTAACTGTGGAAAGCGGGATCGTTTGTCTGTAATAAACTCCTCCAGCTGTGCTGAAGGTCCGCTCAGATATGACGCTGGCTGCGGGGCAGGAAAACACCTCCATGGCGTGGAGCGAGCTCGGGCCATTCATCCATTTTGGGATACTCAGAAGTCAATTTGGGGTCCGGAACACATCCAAAAACATCGGTGTTGAGAATGCAGATAGTCGGCACCATGATCTTAAGCGATCTCTGTGTGTCGTATGTGTGCCCTGCACTACATGCGTTGGTGAGGAGGGAAAAAAAGATTGCCAGAGGTCACCCATTAGGCTTCTGCCACATTGCCTGCTGCTGCTGCTGCCGCCCCGGGTACTTGGCACTCAACTGCTGTCACGTCGCTGACGTTGTTCCACCGTGACATTTGAAGAACTGAAGCAGACGAAACAGATGTCTCCAGTTGATCAATCAGCAAGGTCTCCATTTCCTGCATTTTACTCCTATTTGGGTGGGTGGAAGAAAGTGCTGAGTTTGTTTTTGTACCGGGTATCCAGGAGGGTGGGCCCCCCAGTAACTGTTGTTCATTTGATGGCCTTAATGCGAGGATCATGTTGGATGAAATGGAGCATCCAAGCACCATGTGGGAAAATGGAGCCTTGATTTCCCAAGCCCCTGGGGTTTAGGGGGACTAGCAAACTGATTTTCCTCATCTTCCTCCTCCGCCCCCAAATTCGCGCCCAACCTCTTTCCAAGGCAGGGACGTCGGTAACGTCGGTGTCCAGGAATACCTCCTCCTCCTCCTCTGCTTCCTCCGGCACAGCTTCAACACAGCCCTGACTTGCCTCAGATGAAGCACCCTGAGAGCTGAGGCGCCGCCTTGCACTAGCCCTGGACCCCGAACCACTGCCTAATGAAGACCAATAAAATTGAGAAACTGTTTGGCATGTGAGATTCCCACAAAGAAAAGGCTCCGTGTCCCCCACTGTGTCCGTCTCCTCCTCCATCGCTGGCGGGCCCCGATGTTTCAGAGAGTCCAACATCGTTTCCCGAACTAAGATAACCACAATGCTCATGCTGACAAGGGCAATCATCCGCAACTGACCATTTTGGTGGCTTCTCAAAACTGGCAAGAATGGTGCAGAGCTCTTTCAAAACCCGCCTCCACTCTCGGTGGCTCAACACCCCGAGGTCCGCACCGCTGCATGTCAGGCCATGTTCACTTCGTACTGCGTTAAAGGCATTGCACTGCTGCCCCAATTGCTGGAGCATGTGGAGGGTGGAACTCCCAGCGTGTTGCCATGTCAACAATGAACGGTTTGACGGGAGGCCGAGCTGACGCTGCAACGCAGCCAGGCGTGACGAAGCACCGTGCGAACGCCGAAGTGCGAACTCAGACCTCGAGCCTCCCTCACAGGCAGTCCAGCCCCGGGGAAGCTCTTTAAAAATTCGGACGACAAGGTTCATGAAAATGTGCCAGGCAAGGGATGTGCTCCAGCCAACCAATTTTAAAGGGGCGGATAGCAGATTTCACCTTTAAATGCACACCACCTTGCCTGGCACACAGTTCTTGTTACCCAGCCAGCACTCGGTCTCGCTGCGAAGAGCCGTCCACAGCTCCTGACCTGTGTGTGGACGGTCTCCAAGACAGATAAGTTTCAACACGGCCTGGTTTCTCTGGGCACGTGATGCCACCAGAGGACCTTGGGGGAAAGAACCCTGCACCACCCCCTGTGGTTTTGAAGAGCGTGCGCCGAGCCTGAAGCCACCGTCACCACCAGAGACATCCACCCAGCTCACCCATGAGCTGTCACAGACAAAATAGCGGCCTTTGGGCCGTGCTTACTAGTCCAGGGTGTCGTGGTCAGATGGACTTTTCCAGAAAAACAGATGCAGACAACGCGCTTGAAATTTAGATGATATGTGGCTGGCCAGGGCAGGACGGCTTTTCTGGCAAAGAAATGCTTGCTCGGCATCGGGTATTGGGGGCAGGTAAGGCCATGACGTGGCGGAACCCTTGTTCACCAGATGGAAAGGCAACTTTTTCCAAGGCCAAAGCCTGGCAATGCCGACAATCAGGCTTTGGCTTTGGGATGGTTTGGGTTAAAGTTTTTTTCTGCTCCCAAACCGGGAAGACAGAAAGCTGGCTGCTAGACTGCCCGCTGAAACGGCGTGCAGGTCATCAAACTGGTGAAGGAAATGGGTAGGATGGGTCTCGGGTGGTGCTGTGGTACTCGGCGATGGGGAGGCTGAAGCGGAGGCAAAATCCCTGATCATGACCCTGAGAGACATGGGCAGCTGAGGAATGCAGGGTGGAAGCGGAGGAGGAGGCGGAGACAGAGGGTGTGGCAGTGGTTGGAAGCCCGCAGGGTGTGGCCTTTTTGGCCAATTTGTTGCCTCCATTTTAAAACTCATGCATTCGCTGCATGTGACTAGACAGTTGGTGGTGGGTTTAAAAACTAAGATTCTTGCCTCTACTGATGCTTTACGGCAAAGGCGGCATAAAGACACGCTGGGTGAATCAGAGGCCCTTTCTCGAAAATGGCCCAGGCTTGAGAGGTCCTGGACCTTTTCGCCGGCGATAAGCGAGAAAAGGTGTTTCCGCTGATCGTGGCTGGCAGAATCATCTCACGGACTTCTGTGACCGCTCTCTCCCTTTTTTAGCGGGACCCTACTGACACTACCCCATCGCTTCCTCCTCCCTCCAGTGATGAAGCGCTCGCAAGCAAATTCCCGCGAAAAGACCACGTTGGATCAGCAATGTCGTCATCATCATCATCATCAACACAGGTGACTTGGCGTCCTGACATTCTGCATCCAGGAGCTGCGGGCTACAAGCAACAGGCACTGCAAGGCGTTTCCCCACCGCCCCGGATTTTGCCGATTGACCGGCTTTCCCTTCTCCTCCTCTGATGGCATCATAGCTGGGCGTCAGAAAGACAAAATCATCCTCTTTGGCCTCTTGGTCTTTGGAAATGCCTTCTGACCCCCCAAACCCCATTTTTTCATCAAAGAGGTTCTTCAGAAAATGGATTATCCACAGTGGGGTACACGATTTGACATTTGGCTTTCCTATGCTCATTTGACGGATTGCTGATGACGACATTTGTGGCCGTGACTGGGAGGACGAGGAGGTAGGACTGCTGGATGCAGGTTGCATTAACCACTGAAAAACAGATTGGCGATGCTGTTCGTTACTGAGATTTACAGGGCCCTGACCCAGCAATGACAGGCCTGACGGTCCCCGCAACCGATGATCCCTGGCATGCGTGTTGTCCCCCAGCACTGGAAGAGCACCTTCTCTCGTACCTTTACCTCCATGCCTACACCCCTCTTTGCTCACTTACCACCTGCATTTCGCTCCATGTTCAGAAAGATAAAAATTTAAGAAAGAAAGGAAGAGTTTTTGACAGTCTCTTATTAAAAGACGGCAAATCACAGCTATTCTTAAATCCCTCTAATTTCCTACAACCAACTCGGATTAGAAACTGAAATGTTTCTAGCGAAAACCTGTGAAATGCGGTCTGGTGGAAGAACCGTAAGACAAAATCAACAGTGTTCTTCCTTCAGTCCCAGGATTTACAACTGCCCTAGTAGGACTAGGAATTGATAGTTTTCAACAAACTATCATACAAGTGCGCTATCTGCGCCCAACTGAGATTCAACGAGCGCAATAAAACTATTCAAAAGTTACAACGTGGCTATTTGAAAAAAACTAGGGCCGCACCACGTGCAATACAGCTATTTAAAAGTTATACGGATAACAAACGGTGGGTTTTGCACCAATGAAATACACCAACAGTAACTACAAAATTTCTGTATTCAAATTTAAGTACAAGGTGGCTTTATTGTAAGAGGGCGCAAGGCACAGTCATTGATGGGAGATATGTGTCACCGTTATGCCTGGTATCTGTGAGGTAAAGCCCAGTATAGTATGTGTCAGACGCATTAGGCGACTGACATCCTTGATATAATTGGTATAGCTGCTGATAGCAGTTATTCCGCGCCGGGCTTTACCGGAGTGGCCAAAGAGCTGAGTGGGAGGTCGCTCCCACTTTTTCCAGGTCCAGGCCATGTTTTATCATCTATGTAAGCCTGGTAAGTTAGGTGAGCTGGGGGGTGTGGTGCCCAGTTTCTCTACAGCATTTTGGAGTAAAGAGCTCTGTCTTGCAGGTCTTTAGGTGAGCAAGATATCTGCCTGGAAGCAGCACCTTGCCCGGGCGACCATACGGACTGGTGAGAGCCCACATCGGGCAAGAGAACTGTACTTTGTGCATACTGCAGACGTTGGTTTGCTTAAGACTTTCTAAACTGGCAGAGGCTGAAGCAAGCCTGTGGTGTTGAGTGTGCTGTGTATAATGTGTGGCTAATAAAAAGCACCTGTTTAAGTTGCAATGACCCTACTGCTGTTTCCTGTGGAAAGGTTACCGTTGGAGTTGAACCCCCTACAATTGGTGGAGGATACGGGCATAGCCTGCAGAGACCTTTATATGTTCTGGATTTAGCAATGGAGGAGATTTTGAAACACCTGGTGCAGGCCAACACGCAGCAGCAACAGGCTCATGCTGAGTCTGTACGGGCACAACAGGAGACAAACCAGCTCCTGATGAAACAGATGGGCATACTCGCAGAAGCCATCCGGGTTAAAGAGACCCCAGTGCCACTTCACCAGGATGACGGCCAGCGAGCACGGCGAACTGTAAGGGAACACTGCAGAAGATGACTCCAGAGGACGACGTGGAAGCCTTCCTTGCAGTGTTTGAGCGTATAGCCGAATGAGAGGGGCTGGCCACAGAGCAGTGGAGTGAAGTTTTGGCGCCCTTCCTCAGCGGTGAACCCCCGAAGGCATATTATGATTTATCGCTGCAAGATGCCAGGGAATATCCCAAGCTGAGGGCCGAGATCCTGGCACGACTGGGGGTAACAGTGAATGTCCGGGCCCAGAGAGTACTTCAGTGGAGCTATAGTGACAAACCTGACGGGTCTCAGAAGTTTGACCTCCTGCACTACGTCCAAAAATGGTTGCAACCAGAAGTCTGTACACCAGCGCAAATGATCGAGCGGGTTGTAATGGACCGATTCATGCATGCCCTCCCCAGACCACTGCAGTGCTGGGTTGTGCAAGGGATTTAATTGATTTATGTTTATAGAAGGTTTGAGCTCTTTTTCAGAGAATATTTTACAACTAATAAAAATGATTTTTTTATTCATACTCCATGCCGCACGGCGTTGAGAGCTGAGATTTATTTGCGCTGATCTCTCCATAGACTACTTTGGGGAGAAAGTAGCTCGTGCTCTGATTGGCTGGGAATAGCCAAGCCCCCCTATTCAACCAATCAGCTCTTTTAAGCATTTTTACTGAATTTTTGAACTGTTCCGCCTTTGATTTTGATTGGTTCAAATTTCTCCATAGGTTAAAAAGGGGTCACTGTTGCTTCTATTCTGATTGGCCGAGATAGCCAAGCCCCCGCTAGCTCAGCCAATCAGCCTTTTCTGCATTTTTAACTGATTTTGAACTGTCCTGCCTTTGATTCTTTGGTCAATAGTTCTCAATAGGTTTTAATGGTTCACTGTCGCTCCTTTTTCTGGATTGGCCGTTTCTGCCGACCAATGAGAATAGCTTTCAGAATTTCAATTACTGTATTCCCGGCACTTTCCAATATCCTAATTCTTGATATTGCGCCGTTCTAGTTTTTTGGGAAAGTGTTTTTAAATTATGTATTTTTTATTTTGGGGTTTGAGCTCTTTTCTGAGAATGTTTCCGCCTTTATAAAGGCTTTTTTTTTTTGGAATCATACTCCATTCCGCACGGAGCTGAGCGCCGAGATTTCGTTGCGTCTTCTATGTTTCCTCGCATGTTCCGTTCTCGCTTCATTTCCCGCCTCCGCCGGAGCATTAGACCAAAATAAACTGGGTCTGACTGTTGGAGCTGCCGAGCGCTGCAATGCGCCGAAACTTTGCCGACTCGCGATTCCGTACATGCCTCGGAGTTTTCGAGCGCGCCGTGTCCCGCACCGAACGCCTACACCGCGCCCACAAAAACGCGCCCATTGCCGCCCCTTCATGCGGGGCCAGCTGAAAGTGGCGAACGCTGCGCCTCACAAACCCCATCCCCGCGTCCGACAGCGGATTTAGGCTCGGAGGCGCAAAGGTTACGCCAAAAAACAGGCGAAAAGCTCGATCATAACATTTCCCGCCAGTGTTTTTAAAAAGACACATAAAAAGTACATTTTTCCCGGCCATTTGTGAGCGCAATTTTATATCCAAGGGTTTACCCCAAACTTCATTTCAAAACAGGGGGTCTTAAAACCATAAAATTAGACACAAACAGTATGTCAGACAGAGAGGATTTCAGGCTCTTCACCTGCGAAATGGCAGAGGCACAAACATTCCTGGAGCAGGGCCCCGTCGCAGCACAGCAAGGGGGCACTCGGTGAGGCCAC
The DNA here is from genome assembly GCA_025379985.1 of Phyllomedusa bahiana. Taxonomy (NCBI): domain Eukaryota; kingdom Metazoa; phylum Chordata; class Amphibia; order Anura; family Hylidae; genus Phyllomedusa; species Phyllomedusa bahiana. The sequence goes on along the minus strand of JAODAL010001576.1, from coordinate 84,296 downwards.
AACGCCATGTTCCCAAATAGCGGCCGTGTTTTGTTCAGCAACCCAATGGTTCTTGATTGTTGACTAGGTCATCCACTTCCTCCCAGATGACATCTGACAACCCCACCAAGAGTCGGTGGGAAAAGTCAGACACAACCCTTAGTTGGCATGGCCCGGGAAACGGTTCAGCGGCCCCACCCCCGTCCCAAGCCGCCCCCTGTCCCAACTGTTTCCCTCAGCCCGGGGATCTACTATGTGGTCTGGGCTCAGCGCCACATATAGCCCAGGATGAACAATTTTAGGAGGCAGTTCAGCAGCTACTTGGCAGCGAAGAAATGGAGCTAATATCCCCTGCTTCTTTCAAATAGGCGGCAAAGTATGGATGTTGAGAGTGGCATGGGAGGTCATGTTGTGAGGGATCAGCCTCTGCATACCAAGACCGGTGATGAGGACAGCAGTGACGATGAAACACAAATAGATGATGATGTAGCCGACTGCACTTGGGAGCCGGGTGAGGCAAGGCTTCATCATCGTCAGGAGAAGAGGGCGTCAGCTTGCGCGTCAGGCAGCGGCGCAGCCAGAAAGTGGGTTGTGTGGCCGTGAGTCAGCAGGATTGCAGCAGTGTGATGTCGGGAGCCAAGCGGCCACGGGGTAAAAAACCCGCTTTTCAGGTCCAAGAAAGTAGCGGCACAGGGGCTCAGCGAGGCAGCGGCGGTAGTAGTCACTCAGTGCGGAGCGTTGGTGGTAAAATCAGCTACTCGGCGGTGTGGCAGTTCTTTGCTAAGACACCGGAGGAGCCGAATATGGGTATATATAGAATCTGGAGGCAGAAAGTGAAGCGTGGCCAGGGAGCTAACGTTGGCACCACGGCCCTGCGTCAACACATGCAGTGTCACCATCCGGTGGCCTGGGAGAAATGTGGCTCAGATGTGGTGGTCCATCCTGCCGTCGCAGCAACAGCAGCAGCAGTGCCCAGTGGCACGCATGCCATTGCAGACAGTCGAGGCTCCACCACCTCTGAAGAAGGGAGCTGTTTCTCTTTGACATAATTTCCCGGTCCAGATGCTCCTGCTCCTCGCTACTCATGGCGCCAGCAGTCGTTCAGCGAGGCGATTGCAAAGAGACAACAGTATGCGTCCAAACCATCCTAAGGTGCAGAAGCTGACCGTGCTCCTGTCCAAGTTCTTGGTACTGCAGTCCCTCCATTTCCAAATGGTGGACTCTGCACCGTTCAGAGAACTAATGGCTTGTGCCGAGCCGAGATGGAGAGTTCCAAGCCGTAATTTATTTTCCAAAAAGGCAGTACCAGCACTTCATAAATATGTAGAACAGAAGGTGGGCCAGTCCTTGAGCTTATCGGTTTGTTCCAAGGTGCACGGCAGCGCGGACGTCTGGAGCTGTAACTATGGTCAGGGCCAGTACATGTCCTTTATGGCCCACTGGGTGAATGTGCTTCCTGCCCAGGCACACCAACAACTTGGACAGGAGACGCCGCTTTCTCCTCCACGTTGTCAAACTGCGGCTCCTGCGCCAATGTCCGCCTCCTCCTCCTCCACCACCACCATCATCTCAGCCTCCACAAGTACTGCTCCATCATACCACATGTGTAGGGCACAGCGGTGTCACGCAGTTCTAAACCTGGCTTGCCTCGGCGAACGAAGTCACACAGGGGAGGAACTGCTCCGCGTCATGCAGCAAGAAATCGATGGGTGGCTTTCTCCACGCCAACTGCAAATCGGAACCATGATGACGGGCAATGTGAGTAACATGGTGTCCGCGCTGCACTGAGGAGGGATGGTCCATGTGCCCTGCGTGGCGCATGTGTTCAATCTGATTGTGAAAAGGTTCCTGAAGTCTTTCACCGATTATCAGAAGATTCTGAAAATGGCCAGGAAACTGTGCATGCACTTCATCCATTCCTACAAAGCCAGGAACACCCTCCTCGAATTGCAGCGGCAGAACGGCCTCCCCCAACACACTCTGATATGCAATGTTTTCACCCGTTGAAATTCCAGCCTGCACATGTTGGCCCGACTGTATGAACAGAGAAAGGCCATTAACAATTTTTTTGATGATCCAGGCGGACAGGAGTACTCCCCTGTGTAATTTTGATGTCAGCCAGTGGCAACTCATGCGTGACACCTGCCGTTTGTTGAGGCCATTCGAGGAGGCGACGTTATATGTCAGTCGCCAGGACTACGGGATGAATAACGTCATTCCACTGCTTCATGTCCTGGAACAGATGCTGAAAAATCTGTCTGGGCAGGGGACTGGAGACGTGGCGATTACATCTCGCGGCCACATGAGTCCGGTGGGGACTGAAATGGAGGAGGAGGAGGACATTGGAGCAGAAGCATTGTCTGGTGAAATGAGTGGATTTTCTACCCAGGTGACAAGAGAGGAGGCGCAGGAGCAGCTGGAGGAGGTAGATGAGATGAGGAAGACGAGGCAGATGACCCGCAAGCACCGTGGCAGTATACAGTGGAGATGGAGGCAGGGAGCCCCTCGGTGTCACTTGTGCAGATGGCCCGCAGCATGCTGATTTGCCTGGCTAGTGACAACCGAATAGTCACCATCCGGCAGAGGGATGACTTCTGGCTCTTCACACTATTGGACCCTCGCTACCGGTCCAAATCGGAGCCTTTTCCCAGCTGCTGAGAGGGAGGACAAACTCAAAAACTATAGGGAAATCCTCCGTAGTCAGTTGGCCGCTGCCTATGTGCGGCATCGTCCCTCCTCTGACAGGTATGGCAGGGGGGTTCTTCAGCGCTCACGTACTACTGCCGCGGCTGCTGGGGGAAGGTGGAGGGGTAGGAGCAGTACCAGCTCCATCAGCAGCAACCTAAGTCTGGAGTCACTGATGAGCAGCTTCCTTCACCCGCCTAGTGAGGAGGGCAGTCGCCAGCAGCAGCAGGACCTGGAGCAGACCCTGAACCAACAGGTGGTGACCTACTTGGACAGCACTGCCACCCCAGTTAGAAGATCCGCTGGACTACTGGGCAGCCAAACTGGATGTGTGGCCGCAACTTGCCGAGTTTGCAGTGGAGCTGTCCTGCCCGGCCAGTAGTGTGGCATCAGAGCGGATGTTCAGTGCAGCGGGGGCCATCGTTACCCCAAGGAGAACCCACTTGTCCAAAGCAAATGTGGAATGACTGACCTTTGTCAAGATGAATCAAGCGTGATTCGGCCAGGATTTCCACACACCAATGCCTTAGGCGTCAGACAACATCAGCCATGACGCCTCACCCAAACTGTGAGAAATGAGTCTGGTTCAAACTACCTGCCTCAGTCACTATTCTGATGCTGCCACCTGCCTGATGCCACACATCTGCTACCAGTTTCGCCATCAGCCTACCACCATCTTTACCAGGGACTGGTATTGCCACCCACCTCCACACTCTGTCATTGTGCCACTCTCTGACCTCATGCTGCTGTTGCTGGTGCCGTGACCTCTACACTGTGTCATTGTGCCACTCTGTGGCCTACTCCTGTTTTTGCCACCTCCAAAATGTCATTGTGCCACTGTCTGACCTCATGCTGCTTCTGTGGCTGCTGCTATAACCTCCACACTGTGTCATTGTGCCACTGTCTGACCTCATGCTGCTGCTGCCGTGACCTCCACACTCTGTCATTGTGCCACTCTGTGGCCTACTCCTGTTTTTGCCACCTCCAGAATGTCATTGTGCCACTGTCTGACCTCATGCTGCTGCAGCTGTGACCTCCACACTCTGTCATTGTGCCACTCTGTGGCCTACTCCTGTTTTTGCCACCTCCAGAATGTCATTGTGCCACTGTCTGACCTCATGCTGCTGCTGCCGTGACCTCCACACTGTGTCATTGTGCCACTCTGTGGCCTACTCCTGTTTTTGCCACCTCCAGAATGTCATTGTGCCACTGTCTGACCTCATGCTGCTTCTGTGGCTGCTGCCATAACCTCCACACTGTGTCATTGTGCCACTGTCTGACCTCATGCTGCTGCTGCCGTGACCTCCACACTCTGTCATTGTGCCACTCTGTGGCCTACTCCTGTTTTTGCCACCTCCAGAATGTCATTGTGCCACTGCCTGACCTCATGCTGCTGCTACCGTGACCTTCACACTGTGTCATTGTGCCACTATGTGGCCTACCCCTGTTTTTGACACCTCCAGAATGTCATTGTGCCACTGTCTGACCTCATGCTGCTGCAGCCGTGACCTCCACACTCTGTCATTGTGCCACTCTGTGGCCTACTCCTGTTTTTGCCACCTCCAGAATGTCATTGTGCCACTGTCTGACCTCATGCTGGTGCTGTCGTGACCTCCACACTGTGTCATTGTGCCACTATGTGGCCTACTCCTGTTTTTGCCACCTCCAGAATGTCATTGTGCCACTGTCTGACCTCATGCTGCTGCTTTGGCTGCTGCCATAACCTCCACACTGTGTCATGGTGCCACTCTCTGACCTCATCTGTTTCTGCCCCTCCCACTCTCTGTCTTTGTGCCCCTCTGGGGGCCTCTCTGTTTTTGCCCCTTAGATGTCTTGTCCCACTTTTGACCCTTTTTGGCGTTTCCGTGACCTCCAACTCTTCATTGTGCCACACTTTGGCCTACTCCATTTTTTTGCCCCCTCCAATTGTCATTGTCCACTGTCGCCCTTTTGCTGCTCCACCGACCCCCATCTCTGTCATGTGCCACTCTTGGCCTACTACTTTTTTTCCACCTCCGAATGTCATTGCCAGTCTGACCTCTTCTCTCCCCTACCCCACACTGTTCTTTCCCACCTTGGCCTACTCCTTTTTTTGAAATCCAATGTCATTGTGTAAAACTCTCACCTCATGCTGCTGTGCCTCCCCGTCACCTCCCCCCTTGTCATTGTCCCCTTGGGGCCTACTCCGTTTTGCCACCTCCAAATTTATTTCCCACTGTCTGACCTAGCTATGTGCTGCCGCCGTCCCCTCCACACCGTCATAATGTTCCACCTGACACTACCTTTTTTTTTTCCGTTTTTCACGGGCATGACTTTATCAGGTACATTCCGCTTGAGTTTTTTGGGTAGTTTTGCCCTCTTAAGGGCCCCAGGGGAATTTTATGGGAAAACGATTCAAACGGGGGCAGTTGTGCGTGTCATACAAAAATTTTCAACATTGTATAAAGACCAAACCCAAAACCCCTCTGATATTTAACAGGGCCAACGTTCACACACCCTGAGCTCATGCACCCTGGAAATACTTTTTTTTTAATGATTCGCCCGAAGTAATTGGGACCGAAAAATTTTGTCGGGAAATTCCAAAGTACCGAATCGCCCCTCCCCTGAATTTGCCATCAAATCCCTCCTCAAAAAACATTCCCAGGGGGTTCACTTTTTTGCAAAACTGGGGTTCCCCAAGGGATTCCCCAAAAACCAGGAAACCCCCTTTTCATGTCGGGATATCAAGACCTCGAAAGGCATTAAAGATCCCCCATTCGCAGCGGTCTATCCCCCCAAAGGGAGGCCCTTGTAGAGCCTTTAAAAACGCTAAAGGCCCATGCAAAAAAAGTAGTAGAAAAGGAGGGCCGGGGGTTTGGGGACTGTTTCTGCCCCTGTTTTTTTCCATCAAAGGGGTACCCCAATCTCACAGGGTTTTCTCCGTTTAAATTTTGTAAGGTAACACCCGCAGGGGTTTTTGGGTTTTGCAAAAGACCGGGGAATGAGGTTACTCCTTTTAAAAGTGAAAATAGAGATGTTCACAAATCAAAAAGGGATAGCCCAATATCCCCCATCGTAAAGGACCATTTTCTATGGGTGGGGGGGCGAAATCCGGGTTACAACGGGTGGGCCCCATTTTGGGCATTCACCCCGGGAACCCGGGTTTTATAGTATGTACCCAAGTAAAAAAATTTCCAAAGGAAAGGGGCCTAGAATTAGAATGGGCGGGGTTTAACTACCGGGTACCCCCGGGGAAGGGAAAAACCCTATGACTATCATAAAATTTAAAAAAACCCCCGGGAAAGGATGGGGACCCCCCAGGACCCTTGCCTGTGAAAATCAGACTCCACATGGGGATGTGAAAATTCGACACCCTATTCCCTCCCAAAAAAACACGTTACACTGTTACAAAAAAAGGGGACATTTTACGGGTCACCGGTTCCGGGAAATTAAAACAAATAATTTAAGACCCGCGGGTGGGGGAAACCCTGAAACATACAGGATTCCGGGGCCCCCCGGGGGTCATTGCAAAAATCCGAAAATGATGAACGGGGGTGTTATTGAAATTTTAAAAGTGGGGGGTCCACCCTATATTTAGTCCATAACCCAATGGGGGGGTGGCGTTTTTTCAAAATATCGCAAAATAACGGGAAATTCTAAAGTGGGTGCTACCCCCTGCCCCGGGGAGGAGCTTTTTAAGGTTTGGCCCGCTCGTATACACTACCCCAATCTCACCAAAGGGACGGAACCCCCTGTTAAGGGGGCAGGGAGAAAACCTTTTTAACCCCACTTGAAATCCCTTTCCAAAACTCGGGCCTTCGGGTTGCAAGGGGGGCCCCCCACCTTTCCCGAGGGCATGGGTGGATTTATATCCCCCCAGGGAAAAAAGCCCCCGCCTACTTGGACGATATAGTGATCTTTTTCACATTGGGGGAATCACCCAGGGAAAGTCCAAGCTCTCCTGGACTCGTTAGGAACTGGGGTTCACTTTTAACCAAGTAGTTCCATGGGGAGGGGGAACCCGATACTTTTAAAATTTAACAGGGGAAAAAAAAAACCCCCTTAAAAATAAGGGGAATTTTTAAAACTCCCCCCCACTAAAAAAAAAAAATCAGGGATTCCTTTGGGAATTTTGGAGTATTCAGGGGGGTTTTTCCCAAATTTGCCGAATAAGGTGCCCCTGACAAACCTGGCAAAAAAAGGGGCAAAATCGGGCCCTGGTGAAGGGGCCCCAGAGGGGTGAGAGGGGTTTCCAAACTTAAAATGCCCTCTATAACACGGGGTTTATTGCCCCCGACTTTTTCCCGAGAGTTTGTCTCCCAAAGACGCATCAAATATGGGGCTAGGGGCTGATGTCCCAATCGAATCGAGAGGGAAACCAGTCTTTTTGATAAACTTCTCCCCAACAAAAATTTTTATTAAAAGGTCTAGCCATCAAGTGGATCCTGGGTTCCCCCAATATTACTGCAGGGGGCCAAGTTTAGCGGGTTTAGACAGCCCCTCTTAATGGGTAAAAGAAAACAAAGGGAAAAAAAGCTAGGGTCACCGCGGTTCTTGGCTCACAGGATTTTAATCCCCTGTAGACAAGGCCCGGAAAATGCAAGGGGAAAACTCCCCTTCAGGGGGGGCCCCCCATAGGCTGAAGGTGCCCAGAACCCCGGCTTTGGGCGGGGGGGGAGGGTATGTAAGAGGGCGCAAGGCACAGTCATTGATGGGAGATATGTGTCACCGTTATGCCTGGTATCGGTGAGGTAAAGCCCAGTATAGTATGTGTCAGACGCATTAGGCGACTGACATCCTTGATATTATTAGTATAGCTGTTGATAGCAGTTACTCCGGGCCGGGCTTTACCGGAGTGGCCAAAGAGCTGGGTGGGAGGTCACTCCCACTTTTCCAGGTCCAGGCCATGTTTTATCATCTATGTAAGCCTGGTAAGTCAGGTGAGCTGGGGGGTGTGGTGCCCAGTCTCACTACAGCATTTTGGAGTAAAGAGCTCTGTTTTGCAGGTCTGGAGGTGAGCAGGATATCTGCATGGAAGCAGCACCTAGCCCGGGCGACCATACGGACTGGTGAGAGCGAACATCGGGCAAGAGAACTGTACTTTGCATACTGCAGACGTTGGTTTGCTTAAGATTTTCTAAACTGGCACAGGCTGAAGCATGCCTGTGTTGTTGAGTGTGCTGTGTATAACGTGTGGCTAATAAAGAGCACCTGTTTAAGTTGCAATGACCCTACTGCTGGTTCCTGTGGAAAGGTTACCGTTGGAGTTGAACCCCCTACACTATGAACAAAACTGGGCAGTGCCAAAGTGAAAAAAAACACCTATTTGAAATGTATAGAGATAATAAAAGGTGGGTTTTTCACCTATGAAATTCAACAGCAATTACTAGCAAATTTCTGTGTGGTAATATAAGTATAATATGGGTCTTTCAACAAAACTGGGCTGCGCCAAAGTGAAAAACACGTAATTAAATTGTGTAATGATAATAATAGGTGGTTTTTGCACCTATGAAATACAACAGCAATTACTAGCAAATTTCTGTATGGTAATATAAGTACAAGATGGGTCTTTCAACAAAACTGGGCTGCGCCAAAGTGAAAAACACGTAATTAAATTGTGTACTGATAATAATAGGTGGTTTTTGCACCTATGAAATACACCTGCGGTGACTAGAAAAGTTCTGTATCCTATTGTAAGTACAAAGTGGGTCTTTGAACAAAACTGGGCTGCGCCAAAGTGAAAAACACGTAATTAAATTGTGTACTGATAAAAATAGGTGGTTTTTGCACCTATGAAATAAACAGAAATTTAAACTAAAAAAATTTTGTATAGTAAAAAAGTACAAAAAGGGTTTTCAAAAAAAACTGGGCTGCCCCCAAAGTAAAAAAAACCAAATTAAAAAATTGTGTAGGGGATAATAAAAGGGGGTTTTTTGCACCTTTAAAATACACCTGCGGTGACAAAGAAAAGTTCTGTCTCCTATTGTAAGTAAAAAATTTGGGTCTTGAACAAAACTAGGCTGCGCCAAAGTGAAAAACACGAAATTAAAATTTTGTGTACTGAAAAAAAGGGGGTTTTTGCACCTATGAAATACAACAAAATTACTAGAAAAATTTCGTAGGTAAAAATAAGTACAAGATGGATCTTTCAAAAAAAAACTGGGCTGCAAAAAGGGGAAAAAAAAAACCTGTTTAAAATTTTGTGTATGGATAATAAAAGGGGGTTTGCACCTTAAAAATACCCCTGCAGTTCTGGGAAAAAGTTCGTATCCTAATATAAGAACAGGTGCAAAAAATCAAGGAAATTTATTTCAAAAAAAAAACTTTTTTAAATAAAAAGCCTTTAAATTTACAGATTCAAAGCAGAAATGGATTACACAAATAAAACTCCCCCTTTCAAAAGCCTGGTCTGCCTGTGTTCCCGGCCCCTCCCCCCCCCACCCCGACGCGGCTTTTACAGCGCTAGATGCTTCTTTCAAATTTCGGGCCAAAACTAACTAAAAACCTGAAATTCCTAATTTACCTATGTTTAATGTTTCACAGCAAAAAGCATATTTTTGTCTCTGTGAAAAAAGTAAACTGGGGTCGCTGAGCTGAAACCCGGGAGGAGCTGACAGACTCCTGCTCTTATGAGAAATTTTTTGAGCGTTTATTATCGCCCAAAGTTGAAATGGGCAAGGTTTTTGGTAAACGAAATTTTTAGATCATGCGATAAATTAAGGCTAAAAAATCTTTTGCAAATCTATTAAGATCGCGCCTTTTTCGGCGTTTCCCTGAAATTTTCCCGGGCCCAGAAAAACAGTTTAACAGAATATAGCGGGTTTGGTTTGTGTTTGCGATGTCTTTGTTGGGATTGTTGGTTGCGATTGGCTGGAAAAAATCCTTGACCTGTTTTAATAGAACACCCGTTTCCTGTTCACCCCCCAGTGTCTCCCCAGCGTCTCATGGATTTGGGAGGGTGGCTCTGCCTGGGGCCAAAACAGTCAGCAAATTATTCTATTTCTGACAGAAAAACCCTCTCCCTATTAGCTTTGACCCTTTTACAATTTATTTAATTAAGATTGGAAGATTTTATGTGTTTAGGAGATTTTTTTAAAAGGGAGCATCTCCCCCTGTAAAGTCACGGGGGGAGGAGGGGGGGGGCCCCCGCGGGAAAAACACAGAAAAACTTTTTTTATTAAAAAACACGGGATAAATTTCCCCAAGACTTAGTGTAGACATTGCGCTGCAAAAATTTTTTATTATTAAAAATTGCTATTAAAATATTTCCGGGATATTGGGCAGGCCCTGGAACTTATTTTGGGGGGATACACATTTTTTAGTAATGCAGGCTCTGGTTGGGTGAAAAAACTCCATTTTTAATTATCATATACATTTCAGAAAGGTGTTCTTTTTTTAAATTGAACCCATTCCCCCTTTTTTTTCATATACCCAAACCTTGCATTTTAAATTTGAAAACAGAAATTTTTATAGTCACAAAGGTGAATTGAAAGGTGAAAAAAAATACCGTGTATTATGGGAAAACTTAACAAAATACGTTTTTTTTGATTTGGGCACTACGCTTTGTTCTTTGGGGACGAAGCTTGCACTTTAAATCTGAAAACAGAAAATTTTATAGTCACCACAGGTGATTAAAAAGGTTTGGAAAAAAAAAATATATTTTTTTAAATCCAATACATTTCAGATACGTGTTTTTTTGGATTTTGGGCGAAACTAAAGCTTTGTTTTTTGACGCACCCTTGCACTTTAAATTTTTAAAAACAGAAAATTTTTATAGCCCCCAAAGGTGAATTAAAAGGTGAAAAAAAATACCGGTTTATACAAAAAACATAACAATACGTTTTTTTTTGACTTTGGCGCATCCCCAATTTTTGTTCATTGCCAGCTTGCAGGGGTAAATCTGAAAAACAGCAATTTTAAAAGGCACCACAGGTGAATTGAAAGGTCCCAAAAAAATACATTTTTTTTTATCCGAAAAAAATTTTCAGAAAAATTTTTTTTGATTTTGGCCACTACAGTTTTTTTTTCCATTGACGCAGTTTGGCACGTAAATCTTAAAACAGAAATTTTTATAGTCCCCACAGGTAAAATTAAAAGGGTGAAAAAAATCCCGGTATTATACAAAAAACATAACAGATACTTTGTTTTTTGATTTTGGGCCCGCACTACACTTTGTTCATTGACGCAGCTTGCATGTAAATCGGGGAAAAACAGAATTTTTAAGTCCCCACAGGTGAATTGAAAGGTGAAAAAAAATCCCGTGTATTAACAAAAAACAAAAACAGATACTTTTTTTTTTGGACTTTGGCGCACTACAGCTTTGTTAAATACGCAGCTTGCAGTAAATCTAAAACCCAGCTTTTTTTATAGTCCCAAAGGTTGAATTAAAAGGGTTTTGCAAAAAAAAAACATTTTTTTAATCCAAATACATTTCAGTTTAGTTTTTTTTTAAATTTGGCGCATAAGCTTTGTTATTGAGGGCAGTTCCACGTAAATTTTAAAAACAGAAATTTTTATAGCCCACCAAAAGGTTGAATTAAAAGGTTTCAAAAAAACCTTTGAATTAAAACAAAAAACAAAAACAGATACGTTTTTTTTTCCCCCTTTTGGCCCATCCAGTTTGTTTTTGAGCACCTTGCGTAATTTGAATCCAGCAATTTTTTTTTTGATTAGAGGGTTTGAGGAAAAACTGTGATTTGCCGTCCCTTTTTAAAAAGGGACTTTTTCCCAAAAATATTTCCCTACCTTCCCCAAAATTTTTTTATTTCTGAAAATGGAGCGAAAAGCAGGGGTAAGCGAGCAAAAAAGGGGGGTACACATGGAGGTTGGGGGGTACGAGAGAAAGGGGCTCCCTTTCCCAAAGCTGGTTACAACACGCATGCCACGGATCGCCGTTGCAGGACCGTCAGGGGCCCGTCACGCTGGGTTTAGGGCCCCGTGAATCTATAACGAACAGCGTCCCCCAATCTGTCCCCTTTAGTGGTTTAAAGCAACCTGCATCCCGCAGTCTTACCTCCCCCTTTCCCCCCAGTCACGGCCCCCCAAATGGGTCATCAGGGATCCCTCAGCATCCTTTCCCAAAATTTAAACAGCCCAAATGTCAAAATTCCGGGGACCCCCCCACTGTGGATAATCCCTTGGTTTAAAAACCCCCTTTTATACAAAATGCGGGTTTGGGTTTAGAAGTCATGTTAAAAGATCAAGAGGTGATTTATCTTTCTCTGACGCCCAGTTCTGATTCCATCAGAGGGGGAGAAGGAAGCCCCTTCCCAATCCGCAAAAAACCCGGGGGGTTTGGGAAGCCTTGCAGGCCCCCTTGGGTTGTAGCCCGCAGCTTTGGATGTAGAAAAGCAGGGGGACCAAGTCACCCGGTTTTATGATGTGATGATGACGACATTTCGGATCCATCGTGGCTTTTCCGCAGAATTTGCTTGGGGAGCGCTTCATCAGTGGACGAGGAGGGGAAAACGATGGGGGAGTGTCAATACCCGGGGCCCGCCACAAAAAAAGGGGGGAGGGCGGGGCGCAGAAGTTCCCCCTTATATGATTCCCCACCAAAGGTCAGCGCAAACCCCGCCCTCGCTTTTTCGTGTCCAAAAAAAGGGCCAGGACCTCTCAGCCCGGGCCTCTTTGACAAGCCCCTTTTTCACCCAGCGATGTCATATGCCGCCTTTGCCGTAAACTATAAATAAGGGAAGAACCTTAAGTGGTTTTTAACCCCCCAAAAAAAGTTAGTCACATGCAGCGAATGCATGAGTTTTAAATGGAGGGAACCCTTGGCCAAAAAAGGCCCCGACCGGGCCCCCGGGGGCCCCCAACCCCTGTCACACCCTCTGTCTCCGCCTTCCCCCTCTGCCACGACCCAAACCCTTCCTCAGTGCCCAAAGTCTCTTTAGAGTCATGATCAGGGGTCAAACCTCCGCTTAGCCTCCACCCCGCCCCCAAATACAACCAGCACCCCCAAAAGACCCATCCTACCCCTTCTCCCCCTTCCCCCAAATTTGACGACCTGCATGCCGTACAGCGGCCAGTCAAACAGCCAGCCCTTTTGTCTTTCCCGGTTTTTGGGGCAAAAAAAACACTTTAACCCCCAAACCCTCTGTTACGGTTCCGGATTTCGGAAAATTTTTTCCACTGGACCCCCCAAAGCGTTTTGGGAAGCCTTTCCGGGAACGGAATTAAGTTGGTCCCCGGTTTTCCCCCAGAGGGCCCCCCGCAAAGGGGATTTAACCCTTGGGTGCGGCGGGGGACCCAGGTCGTTCCCCTGACCCTGACTTGCTTGCGGTGGCAGCCGAAGTATAGCGTGGTGCAGAATCGTCAGGCAGGCTCGTAGTCGGGGTCAGGCAGAAGGTCAGGGCAGGCAGCTATGGTTCGTGGTCAAGAGACGGAAGCGAGGATACGGTACATGGTAGATCAGGACGAGACAATAGGGAACGCTTTCTCGATATGAAAGGCACTAAAGATCCGGCAGGGAGCGGGGGAAGCGCCCAGGTAAATAGAGGCAGTGCCCGGCAATTACCCAATTACCGGCGCACTGCCCCTTTAAATCTCAACAGAGCCGGCGCGCGCGCGCCTTAGATCACAGGTACGCGCGCACCGGACAGCAGGAGACTGCAGGGACACAGGAGCATGGCCGGGTAAGTACTGGCGCGCCGGAGGGCAAGTGCGCCCGCCGCCCGACACCCGGGCAGCAGCGGCACTCGTCCCGGGGACCGGGGCAGAGCTGCGCCGGCGCCCGCAGGAGGAGTCGCGGGCGCCGGTCGCAACACCATCCCAAAGCCAAAAGCCTGAATGTCGGCATTGCCAGGCTTTTGGCCTTGGAAATGTTGCCTTTCTGTCTGGTGGACACAGATGGGTTCCGCCATGTCATGGCCCTTGCCTGCCCCCAATACCAAAATGCCGAGCAGGCATTTTTCTTTGCCAGAAAAGCCTTCCCTGCCCTGGCCAGCCACGTGTCATCTAAAATTTAAAAGCGCATTGTCTGAAATCTGTGGCCAGAAAAGTCCACCTGACCCACCGAACATGGACTAGTAAGCAGGGCCCAAAGGGCCCCGGCTATATCTCTGTGACAGCTCACGGGGTGAGCGGGGTGGATGTCTTTGGGGGTGACGGTGGCTCTCAGGCTCGCGCACGCTCTTCAAAACCGCAGGGATGGTGCAGGGCTCTTTCCCCCAAGGTCCTCTGGTGGCATCACGTCCCAGAGAAACCAAGCCGTTTTAAAAATTAATCTGTCTTGGAGACGTCCCCACACAGGTCAGGAGCTGTGGACGGCTCTCCACAACGAGACCGAGCACTGGCTGGGTGACAAGAACCTTGTGCCGGGCAAGGTGGTTATGCGATAACGGGGCGAAATCTGCTGGCCGCCCTTAAGATCGGTAGGCGGGAGCACACCTTTGCCTGGCACATGTCATGAACCTGGTCGTCCAGAAATTTCTAAAGAGCAAACCCGGTCTGGACTGCCTGCTAAAGAAGGCTCGAGGTCTGAGTTTCGCACCTTCCGCTGTTCGCACCCTGCTTCGTCCCGCCTGGCTGCGTTGCAGCGTCAGCTCGGCCCCCCCGTCAACCGTCACCTTTTTGACTTGCCTACCGTCTGGAATTCAACCATCTAGTTGCTTCAGCGATTGTGGCAGCAGCGCAATGCCATTACGCAGTACGAAGTGACACATGGCCTGACAAGCAGCAGTGCGGACCTCGGGGTGTTGAGCCACTGAGAGGGGGAGGCAGGTGAAAGAGCCTGCACCATCCTTGCCAGTTTGAAGAAGCCCCCAAAAATGGTCAGGCGGACAATGCCCTTGTCAGCATGAGCATTGTGGTGATCTTAGTTCTGGAACGATGGGTTGGACACTCTGAAAAAACAGGTCACGCCACCGACGCAGGAGGAGACGGACACAGATGCGGACACGGAGACTTTCTCTCCGTAAAATCAACAAGTCCCTACAGTAACAAACTTTCATCGGTCTTCATTAGGCAGTTTTTCGGGTCCAGAGCTAGTGCAAGTTCGCATCAGCTCTCAGGGTGCATCATCTCAGGCAAGTCAGGGCTGTGTGAAGCTGTGCCGAGGAAGCGGAGGGGGGAGGAGGAGGAGGAGGATTCCTAAAACACCGATGTTACCGACGTCCCTGCCTTGGAAAGAGGTTGGCGCGAAATGTGAGGCGGAGGAGGAAGATGAGGAAGATCATTTGCTAGTGCCCCTCGCCCCAGAGCTTGGGAAATCAAGGCTCCATCTCTCACATGATGCTTGGATGCTCCATTTCCTCCAACATGATCCTCGAAATAAAGGCCATCAAAATGAACAACAGTTACTGGTGGCCACCCTCCTGGATCCCCAGTACAAAACAAAACTCAGCACTTTCCTTCCACCCCCCCAATAGAGAGTAAAATGCAGGAAATGGAGACCTTCCCTGATTGATCAACTGGAGACATCTGTTGCGTCTGCTTCACGTTCTTCAAATGTCACGGTGGAACAACGTCAGTGACGTGACAGCAGTAGAGTGCCAAGTAGCCGTAGCGGCAGCAGCAGAAGCAGCAGGCAAGGTGGCAGAAGGCTAATGGGTGTCCTCTGGCAATCTTTATTTACCACCTCACCAACGCATGCAATGCAGGGCACACATACAACACCCAGAGACCAGCTTAAGATCATGGTGCACGACTCTCTGCTTTCCTCAACACCGATTTTTTTTGTATGGGTTCCGGACCCAATAGACTTCTGGGTATCCATAATGGACGACTGGCCCGCGCTCGCTTGCCACGCCATAGAGGGGGTTGCCCTGCCCAGCAGCCAGCATAAATATCTGAGCGGACCTTCAGCACAGCTGGAGAGTCATTACAGACAAACGCATCCGGCTTTCCACAGATAATGGGGATCGTTTGACTTTCATCAAGATGAACAGGCATGATCTCTGATGATGTTGTGGGCCCCAATTGCCGAGGTACCGATTAGTTGCTGGTCTACTTCACATTCCTCTCCAACAGAAATGGTCCTTTTGAAACTTTTTTTTAAAATTATAATTTCTTACTGCAATTTTTTATTCTCAGTTCCCAACAGTTCTTTTTGCTGGTTTTGCTGTGAGGAGACTGTAAAAGACACCAAGGTTTCATGACAAAACCATATTCCATTTATCACTTCACCCTTTTGAATTTTTCGCATTGTCAATGGTTTTGGGGTCATGTTGCCTCACAATTTTTAACAGTGGCTGAGAAGTCATGTTTATAATTTTTTGGGGTCATGTTGCTGTGAGATACAGCAATAATTATGGTCCTTTGGAACATAAATGTGGCTTTTAAGTGGCATTTCTCCCTCACAATTTTTAACAGTGGCTGAGAAGTCCCTATTTTTAATTTTTTGGGGGCATGTTGCTGTGAGAAAAGCTATAATCATGGTCCTTTGGAACAGAAATGTGGCTTCTAAGTGGCATTTCTCCCTCACAATTTTTAACAGGGGGGGCCTTTTTTTTTAGGGGGAAATCATTTTTAGGTTTTAATTTTTTTTGTCATGGGTAAGGCCGGTTGAAAAGCAGCAATACCACAGGTCCTATTCAAAAAATGTTGTTTCTAACAGGCATTTGTTCTTCACTATTGTCAAAAGTGTCTCAAGGGTCATGTTTTGAATTTTTGGGGTATTTTGCTGTGACATGCAGCTATAGTACAGGTCCTATTATAAAAAAAAAATTGTTTCTAACAGACATTTGTCTTCACAATTGTCAAGAGTGGCTCAAGGGTGATGGTGCTGTCAGAAACCCGGAATAGGGGGTAGGACACTGTTTAAAGGACACATATTTCAAAATGACTTGCTTTTGCAAGATATTTAACATAGCTATCAATCCTGTAAATTGAGACAACCCATTTAATACAATTAAAAAAAGAGAAACAAAGACATGGTGGATTCCAATCCCATTTTAAAAATGTGTTTTTAGAAGAAACTACTAAAAAACTTGCATGTACAAAATAGCTGGTAAAAAAATTCCTCTGAATTGTACAAGGGAGGTACAGGAAAACTTGACCAGATTAGGTTATTCAGAGGACATGGACTATGCCGCACGGACAGAGAACAAAGTACAGAGACCATTTCCTCCGCACATTGAGTAAAAAAGAGAAAAAGAATGCCAAGAAAAAGGGCCTGGTGTAACAGAGCGTTAACCACCAAATATTTCCAAAGTGAAGCTCAATTGGTCCGCACTCATACGGAGGGCAAGCGCTACCCAGGTCTTGACTGTGTACTGAGGAAGGCTGGAGTTCTCACACTTCCGCTTCCGCACTTTTGCTTCGCACGACAGTTTTCGTTGCTGCCCTCATCAGGGCATTTTAACCTGCGTTTAATAGATGATGGATGCCAGCCTGGGCCTCACCCACCCACTGTAACTCCGCCCGGGTCATGCTGTGGCACATACAGGTATAGTCAATGTCCAGTTCAACTAAAATGGTGTTGAAAGACTCCTTTTTCCGGCACTTTTTTAATCTGGGGTCAGACAGGTTTAATGGTCATACTCGGTCCAGGGCAGGTATAGTCAATATCCAGTTCACTAAAAAGTGGTTGAAAGACTCCTTTTTCCGGCACTTTTTAATCGGGGGGTCAGAAAGGTTTAATGGTCATACTGCGGTCCAGGCCAGGGATAGTCAATGTCCATTCAACTAAAATGGTGGTTGAAAGACTCCTTTTTCCGGCACTTTTTAATCTGGGGGGTCAGACAGGTTTAAGGGTCATGCTGCGGTCCAGGACAGGGTTTGTCAATGTCCAGTTCAACTAAAATGGTGGTTGAAAGACTCCTTTTTCCGCACTTTTTAATCTGGGGGTCCCGACAGGTTTAATGGTTTATACTGCGGTCCAGGACATTTTTAGTCTATGTCCATTTCAACTAAAATGGTGGTTGAAAGACTCCTTTTCCGCACTTTTTAATCTGTGGGTCAGACAGGTTTAAGGGGCATGCTGCGGTCCAGGACAGGGTTTATCAATGACCAGTTCAACTAAAATGGGGGTTTAAAGACTACTTTCTTCCGGCACTTTTTAATCTGTAGGTCATGCAGGTTTTTAGGGTCATGCTGCGTTCCAGGACAGGGGTATTCAATGTCCAGTTCAAGTAAAATGATGGTTCAAATAATACTGCCTTCTGCACTTTTAATTTGTGGGTGATGCAGGTTTAAGGGGCATGCTGTGGTACAAGACAGGGATAGTGAATGGTGTGTGGACTTTTTTCTGTGGCTTTTATAGCCTAGTGTTGTGCCTAAGATGTAGCAGTATCCATTTGACTGTTGTGGCGTTAATTCCAGCTTCTCCAGCCCTGTTTGGGGGTAAGAATGAAGGGGGTTTTCTCTCCCATAGACTTTAATGGTCATCGGAGATGATCGACTATCGACTATCGAAAAACCTTATCGATGGTGGCCGACTATCGACTATCGCCCGATGTCGATAGCCAACGTAATCGCTCAACACTACTTATGAGACACAGACACACACTGATGCTGAACAGGAAGGGCTGTTCTATGTAAAACGAGGTCTTGTGATTTTTACAGCCAATCACAACCATACACATCACAGTAATGACGTCACACACCCAGCTCAATCTGCTCTATTCTCTAAGCTGATTTGCTGGCCGCCAAAATGATAGGAAGCGCCAAAAATGGCGCGATATTAATAGATTATGCGCAGATTCTCACCTAAATTATCGCGTGATCGGAAAATTCCGATCAATCTAAAAACCGTGCCGATTTCAACTTTGTTAATTGTAATCGCTCAACACTACTTGTGAGCCATGAATTCCATTGAATTTGCAGCAAGAGGAAGTTGCAGAGTAATGGGGAAATCAGGAAACATAGCTGGCAGCCTCAATGCTGGAATGGCGGTGAATGCAATGGTGGTATATATTTTTTTTTTTTTTTATTGGTTGCAGCTTGTTGTAAAATAAATCTGAACACCTTTAGTAGTTTACAAATTTTAGTTTGAAGCTAGAACAAGTAGTCTTCTGTTGTATACACTGTTTTGTATTGATTCCCTCTAACTAGCAGCTTAATTAAACCACCACATGTACGGTATCTCACAAAAATGAGTACACCCCTCACATTTTGTAAATATCATATTATATCTTTTCATGGGACAATACTGAAGATATGACACTAAGATAAAATGTAAAGTAGTCAGTGTACAGCTTGCATAACTGTGTAAGTTTGGTGTGCCTTAAAAATAACTCAACACTCAGCCATAAATGTCTAAACCACTGACAACAAAATTGAGTACACCCCTGAGTGAAAATGGACAAATTGTGCCAAAAGTGTCAATATTTTATGTGGCTACCATTATTTTCCAGCACTGCTTTAACTCTTTTGGGCATGGAGTTCACTGGAGCCTCATAGACTGCAGCCACTGGAATCCTCTTCTACTTCTCCATGACGACATAATGGAGCTGGTAGGTGTCAGAGACCTTGCGTTCCTCCACCTTCTGTTTGAGGATGTGCCACAGATATTCTATAGGTTTTAGATCTGGAGATATGCTTGGCCAGTCCAGCACCTTTACCTTCAATTTCTTTAAAAGGCAGTGGTTATCTTGGAGGTGTGATTGGGGTCATTATGATGTTGAAATACTGCTTTGTGGCACAGCTTCCGAAGGAAGCAATCATGCTCTGCTTCTGTACGTCACTGCACATGTTAGCATTCATGGTTCCCTCCATGAACTGTAGCTCTCCACAGCCGGCAGCACTCATGCAGGCCCAAACCTTGACACTCCTATCACTTGACTGTAGGCAAGACACACTTGTCTTAGTACTCCTCACTTGATTGATGCCACACACGCTTGACAACTCTGAACCAAATACATTTATCTTGGTCTCATCAGACCACAGGACATGATTCCAGCAATCCATGTGCTTAGTCTGCTTGTTTTCCGAAAACTGTTCGCAGGCTTTCTTGTGCATCATCTTTAGAACAGGCTTCCTTCTGGGACAACAGCCATGCAGACCAATTTGATGCAGTGTCTATTGTATGTTCTAAGCACTGACAGGCAGACCTTCCACCACTGTAACCTTTGCAGCAATGCTGGAAGCACTTATTAATCTATTTTGAAAAGACAGTCTGAATATGATGCACGTGCACTCAACTTTTTGGTCAACCATGGCAATCTTCTTATAGGCTAGGCCATCTTCATGTAGAGCAATAATTTTTTTTCAGATCCTTAGACAGTTATTTGTCATGAGGTGCCATGTTAAACTTCCAGTGACCAGTGTGAGAGAGTGTGATAACACCAAATTTAACACACCTGAGACCTTGTAACAATAACAAGTCACATGACACCATGGAGGATAATTTGAAGATTGGACACAATTTGTCCATTTTCTCTTAGGGGTGTGCTCACTTTTGTTGCAAGCGGTTTAGACATTGATGGCTATGTGTTGAGTTATTTTGAGGGCACACCAAATGTACACTGTTATACAAGCTGTACACTGACTACTTTACATTGTATGTAGATTGTAAGCCCTCACGGGCAGGGACCTCTCTGCCTCTGTACCAGCTGTTAGTCACTTATTGTCACTTTGTAATTGTTTGACCAATGTTATTTATGTACCCGCGTGAAATGTACAGCGCCCTGGAATCAAGGGCGCTCCAAAATAAATGATAATAATAATGATAATAATAATTGTATCAAAGTGTCATATCTTCAGTGTTGTCCCATGAAAAGATATAATGCAATATTTAGAAAATTATTATAGATTCTTCTTTAGGGAGCTGCGAGTATAACATGTGTAATAGCGTAATCAGGGTTTCACGTGTCACTTACTGGGGAAATATGTAACAAAAAATAAAATAAAAATGTGTAAATACCACTTTACCAGGAAACTGGGAGGAAAGTTATTCCTGAGCAGCCAGCTCATAGATTTACTAGACATGTTCTGGATTAACTCAACTCTATTAATTGTAGACTGGAACTAGTAAATATTAGCACCTTTGGGAAAGGCTGGTTTAGCGGTCATTGGTTGAACAAACATGGAAAGTAAAGTTACCGCATTCAATTCAGAATTGTTTGCTTTTGGAAAACTTAATGAAATATACAGAATAATAACCATACATATAATATGAAGGTTTTATCAATTTACAGTTTTTATTCATCTGTTAACTGATTCCTGTCTACTTAAAATTTCATCTTATACACTTTTTGGGCTGTTGGCTGCAGCTATGTCTGTATGGAGACTGTGCAAGCACTTTTTGTTAAGCCTTTTTATTTGTTTAACTTAGCATGTGGGTAGTCAGATACTGTACTTTGCTGACAGTTAGGGTCCATTTACACGCATTTCACATACAGTAGATTCCGGGGCTGAATCCGCAAACATTACGTCCCAAAATCTGTTTGAATTCTGTGTGCAATCTGTGTCCTATTTTTTTGTGACAAGGATTTGTAAATCTGCTGTGTGAGAAAAAAAGGTAATATTTTACCTATCCAGAAACCACATCGGTAGACAAGTCCAATTCCAAAGAGAAATTGAAAATTCAAGCAGAAATCTGCTCAGAATTCTGCCACGGATATATGACTGATTTTTCTAACAAAAGACAGGTCAGTGTACAATATATACAACATAAAGCCTAGGCTGTCTAGCCTCTAACTGAACATTAAAGGGGTTTTATCGTTTGAAGCTTTCGTAAACTTGAGCAAAATCTATCAGTTTAAGTTTCAAATACAGGGGCGATTCTCTCTTCCCTGTAGACGTGCCTGTCCTCCCAGGATGCCAGTCTCCCCTCACTGAAGAGCTGTGACATCATCATTCTGGGTGTGCAGGGGAAGGGGGGGACGTCAGCTTTGCAGACTTCCTGCTTCTGGCTGCAGTTCTCATGCTTCTGGTTCAGAGTTCTCATGCTTCATGGTGGCAGAGTTCTCCGCTCCAGGCTGCACAAGCTCCTTGTAACCAGACACCTTTCAAGCTGTAATTGCTGTTAAACACACAGCCTGAACTGATGAAGCAAATGTGAGAAATGCTCTCTGCACCCTCCATCCCCCCCTATGTTGTCATGTAGGAGGTAAAGCAGACTGTATAAAGGGACTGTAGACTGTTATATGGGGGGAGCACAGGGTATAAAACTGTGTTATATGAGGGGAGAGTGAAGTTACTCAGTACATAGAACTGTCACTGGAGAGCCATCACATGGGGCTGTCCCAGCGTCTCTCTTACACACACAGCCATCTCAGGCAGCTCAGAGGGGAATAAACACAGAGTGTGCAGGCAGCCAATCACAGCACAGGGGGCGTTTCCCATCCAGGGGCATTTCCCAACTGGCTGAATGAAATGTCAGCCAGCCATTCACGGAAAAGTAGCTCCAGAAATACCTGTAGATGCACAGTTTAGCTCATATCTACTATACTAAGTGATTTAGGTAAAGCAAACCAATTACAAAAGTGCTTATTTTTACTGTCCCTATCATTAGAGACATGATCTTTGTAGCGAGAAAACCCCTTTAACATCCCTTACTAACCATGGTCTGAACCTTATGTCCAGCACCACAAACTATAGCTTTAATACTAGTGTCCTCTGTTCCTGACTTCCACTGGTCAGCAGCACCTGTTCTTCTCGAAGGTATGTGCAAGAGAGCCAACAGCAGCCCTGGCTGTAGAGTTCACACCTTTGTTAAGGAGCTCTCCTAAGTGTAATAATCCTAATTAACTCAAGATCTAGAGAGGAGTTTAAATTCTCCCCACTCACAACCACGCCTGAAAACATGCAGCAGAAAAGGACACTTTTTCTGATTCACATAATTTAATGGCAGAAACGTGAGACTTTCTGATGCCACACTGCCACAACAGATATGTAGATAAGATTTGTATGTTTTAAATGTATTTATACTTATATATATAGATGAATGAGCAAATTACAGGACCTACTTATCTTGTGGGATCCATAACCACTTGTCAAGTATAGGAAGACAGGCTTCCTACTGTGACTGCTAACCCAAAGGCCCATAAACATTTGTAACTGCCTTGTCTTTGTCTTGGACAAATTTAGGGTTTAATCTGGGTTCCCCAAAAGCAATTTAATATTTCACTAGTATCTTGGGTAATCTTGTAGGACAGACAAGAAATCCAAAAGTCCGTAAGATAGACATTTTGTGACCAGTTTGTTCAGCAATAACTGCATCAAAACATTTGTTGATTTCATTTTCCATTTTCAATTGTTGATTAGTTATGCACATTGGCTTGGAAGAATTCTATCCTGTTCCTCTGTACAAAACAGTTTTAACTGTGGTATGTTGGTAGGTTTCCTCCAATGAACTGATAAGATTTTAGCTGACATTTGTGTCATAAAAATTTTAAATTCTGAAGGAATTACAAACTTTTAAGCACCACTGTAGATAGATAATCGGATAAATAGATAGGTGGAAAGTAATAGAGAGATATAAAAATATATGAGATATATAGTTAAAAAATATTAATTGATAGATCTATATGAAATGTAGTGTTGTAGTGGTCGACATCGACCGATGGTCGATAGTCGACCATCATCGACAAGATATTCGATGGTCGATGGTAGATTATGATCGATGACCATTAAAGTCTATGGGAGAGCAACAACACCTTCATTCTTACACCCAAACAGGGCTGGAGAAGCTGGAATTAACATCCACAACAGTCAAATGGATACGTGCTACATCTTAGGCAACACACTTAGGTTATAAAAGCCACAGAAAAACAATCACAGACCATTCACTATCCCTGTCTTGCACCACAGCAAGACCCTTAAACCTGAATGACCCACAAATTAAAAAGTGACAGAAGGCAGTATGATTTGAACCATCATTTTACTTGAACGGGACATTGAATATCCCTGTCCTGGAACGCAGCATGAGCCCCAAAGCTGCATGACCCCCAGATTTAAAAAGTGCCGGAAAAAGGAGTCTTTCAACCACCATTTTAGTTGAACTGGACATAGACTATCCCTGTCCTGGGCCACAGCATGAGCCCCAAACCTGCATGACCCCAGATTAAAAAGTGCCGGAAAAAGGAGTCTTTCAACCACCATTTTAGTTTCACTGGACATTGACTATACCTGTCCTGGGCCACAGCATGAGCCCCAAACCTGCATGACCCCAGATTAAAAAGTGTTGGAAAAAGGAGTCTTTCAACCACCATTTTAGTCTCACTGAACATTGACTATACCTGTCCTGGGCCACAGCATGAGCCCCAAACCTGCATGACCCCAGATTAAAAAGTGCCGGAAAAAGGAGTCTTTCAACCACCATTTTAGTTTCACTGGACATTGACTATACCTGTCCTGGGCCACAGCATGAGCCCCAAACCTGCATGACCCCAGATTAAAAAGTGCCGCAAAAAGGAGTCTTTCAACCACCATTTTAGTTTCACTGGACATTGACTATACCTGTCCTGGGCCACAGCATGAGCCCCAAACCTGCATGACCCCAGATTAAAAAGTGCTGGAAAAAGGAGTCTTTCAACCACCATTTTAGTTTCACTGGACATTGACTATACCTGTCCTGGACCGCAGTATGACCATTAAACCTGTCTGACCCCCAAATTAAAAAGTGCCGGGAAAAGGAGTCTTTGAACCACCATTTTAGTTTCACTGGACATTGACTATACCTGTCATAGAACGCAGCATGAGCCCCAAACCTGCATGACCACAGAATAAAATGGGGCCGAAAAACTACTCATTGAACCACCATTTTAGTTTCACTGGACATTGACTATACCTGTCCTGGGCCACAGAATGAGCCCCAAACCTGCATGACCCCAGATTAAAAAGTGCCGGAAAAAGGAGTCTTTCAACCACCATTTTAGTTTCACTGGACATTGACTATACCTGTCCTGGGCCACAGCATGAGCCCCAAACCTGCATGACCCCAGATTAAAAAGTGCCGGAAAAAGGAGTCTTTCAACCACCATTTTAGTTTCACTGGACATTGACTATACCTGTCCTGGACCGCAGTATGACCATTAAACCTGTCTGACCCCCAAATTAAAAAGTGTCGGGAAAAGGAGTCTTTGAACCACCATTTTAGTTTCACTGGACATTGACTATACCTGTCCTGGGCCACAGCATGAGCCCCAAACCTGCATGACCCCAGATTAAAAAGTGCCAGAAAAAGGAGTCTTTCAACCACCTTTTTTAGTTTCACTGGACACTGATATACCTGTCCTGGGCCCAGCATACCCCCAAAACCCGCAGACCCCAGTTTAAAAAAGTGCCGGAAAAAGGGTGTTTTAAACCCCATTTTAGCTCATGGACATATACTGCCCTGTCCGGGAGGGGCTTTCCCCCCCGAAGAGTGCGACAATTGACTTCACTTGGAAATACTGGGGGTTTTAAACGCTCCTTTACACCCCCAGGTCCCCTTTTTTTTAGCATTCTTTTTTTTTTTACCAACGTCTTGGGGAAAATTGTCTCTGTACTTTGTTCCTGTCCGGCCCTTTTCCTGCCCCCTTGAATAACCTACATCTGGTCAATTTTTTCCTGTACCTCCCGTACAATTCAGGGGAAATTTTTTTACCAGCTATTTTTACATCAAGTTTTTTAGTATTTAATTCTAAAAACACTTTTTT
The DNA here is from genome assembly GCA_025379985.1 of Phyllomedusa bahiana. NCBI lineage: Eukaryota > Metazoa > Chordata > Amphibia > Anura > Hylidae > Phyllomedusa > Phyllomedusa bahiana. The sequence goes on along the minus strand of JAODAL010001576.1, from coordinate 59,127 downwards.
AAAAAAGGGTTGGAACCCCACCAGTCTTTGTTCTCTTTTTTAATTGTATTAAAAGGGGTTTGTTCATACAGGGATTGCTGCATTTAAAGACGGGGCAAAAACGTAATTTTGCAATATGTGTCCATTAACGTGTCCACCATTCCTTTTTCTGAAGCACCATCACCCTTGAGCCACTTTTGATAATGGAAAAACAAATCTCTGTTAAACAACATTTTTTTTTTAAAATGGGGACCTGTAGTATAGCGCTTCACAGCAAAATCCCCCAAAAATTCAAAACTGACCCTACCACTTTTGCAATTTGGAAAAAACAAATGTCTTTAAAAAAAAATTTTTTTTTAAAATAGGCCCTGTATATAGCTCATGTCACACCCAAAATCCCCCAAAAAAATTTAAAAGCATGCCCCTTGAGCCACTTTGGCAATTTTAAAACAAATTTTTTTAGAAACAAATTTTTTTTATAATGGGTCCTGTAGTTTCTGCATTTCAAAGCGCATACCCAAAAAAAAGATGATTTTCTCAGCCCTGTTAAAAATTGTGAGAGAAAAAATACCATTTGAAGCCACTTTCTGTTCCAAAGGACCAGATTTTTGCTGTTTCACAGCAACAGACACCAAAAAATTATAAATATGACTTTCAGCCACTATTAAAAATTGTGGGGGAGAAATGCCACTTAAAACCACATTTCGTTCCAAATTACCATGATTATTGCTGACCACAGAACCCCCAAAAAAAATTTAAATTGATTTCCACCTATTAAAAATTTTTAAGGAGAAATGCCCTTAAAAGCCACTTTTCTGTTCCAAAGGCCTTGATTATTGCGTACTCACGCAACATCCCCAAAAAATTAAAAATAGACTTCTCACCACTATTAAAAATTGTGGGGGGAGAAATGCCACTAAAAAGCCAAATTTTTCGTTCAAAGGACCAAATTTATAGCGACCCAGCAACAAACCTCAAACCACTGACAATGTGAAAACTTCTAAGATAAAGGATAAATGGAATACGGGTTTTTCATAAACCTTGCGTTTTTTTCAGTCTCCTCCCGGAAAACCACAAAAAAAACGTTGGAAAAGAAAATAAAAATTGCAGTAAGAAATTATGATTTAAAAAAAAATTTTTTCAAGAGGCCCTTTTTCTGTTTGAAAGGAAATGAAGTAACTGGGAACAACGGTGACCCGCAATTGGGGCCACAACATCATCAAGATCCATGCCTGATCATCGAGAAAGTCAAAAAAACCCACAACTTTGGGAAAACCGGATCTTTTTTCTGAAAACCCCCAGCTGTGCTGAAAGGGCCGCTCAATTGACACTGGCGCTGGGCAGGACAAAACCTTATGGCGTGACAACCCAGCTCGGGCCCTTCGCCATTTTTGGGTACCCAAATCTATTGGGTCCGGAACAATACAAAAACATCTGTTGAGCGCAAAGTCGTGCACCTGATTTTAAACTGGTCTCTGTGTGTTTTGGGTGTGTGCCCGATTTCAGGTTGGGAGGTGGTAAATAAAAAATTACCAAAGTAACCCATTAGGCTTCTGCCACCTTGCCTGCTGCTGCTGCTGCCCCCACGGCATTGGCCCTTACTGCGTCACGTCGCTGGTTGTTCCACCAGACATTTTTGGGGCTGAAGCAGACCAACAGATGTCTCCAGTTGATCAATCACAAGGGCTCCATTTCCTGCATTTTACACCATTTGGGTGGGGGAAGGAAGTGCTGAGTTTTTGTTTTGTCCGGGATCCAGGAGGGTGGCCACCCGTAAAAGTTGTTTTATTTTGATGGCCTTAATCGAAGAACTGTTGGGGGAAATGGAGCATCCCAAACTCATGGAAGATGGAGCCTTGATTTCCCAGCCCTTGGGGCGGGGGACTACAAATGACTTTCTCCTTTTTTCCCGCCTCAAATTTCGCCCAACCCTTTCCAAGCGGGACGTCGGTAACGTCGGTGTCTAGGAATACCTCCCCCCCTCCTCCTCCCCGCTTTCCCCCGGACACTTCAACCCCCCCGCTTACCCGAGTTGCACCCCCGAGAGCGACGCCACCTTGCACTAGCCGGGGCCCCGAACCCTGCCTAATGAAAACCGTGAAAATTTTTGAAACGTCAGGCCTTGTGGATTTGACGGAGAGAAGGGGCCCCTGTCCCACTGTGTCCCTCTCCTCCTCCGTCGCTGGGGGGACCCGTTGTTTCAGAGTGTCCAAAAATCGTTCCCCGAACTAAATCACCACAATGCTCTGCTGACAAGGGCATGTCCCACCCCACCATTTTTTTGGTGGCTTCTTCCAAAACGGCAAGAGGTGCAGGCCTTTCATCTGCCTCCACTCCGTGGCTCAACACCCCCAGGTCCCCCCGTGTTGCGGCCATGTTCACTTTGTACTGCGTTTGGGATTGCGCTGCTGCCACAAAAACGCTGGGGCATGTGGAGGGTTGACGGGGGGGGCCGAGTTGACCTTCAATGCACCGGCGGGACAAACAGGGGGCAACGGCGGAAGGCGAACTAGACTCGAGCCTTCCTCACAGGAGTCCCCGACCCATAGCTCTTAGAATTTTGGACGACAAGGGTTTAGACAAGGCCCGGGGAAAGGGGTGTCCCACCACCGTCTTTAAGGGGGGCCCCAAAATTTCGCCCTTTTTCCCCCACACCACCTTGCCTGGGACAAGGGGCGTTACCCATCCCAGGTTAGAGGTCCTGGCCTTTTTACGGCGATAAGCGGGGCGGTTTGCGCTACCCTGGCTGGGGGAATCATATAGCGGGGTTCTGCAACCGCCCCCTCCCTTTTTTTTGGGGGGGACCCGTATTGACACTACCCATGTCTTCCTCCTCGTCCACGATAAAAGCTCGCAAGCAAATTCCTTGGGAAAAAACGAGGACCAAAATGCGCATTTCCTCATCATCATCAAAAAGGTGACTTGGTCGTCCGACTTTCTACATCCGGGGCTGCGGGCTACAAGCAAGAGGGACTGCAAGGTGTTGCCGACCGCCCGGATATTGCCGATTGACCGGCTTCCGTCTCATCCTGTGATGGCATCAGTAACTGGGCGTCAGAGCAGAGATAATCATCCTCTTTGGCCTCTTGATCTTTTAACATGCCTTCTGACCCCAACCGCATTTTGTCATCAAAGAGGTCTTCAGAAAATGGATTATCCACAGTGGTGGGTACACGAATTGACATTTGGGCTGCTTCATGTTGGACGGATGCTGATGATGCTGATGACGACATTTGTGGCCATGACTGGGAGGACGAGGAGGTAAGACTGCTGGATGCACTGAAGGACAGATTGGCGACGCTGTTCGTTACTGAGATTCACAGGGCCCTAACCCAGTGATGACAGGCCTGACGGTCCTGCAACTGACGATCCGCTGGCATGCGTGTTGTCGCCAGCACTGGAAGGAACACCTTCTCTCGTACCTCTACCTCCATGTCCTACCCCCCTCTTGCTCGCTTACCACCTGAATTTCGCTCCATGTTCAGAAATATAAAAATTTGAGAAGGTATGGAAGAGTTTTGGAAAGTCTCTTATTAAAAGACGGCAAATCACAGCTATTCTCAAATCCCTCAAATCAAAACAAAATTGCTGGATTCAAATTTAACTGCAAAGTAGATCTATCAACAAAGCTTGACTGACCAAAAGTGAAAAAACACCTGTCTGAAATGTATACGAAAATTAAAAGGTATTTTTGGCACCTTTCAATTCACCTGTGGTGACTACAAAATTGCTGTATTCAAATATAACTGCAAAGTAGATCTATCAACAAAGCTGGCCTGCGCCAAAGTGAAAAAACACGTATCTGTAATGTATTCGGATAATAAAAGGTATTTTTGGCACCTATCAATTCACCTGTGGTAGCTACACAATTGCTGGATTCAAATTTAGCTACAAGGTGGCTCTATCAACAAATCTGGACTGGGCAAAAGTGCAAAAAAACACGTATCTGTAATGTATTGGGATAATAAAAGGTATTTTTTGGCACCTATCAATTCACCTGTGGTGACTACTAAATTGCTGTATTCAAATTTAACTGCAAAGTAGATCTATCAACAAAGCTTGACTGACCAAAAGTGAAAAAAACACCTGTCTGAAATGTATACGAAAATTAAAAGGTATTTTTGGCACCTTTCAATTAACCTGTGGTGACTACAAAATTGCTGTATTCAAATTTAACTGCAAAGTAGATCTATCAACAAAGCTGGCCTGCGCCAAAGTGAAAAAACACGTATCTGAAATGTATTCGGATAATAAATGGTATTTTTGGCACCTTTCAATTCACCTGTGGTGACTACAAAATTGCTGTATTCACATTTAAGTGCAAGGTGCCTCAATGAACAAAGCTGTAGTGCGCCAAAGTGAAAAAACACGTATCTGTAATGTATTCGGATAATAAAAGGTTTTTTTTTGGCACCTATCAATTCACCTGTGGTAACTAAACAATTGCTGGATTCAAATTTAACTGCAAGGTGGCTCTATCAACAAATCAGGACTGGGCAAAAGTGCAAAAAAAACGAAAATTAAATGTATACGGATAATAAAAGGTTTTTTTTGGCACCTAACAATGCACCTGTGGTGACTACAAAATTGCTGTATTCACATTTAAGTGCAAGGTGCCTCAGTTAACAAAGCTGTAGTGCGCAAAAGTGAAAAAACACGTATCTGTAATGTATTCGGATAATAAAAGGTATTTTTGGCACCTTTCAATTCACCTGTGGTGACTACAAAATTGCTGTATTCACATTTAAGTGCAAGGTGCCTCAATGAACAAAGCTGTAGTGCGCCAAAGTGAAAAAACACGTATCTGTAATGTATTCGGATAATAAAAGGTATTTTTTGGCACCTTTCAATTCACCTGTGGTGACTACAAAATTGCTGTATTCACAATTAAGTGCAAGGTGCCTCAATGAACAAAGCTGTAGTGCGCAAAAGTGAAAAAACACGTATCTGTAATGTATTCGGATAATAAAAGGTATTTTTGGCACCTATCAACCTGTGCTGACTACAAAATTGCTGGATTCTAATTTAACTGCAAGGTGGCTATATCAACAAAGCTGGAATGGGCAAAATTGAAAAAAAAAAACACCTATCTGAAATGTATACTGATAATAAAAGGGGAGTTTTGCACCAAACAAAGAGACCTGCAGTTACTAAAAAAGATGTGTATCCTAATATAAGTTCAGGCTGCCCAATATCCAGGAAATATTTCAATAGAAAACTGTTAATAATAAAGCTATTGCAGTGCAATGTCTACACTAAGTCTTGGTGAACTTTATCCAGTATTCTTTAAAGAACTTGTTTTGTGTTCGCCCGCGGCCCCCCCCCCCCCCCCCGCTCCCTCCGTGACTTTACAGTGGTAGATGCTCCTTTAAAAATTCTCTACCTAACTACATAAAATCTTCCAATCTCTGATCTAACTAAGTTGTAAGGATCACAGCTAACAGTAGAGCTTTCTCTGTGATGAAACAGAATAATTTCGCTGAGCTGGTTGGACACAAGCAGAGCGCACGTCCTACTGCTATGAGACGCTGAGAGACACTGATCATGAACAGGAAGGGCTGTTCTATGTAAAACGAGGTCATGTGATATTTCCAGCCAATCGCAACCATATACATCCCAGTCATGACGTCGTACACACATCTCACTCTTCTCTCCTTCTGTACGCTGATTTGCTGGCCGCCAAAATGACAGGAAGCGCCGAAAATGGCGCAATCTTACTAGATGATGCACAGATTTTAACCTAAATTATCGCATGATCTAAAAATTGCGATCGACATAAAAACTGTGCCGATTTCAACTTTGTCGATAATAATCGCTCAACACTAATGAAATGGATATAATATTGAAAGGGAAAAATGTAGAAAGACAGCTATGAAAGAGATAGATACGAGAGACAGATAGATAAATAGATATGAGATAGCTAAGTAGATAGATTGAAAATAGATAAATTAATTAATATATTGTTTTGAAAACTCAAAAAATAGAAGTGACAACTTTTTGAATGTATAAAATAAGTAATTTATTGTTTGTCTTGCTTATTTGTTACACATGCGTAACTCTTGCTCATATAATAAAAGTCTATGAAGGATCCAGCTTAGTCTTCCAGAATCATCGAATGAGCAGTTAGTTTCTGCTGCTGTTCGTCTCAGAAGAATTGTTCATATTTTATTTTTCAGTCATTACTTTTTATTTTCATGTTCAATCCCATTTTCCATTATGTCTGAATTTTTTAAGGGCAACAAGGTAATTTCTCCTGCAGCCAAAACCTAGTTTTTAATATTTTCTTCTTCTTACTCAAGAATATAATTTATGATGGCTTGTTCTCAGCGCAATTGATGACCTTCCAAGAATCACACCAACTCCCATGCAGGAACCTATGTTTGCTCAAATTAAAGAAAGCCATTTTATCATCAGTCACATGATTTTCTCTACTGGAAAATATTCCACAGTTATGTCAACTTAAATCAAACGATATGTAACATTGAATCACAAATCTTTGTCTGCGGGTAAAGAAGGAACGGCGGAAAACTGTTTGTTTAGGACAATATCCAAAGCCATTTTTATTTCTTGGAGACTTGGATCCAGGTAAAATATTTGCATATAATTCCATATGGACCATATTGGTTTCATTAATTGAATGAAATAACATTTTTTTTGTTTCCTTTGTTACTTTCACTCTCTGTTGTTGAGAAGTAAGTCTGCCAAGTCTGCGTCTGATAATTTTATGACTCCACCTGCATACACACAGGGAAAAAAATGTTTCAATGTTGGAACACACCTTTAACATAGACGGTAGGGATCAATATTCAATCATGTCAAAGTTAACTCCTTTATGGTTGAATTAGATTTAATAAAAAAGTAATAAAATAGTTAAAAAATACAAACGTGTTTTGTGTACAAAGACAATTTCCAACAAAAGTCCTCTATTGTACTTATTTAACTCTTTTAAAGGTTAAAAGATGTTAAATAAAAATAAAAAAATAAAATAAAAGAAAGCACTTCCAGAATTTTTAGTGCTTTCTTCCAAGGACATTTTTTTCTATTTTGATCCTCAGTTAACTCATTTAACAGTTGAATGGGAGTTAATACATTACAAAATCAGAAAAGCTACAAGAATTACTATTAGCTTTTTTTGCACAAAAGCTTTTGCTACACACTCAAGCAGTTTCTGAAAGACTATAGTTTGAACATCCATGTGGGACATCATGGGTGGATTAGAGACTTCCTATGTTAACATAAGGTGCCTAAATTAATTCATCTCAGATTGCAGAAAAAAAATCGGCAGGGATATTTAATTTCCAGTTTATACTTAGAAGAAGGATGGTGCCAGCAAAGAAAAATAAACCTGAAATTTCAATGGGGTTTCTTTTGTACCCACCAGGTGGACTAGGTGTAAGCTAAAAATTTAATATGCCCATTAGGACTGCTTCAAGTGGGTCATGGGCACAGATCATATTTTGTAATGTGTTATATAACAGAGAAATTCAGTGGGATGTTGTGAGGGTTGTTATATTTAGACTGCTACCCATTAGTGTATTTGATATTTTATGACAAGTCTACAACTCAACATCCTCAACAACTGAATGTAAGAGAAATTATTGTTATATATAAATAGATAAAATTGATTTCTCTTAATTAGTACAATCAATGCCATTTTTTTCATTATTTTGTCCATTTATTCACTGAGCACAGCAGTGGTTTAATTGAGGATTGGATGTCACAAATGGGTTTAAAGATTCATATCCATATTGTAGTCACCTGACCAGTCTTGATGACAAGTCAGCATTTATAGAGGTGGGTATAGTGGTGATTACAGGACAACACTGGCAGGGGCCAAACAGGAATTAGTAAGACTCTGCCCTCAAGATGATGTGGATTGGTTCAGTCAGTGTAGATTGTGACTTTCCATGTTTAACCAGAACATCTCTGTCTTTTGCTCTGAGAATCCTTGGTCTAATAAAGGGACGTGTTAAGATTACTCCTACTATGCCATACCTTAGGTATGTCCTAACATATAAAACACAAAGGGCGACATGTATGAACGGGTCAGTTTCACTTTCCTGACATAAAATGAGTCAAAAGAGAGCGTTCCGCCTTTTTGTCCCTATGTATGGCACATCATTCGGGCATGTTTGGCGCACTGTGCACCAGACCCGACACTTTGGGCCTCCCGCCAAAGATGTGTGGGCATTCTGGAGGCATGTGACACCACATTCATAACATTAGACACATTTCTGAATGTGGGACGGCAAAACAAGGTGCATAACTGCTCAAACAGCTAGACTATTTTAAATGTGGTCTGCCTGAACCTGAGTAGTTGTAATGGAACTAGATTTGCGATTAGGACAAAAAGATGTTCCTTATTTTTCATCTTACACCAGTACAATAATAAAAAATAAGTTATGATAATTATCAAACTATTTAAAATTAAATTTCATAAATTTAATAATAAATTATGTAATATAAACTAAATATAAAATTATATAATATCCCAAAAGTATAACATTATCTCCTGTAAAATGTATTTAAAATTAATATAATCTAAAATTAATTTTAAATTAAATAATAAACTGTTCTCAATGAATTGTTTGCGCAGCCTTTATCGAAATCTGGCATTTATACACGTTTGGCGCATTAGTAATGCGCCAAAGTACTGTGGTGCACCAAACACATACAGTAGGTGTATTGAACTTTAGGCGCCATTTCTGACCGTACATTAACCGCTTTCAAGTATTCAGGTGCATTATACACTGAAAAAAAGATATGAAAAAGTGTGTCGAGGCACCAAGTTTCATACATGTTGCCCAAAGTATGTAGTATGCCTCTGATCATTGCCACATCAGCTAATTACATGGAGTTTAGTGTATGTATTGAATGGTGTAAAAATGAAAAGTGGAATTGATTATCTTTAGCTCTCTGCTGCAAAAATGTATACAAATTAAACTCATATGTATTACAAATAATGACATAAAAATATACCTCAAAATTCCGAAACCAAGACGCACACAACATCAATGAAAAGAATAAAAAAAATATATTGTTCTTGGAGTGCGATGAGGCAAAAAAAAAAATAAAAATTTGCAACCAAAGCTCAAACTTAGCAGCTTCTTTATAGTATTATTACCCATATTCTAAGTTTCATTTTTGGAATTTTAGTTTTGAATATCAATATCTGTTCAGTGGCTGAGCTCCTTCTGGAACCATGGGCAGCCATTATTAATGGGGAGGTAGGGAAAGAATTATGACTATGATTCCTTTTTTTCACCATACTAAATAAGAAATCTATAAACATTTACGATATGAAATAATTGATTTGGAGACCCATCTAATAAGGTGCAAGCCACTTATAAACTGAAACACAAGTGTGTTTATGTATGACTATGTGCACAGCTGGCTTGAATGAACACTTACAAATGTGTGGTAGCAGAGAGTATTCATTTCTTTTGAATGTACAGATGTTTGTATGATGTCATGACTACTCCTTAAAGGTGTCAAAGTGGAGCAGAAGGCAACCTAATATATAAAAAGAGTGGGAAGTTCTTGAATTCTGTTGAATTGAAAGTTTTGCTTATTTTTTATTTTATTTTTCATTAAATTTTTTGGGTGATTCTTTTCTTGGCTGATCTTTCAATTAAGAGCAGTCAAATGAGCTCACTGGGAAAAATAATTTTACTGTGTGGGCCCTAGACAGGCAATCGATCAGGACCTCTTGAGTTGCCCTCCATTATTTGTCTTTTATCTATCTATCTACAGTATGTGTATTGGACTTCGTTCTTAACATTTGGTGGATACTTGGCGTTACATAATCCTTTTCCAGCTTGAAGATTAGGTCACACACAATGACCTGTGGATCTATATAATCCATATGAAATATTTGGTGGATCCCTATAGAATGGATAAAGAGAAAATTTAACCAATGTGTATGTCTGATGGGATAATTACGACTGGGTGAGAGTTACAGTCATAAAAGGATCATAATGGATCTATCTGTCTGTCTGTCTGTCTCTTTGTCATACAATAAATTAATCAGTTCATTCTATTTTTGCATTTATCCCACTATGTCTGTCTCTATAACTTCACAAGACCAATCTGGTCAGTTCCTATTACCCACTAGTACCAAGCACAGTTTGAGACACATTTTGTCACTATGACTAAGGATAAAGATGTGTACCAGATCTGATAAAAGTCTGTGAGTAATGACAATTAGTGGAGACTAACATTTTAATTCTCTCTTTACTATCGTATAGTTTCACTGGACGTCAAAGTTGTATTGTATATACAGCATACTTGCCAACCTCTTTAACATAAAATCCAGAAAATGTCAGCCCCACCTGGATAATGTCCCTGATTTGCCTGGGAACACCATTGATCTCCCAGTAGAATGCCTATTTTTTGGAGTGGAAGATTTTTCATAAGTGTAGCCTCTTTAGCTTTCCAGTCTTCAAGAAAACATGTTTTGCCCGAAAGTGACATCCATCTTAAATTCCTTGTTTCAAATGGCCTTTCATACGAAAAAAAAAAATCTCTTCTGAGGGATGATAGAAAGACTATCTCGATTCAGTTATGTAATGTATTATTAGATATTTTGCAAGGATGGTGCTTGCAATTGTGGGCATGTTCATGGTCTTATCACAGCTGGCATCTTGGCCTCCACTTATGTGCTTAGCTCCCTGTTCAGTGCTCATGCTATCTTTTTGCCTCTGAATGCTCTATTGGGTGCGAGTGTATGCTCCTGCTCTGATTTAAAGAGCTAGCATGCACCACTCAAATTTCCTAGAGCCAATACTCTCGAACCTTTTTGTATATAAGTGCTTCTTAGTGCCAAATTGTTGATTTGTTATCGGTCTTGTTAGAGAGCGTTCTTGTGTTTGATTTTCTGTTCTAACCTTCAGCTAGTCTATGTTCCCTTTATGTTAGAACTCTGCCTGTTCTGGTCTCGACTTTTGACCCATCTATGCTTGTACGCAGACCCGTTCCTAGGGGTGGGCAAGGCGAGCAGCCGCCCGGGGCGCCGCTCACCAGAGTGGGCGCCACCCACCAGTCAGGAAAAGCAGGCCGACAACATCTCACTCTCAGGGCCATATGTATTACAGGGCAGTCGGCAGGGAAGAGGGGACGGCACTTCACTGTTTTATGGCTTATGTTTTACTATTTCCTTTAATGTAGATGCTGCTGCCCCCAGGGAATTGCTTCAGACCCCTGTGACAGCAGTGATGAGGTGCTGAGCTTCGTCCGGTTTATAGCTCAGGGAGATATGAGCTACGGCAGAGCAGAAGCTTAGTTGCTGCTGTTCCCTTCAGACACCCTGAGCTGACCAGCAGCTGCTGTGTGCTGAAGACCAGCATCCACTTCCTGCTTTGCCTCCTGGTATGTTGCCATGATGCTCCATGCAGCTCTGCCTAATCACAGTGCCGAGTCCCTGCCCTCTGCTGTTTATTCCCACTGGTTAGGGGTTAAAAAGAGGAGAACCTGCCCTTAATGCAAAGGATCAGACTATAAGATAAATGTAGGTGTTGGTATACAGTACTAAAGCCAGAAAGGATACATAACTATGCAGTAAAATGTCTGTACATGTGTGGCATGTCTCATTAAATGCACGTGTTGTGTATTTATGTAAATGTGTATGAATTCAGTGTATATATATATACATGTGTACAGGGTACGTGGCAATGTAGTGTAAAAATGCATGTATATATATATATATACACGGGGAAATCTATGCACATGGACAAACAGTACACATATATACACATCAATGTCAGTGTGTTATCACATGTGTGCAATGTGTATATATATATATATGTGTGTGGTATGTCTGTCCAGTGTATGAATACATGTGTGCAGTATGTGTATACGTGTGCTCTGAATGTCCAGTGTATGAATACATGTGTGCAGTACATGTATACGTGTGCTTTGTCTGTCCAGTGTATGAATACATGTGTGCAATACATATATACGTGTGCTCTGTCCAGTGTATGAATAAATGTGTGCAGTACATATATATGTTTGCTGTGTCAGTCCAGTGTATAAAAAACGTGTGCAGTATGTATATGTGTGTGTTGCATCAGTCCAGTTTACATGAGTATTTTCACATGGCATATAGTGACACATACCTGTGCACGCTACTATACACCTGATGTGGGAAGCTATATCTAGTAGCAGAAACTTCACACAGCGCTCTCATTGACTTTCACGTTCCCTGGCACATAAGTGCTGAAAAGAAGTTACATATCACTTCTTTCTCCCGGTTCTTAGTACATGTTGGGGAGTATGCTGTAAAATCTCACACTGGTGGCCATTGGACACATGTGGCCCTGCTCCAAGTGTGGCCCCAGCTAAGTGTGAATTAATACCAGACTATGTGGCCCCATGGAACTCCTTCCCTCTGGAACTGACCCACTCTATTTCTCATTCACAGGTATGTCTCTACTACAAAAGTCTAACTCCCATCGTCCTTGCTGTATGTCTCTACTATCAAAAGTCTAACTCCCATCGTCCATTGCTGTATGTCTCTACTATCAAAAGTCTAACTTCCATCGTCCATTGCTGTATTTTCTCTACTATCAAAGTCTAAACTCCCATCGTCCATTGCTGTATGTCTCTACTTTTCAAAAGTCTAACTCCCATCATCCATTGCTGTATGTCTCTGCTATCAATAAGTCTAACTCCCATCGCCCATTGCTGTATGTCTCTACTATCAAAAGTCTAAACTCCCATCGTCCATTGCTGTATGTCTCTACTATCAAAAGTTCTAACTCCATCGTCCATTGCTGTATGTCTCTACTATCAAAGTCTAACTCCCATCATCCATTGCTGTATGTCTCTATATCAAAAGGGTCTATACCCATCATCCATTGCTGTATGTCTCTACTATCAAAAGTCTAACTCCCATCGCCCATTGCTGTATGTTTTTCATTGTGTAGTACTAAAATTTCCCTTTGCTGTGCATTGCTGTATGCCTCTTTGATGTGTATCTCCAGTGTACCATATCTGTTATCATAACGCCATCTCCTATACCCCCATCCAGCTGTGTCCATGGAGCCTTTGTAATTCCCCCTGTAATCTTGTTTCCTATTCCCCCCCCCCACCCCCCACTCTGCTAATTAGGCAACACAAACCCCTCCCACTTCTTGTTCACCTCTGTTTTGTTCTGTTTGGGATCAAGCTTAGTATATAGTCACTCACACTGGTGGCCATTGGACACATAGGGCCCTGCTCCAAGTGTGGCCCCAGCTAAGTGTAAATTTAAATACCCAAAATTTAAAAACCAGGATTGAAAAAGGGATTGCAAGGTAACATCTACACTTTCTCTCCCACTAATAGCCTGCTAACCTGTCTAATACTATGCTTTTCTTTTCCCCCATTATCACCAATCTCCACTCTCCTCACGCTTATTTGCTTATCCCCATACTCCCTCTCCTGGATAATGGGCTCTTCATCTCCCCCGCATTCTACCCTCTCACCTGCCTGCAGCCCCCAAACCCTCTTCCCCATGTTATTGCCCTCCCGTACCAAACAAACCCTGCCAAACTACAGTCTTTCCTACTCCCACCTGCTACCTCTCATCACTGCCCTTCTGGCTTCTGGGGACATATCCCTCAACCCAGGGCCACCACAGCCCCAATTCCCACCATCTTTCTCTCCCGATTTGGACAGATTCACCACTACAAATTCCGTTAACCCCTTAAACCAAAGCACATCCCTCTCCCCAATGCTCCCCCCATCCCTCTCCTTGGAGTCTCTGGAATGCACAGTCTTTTATGTAATAAACTTTCCTACATACATGACTTGTTCATCTCACGAAAACTTACTTTCCTTTGGGTTCTGACTGAAACCTGGCTAAACCCCCCTGACCGGTCTCCCTGCCGCACTCTCTTTTAGCGGCCTCCAACTTACCCACACTCCTCGCCCCGGTAACAAGCATGGCGGAGGCGTCGGCCTCCTCCTGTCTGACACCTGTTCCTTTGTCCCCACTCCACCTCTGCCTTCCCTCACACTCTCCTCTTTTGAGGTGCACTCTGTCCGCATCTACGCCCCCTCCAACCTCCAAGTGGCTGTTATCTACCGACCCCCAGGCCCTGTCAGCACCTTTCTCGACCACTTTTCTTCCTGGCTTCCCCAATTTCTTTCCAATGACATCCCCACTACATCATGGGAGATTTCAATACCCCAATCGACAACCCCCCTGCTTCCAACAAACTCCTTTCACTTGCTCCTCCTTCGACCTCTCCCAGTGGACCTCAGGAGCCACTCATAAAAGATGGACACAACTGGACCTCATCTTCACCCGCCTCTGCCCCTATCTGACCTCTCAAACTCCCCCCTCCCATATCTGACCAAACTGCTTACCTTCTCCACCATCTCCACCCCACCTGCTCCTCCTTTTCTCATATCCAGTACGACCCCCCAGGAACCTACAAAACCTCAAAACCCTCCCTTCTCTCTGACTCTCTTGCACCTCTTTCCATATCTCCTCATTTAATGACCCGACGCAGCCACCACTTTCTACAAAACCCCACAATCACCACCACCCTGACTCAGTCGCTCCTCTCACACACAACAGAACCCGCAAAGTCAACAGACAACCCTGGCACACAGACTCCACTAAACAACTGAGGCGTGCTTCCAGAATTGCAGAATGCCGCTGGGAAAAAAACTCGCTCCACCGATGACTTTGCCTCATACAAACAATCACTACATACATTTAAATCTGCCTCACCCTTTGCCAAACAGGACTATTTCACCAAAACCCCATATCCTCCCTGTCCCACAACCCCAGACAATTATTCAAAACCTTTAACTTCTCCTCCGCCCACCAGCACCTCCTCCCCCCTCCCCTTTCAGCAGACAACTTTGCCATTCACTTCCTCCAGAAGATCAACCACATCAGAGAAAGCTTTAGCCCGCAGTCCCCACCACCCTCCTCTACTCTTGAAAACTGCTCTTCCCCCTTAACCTGCTTCCCCACTGTACTCATGACAACCTCTCCTCTCTACTGTTTCCAAATCCAACCCTCCCCTACTTGTAGTCTGGACCCACTGCCACCCCCACCTCATCCCAGACCCAGTGCTTCTAATTTTTTCCACCCCACCCATCTCTTCAACCTATCACTAACCTCTGGCATCTTCCCTTCCACCTTTAAACATGCTACTATCACGCCAATCCTTAAAAAAAACAACCCTTGACCCCTCCTCTCTGTCCAACTATCGCCCATCTCACTGCTCCCTTTTGCTTCCAAACTCCTCGAGCAGCACGTCTATCTTCAGCTGTCCTCCCACCTCTCCTCCAACTCTCTCCTTGACCCACTACAATTGGTTTCCGACCACACCCTCCTACCGAAACTGCCCTCACCATAGTCACCAACAACCTAGCAACTGCCAAAGCCTCACACCACTACTCTGTGCTCCTCCTCTTAGTCCTGTCCTCTGCCTTTGACACTGTCGACCATTCCCTCCTGCTACAAATCCTCTCCTCCCTCGGCATCACGGACTTGGCCCTTTTCCCGGGTCTCCTCGTACCTCACGACTGGAAATTTCTGTGTCTCTCATTCTCGCTCCACCTCCTCCCCCTGGCCACTCCTGTTGGTGTCCCCCAGGGGTCAGTCCCGGGTCCCTTCTACTCTTCTCTTTTACACTCTTGGCCTGGTCAGCTCATAGCCTCACACGGCTTTCATTACCACCTGTATGCTAACGATACCCCAAATCTAAATCTCCGGCCCAGATGTCACCTCTCTACTCTCCCAGATCCCTGACTGTCTGTCCTCCATTTCCTCCTTCTTCTCCTCACGTCTCCTAAAACTAAATGTGGAGAAAACAGAACTAATCATCTTTCCACCATCCAACTCTACCTTTGCCCCTGTTCTCTCTATCCCCAGTCAACGGCTGTACACTCTCACCTGTTCCGCAAGTCCGCTTTGCCTTGGGTAATCCTCGACTCCGCTCTATCTTTCAAAAACCCCACATCCTTAAACCTCACCTCTGCCTTTCGCCTCCACCTGAAAAACATCTCTCGCATCCGCTCATTCCTCAACTATGACACTACAAAAATGCTGGTCCATGCCTTGTCATCTCTCGCCTAGACTACTGCAACATCCTTCTCTGTGGCCTCCCATCTAGCACCTCTTGCCCCCTTCCCAAAAAATTTTTCAACTCTGCCTTTCCCCTCTTATCCAAACCCCTCTCCCCGCTACTCCTCTGCCCCTCCCCTCTGTCAATCTCTTCAATGGCTCCCCCTTGCCCAGCGAATTAATTTCAAGTTGCTAACTATGACCTACAAGGCTCTCCATAACCTCTCCCCTTTCCCTACATCTCTGCCCTAATTTCCAAAAATCTCCCCCCACGCAATCTCCGCTCCTCACAGGACCTTCCCTCTGCTCTCCCCTTAAACAGCTCCTCACACAACCCTCTCCAAGACTTCTCCCTTGCTTTTACCCACACTCTGGAACTCACTGCCCCAACACATCAGACTCTCCTCCACTTTTACCAGCTTCAAAAGCAACCTGAAACCCATTTCTTCAGGCTTGCCTATAACCTACAATAACCCTGCTGTCACTACACCCTCCACATACATGTCTGCCCCTCACCTTCTGTCTCTTTCCCCCTCCTTGTAGATTGCGGGTAGGGTCCTCTCTCCCTCTGTCGTGCCAATTGTCATTCATCAATTATCACTGTACTTGTTTGACTTATGTTGTGTATGTAACTCCCTCGAATGTACAGCGCCCTGGAACCAATGGCGCTTTAAAATAAATAATAATAATAACAATAATAATAACAAAAATCATAGCATTCATAGAGTGCTATGATTTTACCATATTTGCAGGCACCTTATTATTCAGTCACTATGTGGTGGTGATATATGTTCATGGTGTGGCGGTATTTTACAGTCACTGGTGGTGATATGTGGTCATGTTGCGGTGGTATTCATCTTGGTAGGATTATTGGTAATGTTAGTCTTATGATTCTGGTTTTGTTTATCTGTGTTAATTGTATGAGTATAATATAGTAGTTTTATACATAGAACTTTGTGTTATTGCTTTTTATATATTCAAGCACTGGTAAATGATGGTGTAATGTGTCGCCTCATAGCACAGCATGTTAATGGGGGTAATGGTGGTAATGGTGGCAGGGGAGGGGGGCAAAATTTCTTCACTCCGCCCTGAGTGCAATTTAGCCTAGGAACAGCCCTGCTTGTACGTTTCCTGCCTTGACCTTCTGCTTGCATCCTACACCACATCTGCATGGCAGCAGTCACTATGAATGGCATTGTTGGGTGTAATGACCTAGAAGTTCCCTGAAGTGGAGTCCAAGCCCACTTGCGGGGGTTGAGGGTGAAGATGAGGGGTTCCTTAGTCTCTGCTTCTTGAAGTGGCCTTACACAAAATTCATAGCTGGTACAGAGGATCTACTTCTGCTCATGGCAATGCCATTGCTGAAAGGGCAAGTAAGTAGATGGACAAGTTGATTTATTTATTTATTTATTATTTTAAAGGAGCTTAACAACAGTATCATGTGATGTGCTTTACATATAAGTATCCTTTTGCCAAATAAGAAAATTCTGCCAAATATGAATCTGAATGGCCAGTAATGTTTTGTCTATGTGATTAATCAATTAACACTTCCAGTATTTCATTGGTTCTAGTATGTAAGGGGTGTACCCCAGGTTTTTTCTAATAAAAAAAGAATCCTGGTGATTCCTTTTAAATACCCATTTTAAGGCTGTGTCTTCTGCCTCTCCTCATTTGGGTGGGGTCCTAGTCAGTAAAGGTTTCCTTTTCTCTATGGGGGAAATTTACACAAATAAGTAATTTAAATCCCACATGTAGTAAAAGATTGTGCTTTGAGGCACAAAGACATACCCCAAAGAAAGATTAATCCCCATTGAGAGAGGCATTCCCCAAAGCAAGATTACTGCCCTAGTGTGAGATTAATACCCCAGGGACAGAGTTGTACCCCAAGGCGAGATTACTACCCCAAAGTAAGATTAATATCCCAGGGATAGAGGTGTATCCCAAGGTGAGATTAGAAGGTTTTAATTAATGAATAACTGTACCTGGTTTGATGACAGGTTAACCTGGGGTGTGGCATTTAAGAAATGTGAAGGTCTTCCCCCTGAGTTTTGAACTTTAATCTGGAGGATTCCAAGGTCATAGTCCAATTTGAAAGAGAATGATCAGCCATGATCAGACTTACAGTATCTCACAAAAGTGAGTACACCCATCACATTTTTGTAAGTATTGTATTACATCTTTTCATGGGACAACACTGAAGATATACAGACACTTTAATACAATATAAAGTAGTTAGTGTACAGTTTGTTTAACAGTGTAAATTTGTTGTGCCCTCAAAATAACTCTATATATAGCTATCAATGTCTAAATTTGTCCATTTTTGGAATAATGAAACCCTTGTAATAACATTCTGGCAAGGCCTCGAAGCTAGAATCAAAGACGAGCTTACCGGTCAAGATCTCGCTTCCTCTTTGGATGAACTTATTCATATAGCTACAAAAATAGACATCCATTTTGCAAAGAGACAACAGGAGATTCGGCAACATTTTGTAACCATCCGACCTCACCGACTTCCTCGACTTGCTCTGGTGTTTCAAAGACCTCCACTTCCTCCACCAATGGTTTTGCAAGAAAGAGCCCACCTGACTGAGCAAGAATGTGCCCACCAATGCCAGCTGAACCTCTGCTGCTACTGCAGCAGTACCAAGCATTTCTTTAAGGACTGCCTATTGCCTCTGGGAAACTCCCACACCACGGCTTTGTGAGAAAAGCGTCCCTAGGTGTGAATATTACCTCTCCACGTCTGACCATGTCAGTCCTATTACCTTAGTCTGATACCTCCTCTCAAGCTACAGCTTTCTTAGATTCTTGTTCGGCTGTGAATTTTGTTAATGCTTTTTTGATTTCCAAGTATCGTCTCCCTGTAGTCCGTCTGGACAAAACCATTTCTTATCTCGGCCATTAATGGAGAATGCCTGAGAGACTCCATTTGGTTTCTTACCAAGCCCCTGACACTTCAAGTGGAGGCGTTACATAAAGAGAAGATGGAATTCCATGTGTTGCCTCATAACTTTTCTGAAGTTCTTCTGTGACTTGATTACAGAGCTACGCTCCCATGCTCAACTGGGTGAGGTCACACACTGGGTACAAGACTGCCATTCCCGCTGTATGGCACCTCATCTGGTGAGTGCCACTTTGCCACTGACGCTTCCCACTCCACTTTCTGGTCTCCAATCACCACACCAGGAATTCGCTGATGTCTTCTGTGAGAAGCAAACAGAGACTTTTCCACCTCATTGGGCCTATGATTTTCCAATAGACCTCCTGCCTGAGACACAAAGTGTGAGGGCCCTGCTCACAAGAGCTTACAATCTATGTTAAAGAAAATTTACAGAAAGGCTTCATCTGCAAGTTCTCCTCTCGAGCTGGCACCAGGTTCTTCTTCTAGGAAAATAAATCAGGTTCTATTTGCCCTTGTATTGACTAAAGGGGTCTCAAAAAGATACCTGTCAAAAACCATCTTATTAGATTTCATTAACAAGATCTTCAGAGACCTCCTTTATGTCTGTGTCATGGCATATCTTGATGATATCTTGATCAACTCGTCTAATCTTGAAAATCATTTGGGACCATGTTTGCTTGGTTCTAAGACGCTTTCTTAGCAATCATCTCTCCGCCAAACTTGAAAAGTGTGTCTTTGAACAGACTAGCCAACCCTTCCTCAGCTACATCATCTCAGACAAGATTTTTCAAATGGATCCTACCAAATTGACTGATGTCCTTAAATGGCCACAACCAGTCAGACTTCTGGCCATACAAGGCTTCTTTTGATTCGTGGACTACTACCGTCAATTAATTTTTCATTTCTCTGCCTATTGTGGCTCTTACCAAAAAGAACAGAAACCCCAAACTCTGGCCACCAGAAGCTGAAAAAGCATTCACCTGTCTGAAATCTACGTTTTCCTCAGCACTTATCTAGTGTTCCCTGGACCCTGAAAAATCCTTCTACCTTCAGGTACACGCCTCATCGTTGGGAGTCGAAATTGCCTTTAGGAGTTTTCTGTGTCAGGACAAGACCATCACCTGCAGGTTTTTGTCCAAGTATAATGAAATTACTATTCGAGAATTGCTGGCCATTAAATTGGCCTTAGAACAATGGCACCATCTACTTGAAAAGGCTTGTCATCCAATAAACATTTATATGAATTACAAGGAACTCCTGTATCTTTATACAGCTAGGTGGTCCCTCTTCTGCTCTCGTTTTGATTGTTTGTTACATTTCAGACTGGTGGACAAAAACATCAAGGCCGATGCTCTCTCTAGTTCTTCTGATATTGTTGCCCTGACTCGGCACCTCAGCATATCATTCCATCTGAACATCTGATCACTGCAGCTCCCACTGATTTCAAATGTATACCTATAGGGAAGAACTTTGTACGTACTGCCTTAAGAAAAATAATCTTGAAGCAGGGACATAGTTCTATGCTGGCGGGTCATCCTGGAATCCAGAAATCTTTATTACTTAACATTATTGGTGGCCTAATCTTGTTCAAACTGTCTAGGTATAAGACTTTCAATTAGAGCTCCCCTTTCATTTCAAATAGTGTTCTTAAAAAACAAAGAAGGTCTTAAACCTAGACAGTTTTCATACATGTTCCTCTTTGTTCTCTCTTGTGCCACTTGTGCCCGCCACAAAACCTCTCATCCCAAAACTGCTGGTTTACTTCAGCCTTTGCCTATTTCAGAGCGACCCTGGACCCATATCGCTATGGACTTAATTACAGACTTATCACCATCCTCTAATAATACTGTCATTTGGGTGCTCAAAGATTGATTCTCTAAAATGTCTAATTTTGTGCCTCTGCCTGGTCTAACCTCAGCTCCCCAACTTGCCTTCCATTTCTTTCAGCAACTTTTTTTGCCTCAATACATATTGAGCCAGACCAAGGTGTCCAACTCATGTCAAAATTCTGGCATGCCCTTTTCTTCCACATACCACCCTCAAACTAATTGCCAAGTCAAAAGGGTGAATCAAGTCCTGGGAAACTATGTGTGCCATTTTGTCTCTGCTTGTCAAGATAACTGGGCTGATCTCCTACCAAAGACCGTGTTCTCCTACAATCATCTCGACTTGGATTCAGTAGGAGCTCCCCCATTTCTCATTGTTTATGGTCTACATCCTCATTCTCTGCTTCCTCTATCTGCCTCATCGGATGTTCCGTTGGTAGATACCCAACTCCAAGGCATTACTATGATTTGGCAAGAAGCCTGATGGTTACTTCAGCTGGCATCGTCACGCACTAAGGCGCAGACGGATAAAAAATGGAGGTCCCCTCCAATCTTCTCTTCAGTGGATATAGTCTGGTTGTCAGCTAAGTATGTCTGTCTGAAAATCCCCAGCCTCAAGTGTTCACGATTCCTGGTGTCAACAAACTTTGCTTGCCTCCATCAATGTGCATCCTGAACTCCTTCCATGTCTTGTTTCTTAAACCTATGGTCCTCAACTGCTTCTCCCAAAAAGTCATGTCTCCACCTACTGAAGCTGGTGATACTTTTGAAGTTAAAGAGATCCTTGCCAAGAAGACTATTAGGGGGAAGCAGTATTATCTAGTTGACTGAGGGGGTTCATGCCAGAAGAGAAATTCTGGGAGTCAGAGGGCAAGGTGGTTGCTCCTGAGCTGATACAAAAGTTCGGACTTTCTTGGAAGATGGGGAGGCCTAAGGTGGGTTATTGTCTGCTGTCATGTGCGTGTGCGTCCCCTGTCTTGGACCATGAGTACTCACTTCTCCCTGCTCTGCTGTGCTCCTCTGCTGTGTGTCGGTGCACTCGTACCTGCTCCCTAGGGTGAGCAGGCACTGGCTCTGAAATTTAAAGGGCCATTGCACTGGTGATTGGTTAATCACTGGTTGCCGATCCTATATCTTGTTTGCCTCTCCCTGTTTGCCTTGCCAGTTTGTTGGTGTGTATCATGAGAGACTTTAGTGTGTTATTGTGTTCCTCAATGAACTGACCCTATTGCTTGAATTCTAATCTCGTTTGTCTGCCGCCTGCCCTGACCTTATTGCCCGGACTTGACTATGGCTCTGTCTGACCCTTTGAACCACTTTGCAACCTGGCCACAACCGCAAGCAAGTTGCGTCAGGGGTATCGATCTGGGAGTTTCCCGCTGCACAACCGGCCTTGAGGCTTCTTCGACTACGCTTCCTGACGTGGTTTATACCACCACTTGTGGTGGTTTAGTGCATCCATGCCTCGGATACCCTTTACATAAGGCCATAATTTGAATCTGGCTATCCATCACCAGCAACAACGCTAAAATGTCTTTCTTTCTGAGTACATCCTCATAGGCTAATGAAAAAAATATTAGAACAAATATTAGTTATTTTTTTCCTGTAGGCAAAGATAGTCACATTGGGGGATAAAGCAAAATTTCTCATTGAACAATGCGTCCTTCTGCACCTACTGCATTCATAGGGGAAGATTTTTGGCTACAACTACGTGCAACGTGTAACATCCATATGTGAGTATCTATTTGTAGTAGAAGAGAATGAAGTTGCTACAGTTTTAAATGTTAAAAGAGGTGGAAGGGTGCCAGGGCCAGATGGCATCCAGGTCCCAGCTGATATTTCAAAAGGGAAAAGTGAAATTCTTTTCAAGATTCCTGCTAACCTTTCAGATGAAGAGCGAGCTGGGATCTAACCACATTGACATTAAATGGGTCACCCCCACTGGCAGCATACAAACGGAGAACACTTCAGTTCTTATAGCATGGGGATCCCCCCGCTCATGTAAATAATGCAAATATCCATGTCATGTGGAAGACTGCTGCAAAAAGAATAGATTAAAACATTGGCATCAAATCTTTTTAATTGAGAATATTTATTAGAAATGCAATTTTTAACCCTTCACATGGATTTAAGAAAGTGTTTATAATTTTTTAGAAATATTTTTAGCATGAAATATTATTGCTACTGCCTGAATATTTAAGTAATTTTACCTATAGGAGTTTACATCTTGCAGTCAAGCAGATGATGGGACAGCAGCAGGGAAAGTGTGCTGGTCTTTTGGGGGCCAGTGATCTGTCTATCTGCTGTCAATATGTTATTGAGAGCATGAGGTATGTATTGAAGGCAGTTTCATGATTTGGATGACTATATAAATTCTGTAACAAATCTTTCAAAGGCATGATGGCAGTGACCTGTCCACTTAACCCTGGTTCATATTTGTGTCTAAGATTGCAAAGGTAGAACCAGACCCATTCACAATGGACAGCAATGGCACCCAAAAGACCCATTTGACTACAATGGGGACTGTCAGGTTTCCCCTGCGGTGTCTGTAGTTTTAATGGAAAAAATAGCACAGCATGAAGCTCTATTTTTTCCAGTTTTTCGCTATGGAATCCTTAACTAAGGTTCAGAATAGAACTTCCAACCCAGATGTGAACCAGGCCTTATATGATTGTGTTAATGAGGACAGGGCAAAGTCTTAATGGAGCAAACTAATATTTTGAACAGGACAAAAACTTTGTAATAAATCAAAAAAAGGAATTATGGCAACAACAGAAGAGGAGGGTGCTAATATCATGTGAGGCAGTAACCTGCCCTAAAATATTTTTCCTAGAAAGGTTCAGTTAATATAAAAGCAGTGTAGTGATTTGGCCAGGGACAGAACATTTATAACAAATAATTTTACAGGCATAATAGCAGCAGAAGAGAAATGTGTTCATTTTGTAAGTGGCAGTGACTAGTGTTGAGCGATTATTATCGACAAAGTTGAAATCGGCACAGTTTTTATGTTGATCGAAATTTTTAGATCATGCGATAATTTAGGTTAAAATCTGTGCATCATCTAATTAAGATCGCGCCATTTTCGGCGCTTCCCTGTCATTTTGGCGCCAGCAAATCAGCTTACAGAATAGAACAGGGTGAGATGTGTGTGCGACGTCATGACTGGGATGTGTATGGTTGCGATTGGCTGGAAAAATCACATGACCTTGTTTTACATAGAACAGCCCTCCCTGTTCAGCCTCAGTGTCCTCTCAGCGTCTCATAGCAGTAGGACGTGCGCTCTGCTTTGTGTCCAAACAGCTCAGCGAAATTAATCTATTTCTTCACAAAAGAAAGCTCTAACTGTTAGCTGTGATCTTTACAACTTAGTTAGATTAGAGATTGGAAGATTTTATGTAGTTAGGTAGAGAATTTTAAAGGAGCATCTACCGCTGTAAAGTCACGGGGGGAGCGGAGGGGGGGCCCCCGCGGGCGAACACAGACAAGATCTATAAAGAATACTGGATAAAGTTCACCAAGACTTAGTGTAGACATTTCACTGCAATAGCTTTATTATTAACAGTTTTCTATTGAAATATTTCCTGGATATTGGGCAGCCTGAACTTATCAGTATACATTTCAGATAGGTGTTCTTTTTCAATTTTGCCCATTCCACCTTTGTTGATATATCCACCTTGCAGTTAAATTAGCATCCAGCAATTTTGTAGTCAGCACAGGTTGATAGGTGCCAAAAAATACCTTTTATTATCCGAATACATTACAGATACGTGTTTTTTGCACTTTTGCCCAGTTTCCCGATTTGTTGATAGAGCCACCTTGCAGTTAAATTTGAATCCAACAATTGGGTAGTTACCACAGGTGAATTGATAGGTGCCAAAAAATACCTTTTATTATCAAAATACATTTCAGATACGTGTTTTTTGCACTTTGCACAGTCCAGATTTGTTGATAGAGCCACCTTGCAGTTAAATTTGAATCCAGCAATTGTGTAGTTACCACAGGTGAATTGATAGGTCCCAAAAAAACCTTTTATTATCCGAATACATTACAGATACGTAATTTTTTACTTTGGCGCACTAAAGCTTTCTTCATTGAGGCACCTTGCACTTAAATGTAATACTGCAATTTTGCAGTCACCACGGTGAATTGATAGGGGACAAAAAATACCTTTTATTATCCGAATACATAACAGATACGTGTTTTTTGACTTTGGCGCACTACAGCTTTGTTCATTGAGGCACCTTGCACTTAAATGTGAATACAGCAATTTTGTAGTCACCACAGGTGAATTGTAAGGTGCAAGAAATACCTTTTAATATCCGAAATGAGGCTTCTAAGTGCATTTCTCCTCACAATTTTTTAGTGGCTGAGAAGTCATATTTATAAATTTTTTGAGGTCATGTTGCTGTGAGATACAGCAATAATCATGGTCCTTTGGAAAAGAAATGTGGCTTCTAAGTGGCATTTCTCCCTCACAATTTTTAACAGTGGCTGAGAAGTCATTTTTATAATTTTTGGGGTCATACTGCTTTGAAATGCAGCAATACTACGGGTCCTATTAAAAAAATGTTGTTTCTAACAGACATTTGTTCTTCACAATTGTCCAAGTGGCTCAAGGGTCATGCTTTGAATTTTGGGGCATTTGCTGTACATGCAGCTATATACAGTCCTATTATAAAAAATGTTGTTTCTAACAGACATTTGTTCTTCACAATTGTCAAGAGTGGCTCAAGGGTGATGGTGCTGTCAGAAACAGGAATAGGTAGGACACTGTTAATGGACACATATTGCAAAATGACTTGTTTTTGCAAGATCTTTACCATAGCTATCAATCCCTGTATTTAGACAACCCATTTAATACAATTAGAAAAAGAGAAACAAAGACATGGTGGGATTCCATCCTATTTTACAAATGTGTTTTCTAGAATTAAACTACTAAATAAATTGCATGTACAAAATAGCTGGTAAAAAAATTCCTCTGAATTGTACAAGGGAGGTACAGGAAAACTTGACCAAATGTAGGTTATTCAGAGGACATGGAGTATGGAGCACGGACAGAGAACAAAGTACAGAGATAATTTCCTCCAGCACGTTGAGTAAAATGAGAAAAAGAATGCCAAGAAAAAGGGCTCCTGGGTGGAACAGGAGCGTTAACCACCAGTATTTCCAAGTGAAGCTCAATTGGTCCTCACTCATACGGAGGGGAAAGGCGCTACCACAGGACAGGGACAGTAAAATGTCCAGTGAAACTAAAATGGTGGTGAAAGACTCTTTTTCCGGCATTTAATCTTGGGTCATCAGGTTTGGGGCTCATGCTGTGGCCAGGACAGTATAGTCAATTCCAGTGAAACAAAATGGTTGTTTCAATTAATCCTTTTTCCGGACCTTTTTAATCTGGTGTCATGCAGGTTTGGGGCTCATGCTGTGGCCCAGGACAGGTATAGTCAATGTCCAGTGAAACTAAAATGGTGGTTGAAAGACTCCTTTTCCCAGCACTTTTTAATCTGTGGGTCAGACAGGTTTAATGGTCATACT
The DNA here is from genome assembly GCA_025379985.1 of Phyllomedusa bahiana. Taxonomy (NCBI): domain Eukaryota; kingdom Metazoa; phylum Chordata; class Amphibia; order Anura; family Hylidae; genus Phyllomedusa; species Phyllomedusa bahiana. The sequence goes on along the minus strand of JAODAL010001576.1, from coordinate 32,819 downwards.
GCGGTACAGGACAGGTATAGTTAATGTCCAGTTCAACTAAAATGGTGGTTGAAAGACTCCTTTTTCCGCACTTTTTAAATCTTGGGTCATGCAGCTTTGGGGCTCATGCTGCGTTCCAGGCCAGGGATATTCAATGTCCAGTTCAAGTACAATGATGGTTCAAATCATACTGCCTTCTGGCACTTTTTAATTTGTGGGTCATGCAGGTTTAAGGCTCATGCTGTGGTGCAAGACAGGGATAGTGAATGGTGTGTATTTTTTTTTCTGTGGCTTTTATAACCTAAGTGTGTTGCCTAAGATGTAGCACGTATCCATTTGACTGTTGTGGATGTTAATTCCAGCTTCTCCAGCCCTGTTTGGGTGTAAGAATGAAGGTGTTGTTGCTCTCCCATAGAATTTAATGGTCATCGATCATAATCTATCGACTATCGACTATCTTGTCGATGATGGCCGACTATCGACCATCGACCGATGTCGATGGCCAACGTAATCGCTCAAAACTAGCAGTGACTTGTCAACTCATGTAATTTCATCAGTGACATTAGCAGGGACATGGTTCCATATGACTGAAGCAGAGTCCTAACTTTGTTGGGGTATAAAAACTCGGTCATGAATTAAGCATAGGATTGAGGAAAACATCATCATCATCATCGGTCTCTCAAAATATCAATTACTCCCATCAAGATTATTTATGTTTTCTAAAATCGCTGAGGAGTCCAATCCTCACAGATTTTTGGACTGTGGAAGCAAGCGGTTCCATTTGGGAGTTGCTTTATCAAATCTGGGTTCTTCTCCCTCTCCTTTTATTGTTGCCTTTAGTCTACCCTGTTGGGGAGATGATCGATTCTGAAACTCACAGCTGCTTGATGGGTACTGCAGCACAATAGTGGACGATCTGTGGCCAGAGTTTCCTGTTTAGCCATGTCGGTTTGGCCCTTTTTTAAGATAGGCCTTAATAGTGACTTGAATCAGTTGCCCTGGCCACATCTGGTAGTCTGGCCTAAGTACTGTTTGGAGTAAAGAACTTCTCTGTTGATATGGATGTTAGGCATTCTGATGCCGTTTTACAAGACCATAGTTTTGATACTGGTCATGTTTGCTTCAGTAAGGACGCTAGAGTTGGTACGGCGATCCTCCCAGTTGATATGCATAATCTTTTGTAGGCAGCCTTGATGGAATCTCTAAAGAGTCTTCAGATGGCAATGGTTTATAACCAAGGTCTCAATGGCTCTGGCTCTGCAGACCATTAGTTTGTTTTCCTTCTTAAGGTCATAGTCATCGAAACCTGGCACTGCACTTTCCTGAAAGATATGCTGATAACTGGTGTGGTGCTGAATGTCTTCCTCAATGGTTGCCTTATGGGATAGGTGGCTGCCAAGCTAGGAGAAGTCCCTGACAACTTCAAGAGTTTCTCCAGCAGTACTGATCTTGTGGGAGGCAATGACCTTACCACTCATGTCATGTCAGTTTGGTGTGGACAGCTCTGCAAACCGGTATCATATTGAACATAAGGCAAGCAGTGTCGGACTGGGGTACATAGGGCCCACAGGTGGAGTTGATTCTAGGGCCCCACCGGTGGAGTTTATTTTAGGGCACCACTCCACAGCTATTGTAAATTACTTTACATGACTCCTCTGCTTTGCTTCTTGCTTTGTAACTTTCTTTGTCTGCTTTTTTGCATCTTCTGAGGATGTATATGCAGTTAAATAACAACTCCAGGTCTTCCATGCTCAGGGGCCCACATGGGGTTTCCCCTATACCCCTGTGGGCCAGTCCGAGTCTGTTAGCAAGAGTTAATTAAATGAAAGCAACTTATTAAAATAGAAATAGAGATTGAGTGTGTTTGCTTTAGTATATAGGTGCTGGTTGTTTGTATGTACCTCCACTGAATATTATAAACTAAAATATATTAATTAATACTGTTTCCAAGGGGAAAATACTTTAAGTTTGTGTGCAACGTATAATTACCCTCGTTATGTTTAGTGCTACTTGTCAACATTTTGTTGGTAGAACACCATTTTTATTGAAAACTGTACCATCTGACACTATGTTACATTAATGAAAGTAATGGTATCCACTGCTGTGTTTTAATGGCCACTGGGCAGCGGAGCTGTGACCTCTGTGACCCCTATAATTACACTACTGTTAGTGATACTGTATTAAAACATTTTATTTTTGCTCTTTATGCATTGAATTTTTAGTATAATTGTTCCTATACCCAACAGCCAATGTGAATATGCAGAGTTGAAGTGTAAAGCATGGAGGAGTAACAAATCTAAAGTCTTATCCTCTGATGAAAGATTGCAAATTAATCTTTTTGAGCTGTTAGGTTCTTCTTCTTTCATTATACTTACATCTTTCCATTACATTTCCTTTCTTGTCTTGAAAAAGCTACTGTATAATTACTGTTAGTGAACACATGGTTTTTATTAACATATACAATCAAAAGAAAAAGAAAGCACCCATTGGAATTCTATGGTTTTGAGTATCATGTCACAATTAGAGATGAGCGAATTTCTCAAAAATTCGGTTCGGTCACTTCGCCGAATTTCCCGACAAAAATAAACTCGGTCCAAATTACTTCGGGATGAATCGCATTAAAAAACAGCTATTTCCAGGCTGCACAGAGCCTGCAGGGTGCTGTAGAACGTTGTGCCATGCTTAAATATGCAGAGGGAGCTTGGTTTGGTCTTCATACAATGTTGTGTTTTAGTATGACAAGCACATGACTGCCGCCGCTCTTAGAATCGCTTCACTATAAAATTCCCTGGGCACTTAAGAGGGCAAAACTGACCAAAAAACTCAAGCGGGAATGTTGCCTGATAAAGTCATGCCAGCAAAAGCTGGAAAAAAACAAGCTGAGAGCTCAGGTGGCAACATTAGTGACAGAGTGTGGAGGTGACGGCGGCAGCCACAGCAGCATGAGGTCAGACAGTGGCACAATGACATTCTGGAGGTGGCAAAACAGTAATAGGCCACAGAGTGGCACAATGACACAGTGTGGAGGTTACGGCAGCAGCCACAGCAGCAACATGAGGTCAGACAGTGGCACAATGACATTCTGGAGGTGGCAAAAACAGGAGTAGGCCACAGAGTGGCACAATGACAGAGAGCGGAGGTGACGGCGGCAGCAGCATGAGGTCAGACAGTGGCACAATGACATCCTGGAGGTGGCAAAAACAGGAGTAGGCCACAGAGTGGCACAATGAAAATTGAGTGGAAAAGGGTAGGAAAGTACAGCAAGCAGCCCACAGCAGCCGCATGAGGTCAGACAGTGGCTCAAAGACATTCTGGAGGTGGCAAAACAGGAGTAGCCACAGAGTGGCACAATGACACAGTGTGGGGTCACGGCAGCAGCAGAAATGAGGTCAGAGAGTGGAAACAATGACATTCGGGAGGTCCCTTAGGGGGCAAAAACGGGGTAGTAGGCCAAAGGGAAGTGGCACAATGACAGGGGGGAAAAAGGGGTAGGAGGAATGACACGGTGCGAGCACCCAAGCATGAGGTCAGACAGTGGCACAAGGGCATTCTGGAGGTGGCAAAAACAGGAGAAAGCACAGAGTGGCACAATGACACAGTGTGTGGGTTTTACGGCAGCAGCCACAGCAGCAGCATGAGGTTCAAACAGGGGCACAATGACAATCTGGAGGTGGCAAAAACAGGAGTAGGCCACAGAGTGGCACAATGACACATTGTGTAGGTTACAGCAGCAGCCACAGCTGCATGAGGTCAGACAGTGGCACAAGGAAATTCTGGAGGTGGCCAAAACAGGAGTAGGCCACAGAGGGGCACAATGACACGGTGAGGAGGGTACGGCAGCACCCACATGCAGGATCAGAATTTGCACAATGACATTCTGGGGGTGGCAAAAACGGGAGTAGGCCAAGAGTGGCACAATGCAAAAAGGTGGAGGTGACGGGGCAGCAGCATGAGGTCAGACAGTGGCACAATGACATTTTTGGAGGTGGCAAAAACAGGAGTAGGCCACAGAGTGGCACAATGACACAGTGGTGGAGGTACGGCAGCAGACGCAGCAATGAGGTCAGAAGTGGCACAAGACATTCTGGAGGTGGCAAAAACAGGAGTGGGCCCCACAGAGTGGCACAATTGACAAGTGGGGAGGTACCGGCGGGACCCACAGCAAGCATAAAGGTCAGAATGGGCACAATGACATTTGGAGGTGGCAAAAACAGGAGAGGGGGCCAAAGGGAAATGACACAGTGTGGGGCACGGCGGCGGCATGAGGCAAGAAAGTGGCTGAGGGAGGGAGTTTGAACCCAGACTCATTTTTTCACAGTTTGAGTGAGGCGTCATGGCTGAGTAGTCTGACGCCTAAGGCATTGGTGTGTGGAAATCCTGGCCGATCCACGCCTGATTCATCTTGACAAAGGTCATTTGTTCCACATTTTCCCGTGGACAAGCGGGTTCTCCTTTGGGTAACGATGGCCCCCGCCGCACTGAACACCCCTCTGATTTCCACACTACTGGGCCGGGCAGGACAGCTTCTCCACTGCAAACTCGCAAGTTGCGGCCCCCACATCCAGTTTGGCTCCCATAGTTCAGCGGATCTTCTAACTGGGTGGGGAGAGTGCTGTCCAAATAGCCACACCTGTTGGTTCAGGGTCTCTCCAGTCCCGATGCTGCTGCTGGCGACTGCCCTCCTCACTAGGCGGGTGAAGGAAGCTGCTCATCAGTGACTCCCGACTTAGGTTCTGCTGATGAGCTGGTACGGGTTCACCCCCCCCCCCCAACTTCCCCCATCAGCTGCGGCAGTAGTGCGTGAGCGCTGAAGAACCCCCCCGGTCAGACCTGTCAGAGGAGGGACGATGCCACACATAGGCAGCGGCCAACTGACTACGGAGGTTAGCCCTATAGTATTTGAGCTTGTCCCCCCTCTCAATAGCTGGGAAAAAGGCTCCCATTTTGGACCGGTAGCGAGGGTCCAATAGGGGAAGAGCCAGAAGTCATCCCTCGCCGTATGCTGACATTCGGCTGTCACTAGCCAGGCAAATCAGCATGCTGCGGGCCATCTCACAAGTGACTCCGAGGGGCTCCCTTTCCTTCCATCTCCACTGTATACTGCCACGGTGCTTGTGGGTCATCTGCCTCATCTTTCTCATCTCCATCTACCTCCTCCAGCTGCTCCTGCTCCTCCTCTCTTGTCACCTGGGTAGAAAATCCACTCATTTCACCAGCCAATGCTTCTGCTCCATGTCCTCCTCACTCCTCCTCCATTTCATTCCCAACCGGACTCATGTGGCCGTGAGATGTAGTCGCCACGTCTCCAGTCCCCTGCCCAGACAGATTTTTCAGCATCTGTTCCAGGACATGAAGCAGTGTATCGGAGTATCGGATTTTACCGCCAACGCTCCGCACTGAGTGACTACTACCACCGCTGCCTCGCTGAGCCCCTGTGCCGCTACTTTCTTGGACCTGCGAAGCGGGTTTTTTACCCCGTGGCCACTTGGCTCCCGACCTCACACTGCTGCTCCCCTGCTAACTCACGGCCACACAACCTACTTGCTGGCTGGGCCGCTGCCTGACGTGCAAGCTGACGCCCTCTTCTTCTGAAGATGATGAAGCCCTTGCCTCACCCGGCTCCCAAGTGCGATCGGCTACATCATCATCTATTTGTGTTTCATCGTCACTGCTGTCCTCATCACCTGTCTTGGTATGCAAAGGCTGACCCCTCACAACATGACCTCCCATGCCACTCTCCACATCTATACTTTGCCGCCTCTTGCAAGAAGCAGGGGATATTGGCGCCATTTCTTCGCTGCCAAGTAGCTGCTGACTGCCCTCCTGAAATTGTTCATCCTCGCTATATAGTGGTGCTGACCCCAGACCACATAGTAGATCTCTGGCTGAGGGAACCGGATGGGACAGAGGCGGGTTGAGGACAGGTGAGGGCCGCTGACCCGCTCCCGGGCCATGCCAACAAAGGGGTTTTGTGTCTGACGTTCCCACCGACTCTTGGCTGGGTTGTCAGATGTCATCTGGGAGGAAGTGGATGACCTAGTCAACCCAATCAAGAACCCTTTATAAAGGCGTCAACATTCTCAGGAAAAGAGCTGAAACCTAAAAAATAAAAAATACATAAAACAAAATCACTTTCAATTTCCTAATTCAAGAATTAGGATATTGGAAATTGCCGGGAAAATAAAGTAATTCAAATTTCAGAAGCTATTCTGATTTGGTTTCGGCTTTAAACCGGCCAATCAGAATAGGAGAAAACAGTGAACCATTAAAACTATGGGGAAGTTTAGACCAATCAGAATCCACGGCGGGATAGTTCAAAATACAGTAAAAATGCTGAAAAGGAGCTGTTTGGGTTTAAAGCTACCGGGGACTTGGCTAGCTCAGCCAATCATAATGGAGCGACAGAGACCCATTCTAGCCTATGGAGAATTTTTGACCAAATCAGAATAGGAGAAAACAAAGCCCCATTCTAGTCTATGGAGAATTTTTAGACCAATCAGAATCCAACGGCGGGATTTTTCCCAAAATATAGTAAAAGACAGAAAAGAGCTGATTGGCTGAGCTAGCGGGTGCTTGGCTATCCCAGCCAATCAGAGCGCGAGCTACTTCTCCCATTATAGTCTATGGAGAGATGGGCACACTGAAATCTCGGCACTCAGCGCCGTGCGGCATGAAGTATTAATCCAAAAATTATTTTTATTAAATGTAAAACATTATGTGTGGGTGCGCATGCGCAATGTTGATATTGAGACGCCGGTATACATTGTAGTGTACACTTGTTTATATGGTGTTATGGTTACAAGCACAGGAAATAGGTAGATGATGTTGGCACATGGCTAATGGGAGGGTGTATTTAAGGAGGCCTTTAATTTATCATTAGGACGCTCCTTCATCATGGCGTAACATCTTTTGACATATTATATTATGCTCCCCTGATGAACCTTGTTGAGAGGGGAAACGCGTCGGGAGATTCTCTGGCCCATGCTGGGGTTCACTTTACCTCAGGGAACAGATGAGTATTTGATTTTATTTTCTTGCCCTCGATAGGGAAAGAGTGAGGGACTACTAGGGTTAGCCTTCTTCTGGTAGGGGCCGTCCTCATCAGAACGATGACCCCATAAGTACCTATTCTTAAGGGGCATAATAGGGCTGGTACGGGGGTGAGTGTTATGTTTTTTGGGGCTTTTTTGTTTGCAATGTACTTATATCTTGAGCCTCATTGAATAGTGTTGTTATCCCTCCCTACTGTACTCCCCTGTGTGTATCTATTGCTTTGTTTATTTTTTTTGAGATAGTATAACAATGGGGTTGTTAGTTTTTTTAATTTGGGTTTAATTAATAAAATTGTAGTTTTATTAGGGTTTTTTCTTCATTCTGGGATAGTGTTTAGTACCCTGATATTTTTTGGAGATCAATTTGACAGTGAGTTGTTTCATAGTTTTTTCTGGTATCGCTATGGCAAGTTTTCAAACTGGTCCAGTTAAATTTGATCAATGGGCAGTAGAAGCTAAAAAGGAATTCTCTGATTGTGATCTGGATACGGAGGGCAATAAAGTTTTGAGTATCAGTGTAGCCTTTAGGAATTTTTCCACGGCTTATAGAAAAATATTAAATCGTGGTGGGAGGTACAATCGTTGGAAAATTATATAAAAGCAGGTATAGTGCCAAAAGGTTTGCGAAGTCCGGTGAAGCCAGCTGGTAGATCTTGTACATCAGCCCTTTTGACCAAGTGGGAAAAAGAGCTAAGAGAAAGCTCCATAAGATTGATGCAGTTGTTACTTGAGGAGGAAAAAATAACATTTGAGACCTCTGCTAGAGATTTGAGGGACTCAATTGATCAGACCCTAAAATTTAAAAACGAATCTGATTTCCAAAGGCGCGAACTTATACTGCAGATTTCAATTGAAAAATATCAGGGTCTCATTAGGGACCGTAAACATAAGCAGTACGTTCGAGATCTTGTGGAATTCAGAGAAAAGAGAGCATATCATTTTTTGAGTGAAAAAGGGGTCTGATATTTCCTCTTTAGAACCAGAGTCTTCTGATAGGGCTTACCACGTGAGAAACTGTGGTTCTATTCCTGCTCAAAGGGGGAGACATGATAGAGGTAAAGGTAAAGGGAGATTGCGTTCTCAAAGAGCCAGATCTGTTGGCTCTTTCAAGGTTGGAGCCCTCCCCCTTCTTTTTTGAGGATATGCAGGGGATTTGTATGTTCTGAGGGGATCGTCAACAAGAACCCTGGAGGAGATAAAGGGAGGATGATAATTTCCATAATCAATCTTACAGAACCCAACATTATCTGAGAATGAAATAAGGATTTTATCACGGGGGTCTTTCATTTCGTTCCTACAAACTCATTTTGATCCCTTTTGTTTGGACCAAGGATTTTAATCTCTTTGTACGCAAGTTAAAGTGGCATCCATTTTTTAAGTTAAGAGACAGGCAAGAAGCAGATTTATTGGGGGTTGAAGAGGAGGATATAGGAGGAATTAAAACACTAGAGGATCTTTTAGAGGAGAATGTTCGTTATGGTCCCTCTACTTGATTTGGCACCCAAAAGGTACTAGGGATGCCCCCCAATATTAATTGTCAGAAATTGTGTGTTTCTGAAATTGATTACAAAGGAGGGTTGAACATATGGCCTGTAATAGACATGATATACAGACTAATTATCCGTTGTAGAGATGGAATCGCTCCTTAGATTAGAGAAAGATCAGTCTATCCTTATTAAACCATCGGATAAGGGTGGAAATATTGTAATCATGACACACAAACAATATACGGAGATGTGTTATAGCCTGTTGATGATAGGAATTGTTATGCAATACTGATGAGTGACCCCACCTCTACATTTTTTGCTGAGTTGGGAAATTTTTGTGACTGATGCCTTGGATAAAGGGATTGTATCAGAATAAAAGAATGTAAGTTCATCTTGAGTAACATCCTATGATTTCCAACTTTCTACACACTCCCTAAGTTTATAGGGAACAAATCCATTAAAAGGGAGACCGATTGTTTCGGGTGTAGATTCGTTATCTCAGAATGCTAGTATATATGTTGATAAAATATTGAGAAAATTTGTAACAGCTTTTTCCTTCATATATCCTGATACTTCAGACCTATTGATGAAACTGGGGGAATCTCTGTGGATACTGAAACCATTCTTGCATCTATTGACGTTGAGAGCTTATATGCTGTATACCGCATAAATGGGGTTTGTTGGCTGTTGAGTATTTTTGTAGCATGTGGGGGGTGCAATACAGAGAAAGAGGGTGTCTTTGTATTGCGTCTATTAGATTTTATCTTAAAGCACAAACTACTTCCTGTTTGACCCTTAGGATCTTTCCCCCAGTCAGGGGGGCTGCTTATGGGGAGCCCGGTTTTGCTTCCCCCTTTTGTAAATCTCTTTTGTGGAACGTTTCGATGAGCCCTTTAGTCTTTGTCAGCTGATCACTAAAGAGAATGACAATGTGAGCCACATACAGTATATACAGAAATTTAAAATGCAAAATAAAATATATAACTGGAGTGGAAACAAATGAAAGAAAAATAAGAGACCGGAAAAAAAAGAAGAACAAGGAAGGGAAAACAGATAAACCAAAGAAAAAGACATAAAGCCAAACAAAGAGGAAAAAGAGAGAAAATGTAGGTAAAATGGAAGAAAACTAGGAGGTAAACAGGGAAATAAAATTGGAAGGTAAAACAACTCACCCAGATAGTTTTTAAAAGCACTGGGGAAAATTTATGGTATGGAATACAATAAAGAAAATGGGTGTAATCTAAGGGGAATAATAAGAAGAGTCGATGTGGTAGGGATAATGCAGATGGTGATATAGGGGGAGGGATTTAATGGTGTCTTACCACGTATGGACCGTGATTAGGGCAAGACTATGGGAAAAAAAAAAGGAAAGAAATGAAAAACTAGCATGGAAACTAAACAAGTAATGTAAGAATGGTCTTGGTGAACGGGAAGAAAAAGAGAGCTTACCAGGTTAATGCGGGATGCATTTTATTATTATTTATTTTAAAGCGCCATTGATTCCAGGGCGCTGTACATTCGAGGGGGTTACATACATTACATAAGTCAAACGAGTACAGTGATAAGGGATAATGACAATTGGCACGACAGAGGGAGAGAGGACCCTACCCGCAAGGGCTTACAATCTACAAGGAGGGTGAAAGAGACAGGAGGTGAGGGGCATAAGAGGAATGGCGCGGGATGCGGCCGAGGCAGGAAGTATAGCGGTCCACGAGAGCTCGAGCGCGGGCTCCCGTTTAATAAGGACGCCGGCGCATGCCCAGTAGACATGAGGAATCTCGCGCAGGCGCAGTGTGTATATGAAGAAAGCGGGCGCAGCGCCCAGTCAGGCAAGTCGGCGTACAGCAAGCGGCACAGGTGTAGGGTATGGAGAAAAGGCGCAGGCGCAGTAAAGCCATGGGCCAGTGTTAAGAGCGTCAGCATCAAAGAGGAAAACAGAGAACGGCCGTCCCAGAAGGGGAAAAGACAACAAAACAAGATGTTGACAATAGGTACACTCAATAGCATGGAAAGCATTAGTAAGACATTAACAATCCCTGTTGTCATAACATTGGTAATAAAAATAAATAAACAAATCATATAATACAGTAAGGAAATAGATTACATAAACAAGGTGAGTGTTATGCTAGAAAATGGCAATATGAGGACCATTAGCAGAATGAATGGGAATGAAATAAATTGAAATGAGAGGTGGTAAATCTCACCATCATAGTAAATATAAGCGGCATTCTTAACGGTTCTGAAAAGAAACGTATAAGACATAAGAATATGTAGCATATGATATGAAATGACAATAAAGAATGGACAACAAATTAATGCTGTTGAAGAAGTAATGACAAATGTAACTAGACAATGTGGAATGGCCCCAGAATCAAATAGAGAGTAGGTCAAAAAATGTAGTCAAATTCCCTATTGAGGCCACCTGGGTGTAGTGATCCCAGGCGGTGTATCCAATATGCCTCACGTTTTTTCAGTTATAGAGGTGTGGTTACCGCCACGTCGAGGTCTGGGTACATGTTCAAGAACTTGGTATCGTAATTGACTTATTTGGTGTCCTTTTTCAATAAAATGGGCTGGGAGAGGAAGCCAGATCTTTTTGCACCGTATTGTCGACTTATGGGAGGATAATCGGTCTTTGTTTCCCCAACGTAGATGAGTCCGCAAGGGCATTTGAGCAAATAGACTACATGCGAGAGTCACAGGTAAAAAAAACCCTTTTGGTTTTATTGGGATGCCAGTCGATGGGTGATAACTGTGTCGCCCTTGATAACATTTGAGCCAATTGTTTCAGTGTAGGCATGGAAATTTACCCACTTTGGGAGTTTGAAATGTGTAACTGGAGAGAGGCGGTTTTGAGCGGAGCCTATATCAGCTCGTATTAGTTGGTCCCTGATATTTCTTGGGCGTTTGTAGCATATCCTTGCTGTGGTTTGGAACTCTGGAATATTGGGATAACCATTGCGTAAGATATGCCAATGTTTCTTATGCTTGGTGTAGTTTGGGCATCAGGGGATGGTAGGTGTTAACAAAGTAATCTTTGGCAAATTGGGGGCCATGACGGTTAGTAGTATGAGGTTTGTGTTTAGTCTGGGAGACGAGGTGTGTAGGGTTTGCCCCTATCAATAAATCTATGGGCCATCTGATCAAGTCTAACTTTACGGTCGCGGGGGTTTGACAAAAATTCTTTGGCCCTTGTGAACTGGGAAGGAAATTTTTTTGGTGATGGGTTGAGTGGGGTTTTTGGATGACAGCTGCTTTTAGGGGTAAGATTTGAATTCCTGTCGGTGGGTTTTTTTATTTTTAGTCTGTGGGTGAGGGGCCTTCTGGAGATTTAGGGGAACCTTGTGTCGAAAAAATTTTATGTTTTTTGGGGGGTTTTTTGTTTGGAGAGGGGGAAAGGGAATTAAGTCCTTTTAAACCGGGGGAAATTAAGGGGAGTGGGGAAAAATTTTGGGGATATTGGGCCGGGGAATCCCCCCCCCATATGCGAAAAACTTCATCAATGTATTTTTTTGTGCCATGAGTTGGCATGTTGGGGAAAAAATGAATGGGTTTTTTAGACATTTTTGGACTTTTCCCAAAGGATCCCAGGGAACGTTTTCGTTTGGGGGGGCTACTTTTGGCCCCCCATGGCGGGTCCCCCTGTAATTGGAGAAAAAAAGTCATCGCCAAATAGGAAGTAATTGCCCTTAAGCCGAAATCAAGGGGGCTTTTGCAAAAAAATTTTCTCTTGGGGTAGATAAATGGGAAAGTACGGAGAAGGTTTTTATGTGGCTTTAATGCCATCGGGTGCGTATGGGGTGTGTACAAATTTTGAGTCCAATGTGTTGATGTTTTGGGGGTCCCGGGGGAAAAAAGGGCCCTTTAAAAAATGAAGGGGTGTTCAAAAAATGGGGGGGTATTTTTCAAATTTTGGGTTTTTGGTTTTTTGGGCCCCCCAAATGGTGTTTGAAATTTTTTCAAAAAATTGGCTAACGGGAGGAAGATTTGGGGTTGTGGGGGGGCGACAATTGGTTGTCCGGGGGGGGGGTTGAAATAAGTCCTTTTTGTATTCAGGAAGTTATAAAAAATGGGCAGGGGTCACAGGGTGGGTTTTTTTAGAAGGGGGGAAATCAAAGGTCTTTCTGTCGATAATATTATTTTTAAGTTTTGTTGTCTAGAGTACTTCTTTTAAAGGGAGTGATGTTTAAAAACAGGGTCACGGGGAGGGGGTGTTGTTTGTGGTAGAGTCATTTTTAATTTGGGTTTTGGCTTCCATTTATATATTTGTTGCCGGGCCCCTTTCCCACAATGGCTCCGCCTTTATCAGCGGTTTGATGCTTTATGAGGATTTGTTGTAGTAGGTGGGGCTTTTTTTCATTTAAGGCAGATTATTTTTGGTGAAGAACTGGTGGCGTTTGTTTTAGAAAGTTTTTAATGTCGCGATCTACAAGTGAAATGTATGTCTCTGTTAATGTTGGTTTTGTTCCGGGGGTGGGTTAAAAAAGCTAGGATTCTAAATTTCCCTGGTTAAGGGAACGATAATTTTTAGGTATTTTTTAGAAATCGTGGAATGGGTTTGGAAATTTTTTGGCAGAAAAAGGGTCTTAAGACGAAGTGAAAAAGGTTTTTAAAAAAGATTTTTAAATCCTGTTCGAGGAGGGGAAAATATCGAGGGGGGGGGTCGGACAGAAAGGGGAGGCATTTGCCTTGGGGAAAATTTTCAGTTTTGGAGGTTTTAATTTAGATGGAGGAGATTTAAAAGGAATAAATGTTGTTTGGGGGAGGGGAAATGGTTTTGGGGGGAATGGGGGAACGTTTTTTCGGAGAGTTTGGGGATGGGCTTTAGGGGGATAAGACATACCCTTTGGGGGTGTGTTTACCCGTGGTTGGGCTGTGATGATAGGGTTTTCCCCACCCTCCTTTGTTGTGGCGCGATTTGTGCGGGTGTCTTTCCAGTTTCCCAAAAAGGTTGAGGTCTGGTTCTGTAGATCGATTTTCGGAAATTTTGGCTTGAAGAAGAATTGGGTTTTCCCGTGGATCTGGGGTTCCCGAAGCCATTAAAGTTTTTTGAACCCTGCCCTTTTGTTTTACCTTTATTTAAAGGGGGGTAATTTCCTTCCCGTTTTCTCCCCCATAAATTTTTTCTACGCTTACCATTTTTAGTGGAGGGTCTTTAAATTTTGACAAACTCCCGAGATAGCTGTTTCAAAAAGCAGTTTCCCAAATTTCGTTGTCAAATTAGAAGAAAAACTGTGTCTCGAAAAGCTGTGATTTGTTCGTCTAAGTCCCCGATTGCTTTTTTGTAGATTTAATGGGGAAAAATAATTAAAACAAAGGGGAAATTTAAATTTTAAAATTTGGGGTAAATTTGGGGACAGTAAATTTTGGATTGTCATGGAATAGGGGAATCGGGGTTGGGGATTAAAATCGAAAGGGGCCCCGGGAATCGGCTTTTTTTAAAGCATTTGGGCCCTTTTTTGCCGTATGCAGTGGGTTTAAACCACTAGACCTTAGAGAGTTTTTTCAAATTTCTCTGGGCTTTTAATTTTTGGGGGGGGTATATGTAAAAAAAGAGGGAGCCCCGGTTTAAAATGGGAAATTTATCGAAAGGGAGCAGTCTGTCGGGGATTTGCAAAAACATTGTTAAAAAGACATTTAGAGTAAACAAAATTTTTCGTTGGCCCAAAAATCAAATAACGTACTAATTTTTAAATAATGATGTGCAACAATGCAGTATCAGGTGCTCTGTGGAAGGGAAATTCCAACCCATAAATCATAGGGAGAAAAGAAATAAATCCATAGCACTCAAGTATATGCTTATGTAAATTGAGTAATTCATATGTGTATTTACAAAGTATTTACACAATAGCTTGACAAGTTACAATAAAGTTGTTATCCATGACAAAAATTCACAGAGCAATATGTGTAACGTATTTCACAATAACGATATGGCTCAGGAAAACGTGATCTATTTTTGGAACGTTTCGACTGAGCCTTCAGTCTTTGTCAGCCTGATCACTACAAAGAATGACAATGTAAGCCACATACAGTAATACAAGATAATATGCAAAATAATACATACACTGGAGTGGAAACAAATGAAAGAAAAATAAGAGACCGTAAAACAAAGAAGAACAAGGAAACAGATAAACCAAAGGAAAAAGACTAAAGCGAAACAAAGAGGAAAAAGAGAGAAGATGTGGGTAAAATGGAAGAAAACTAGGAGTAAAACAGGGCGAAATAAAATTGGAAGGTAAAACAACTCACCCATCTAGTTTCAAAGCACAGGAAGATTAATGGTATGGAATACAAAAAAGAAAATGGGTGTAATCTAAGGGGAATAATAAAATAGTCAGATGTGGTAGGGATAAACTGCAGATGGGGATATAGGGGGAGGAGGGAATGGTGTCTTACCCACTATGGATAACCAGCTGATTAAGGGCAAACTATGGGGAAAAAAAGGAAAAAAAAGTGAAAAACTAGCATGAAACTAACAAGTAATGTCTAAGGAATGGTCATCGTGAACGGGAAGAAAAAAAGAGAGAGAGCTCTTACCAGGTTAATTCGCGGATACATAGAGGAATTGTGCGCGGATAGCAGGCGAGTGGCAGGAAGTGTTAGCGGTCCACGAGAGCTCGCGCCCCGGCTGCATCGTTTAAGTTAAAGACGCCGGCGCATGCCCAGTAGACATGAGGAATCTCGCGCAGACCAGCCGCAGTGTGTATATGAAAAGCGCGCTCACGCCAGTCAGCACGACGGCATAACAGCAAGCGCACAGGTTAGGAATAGAGAAGAGGCTCAGGCGCAGTAAAGCCAAAGGCCAGTATTAGGAGCGTCAGCAATCGAAGGAGGAAAAACAAAGAGCCGGCCGACCCAGAAGGGAAAAGACAACAAAACAAGATGTTTAACAATAGGTACCCTCATAGCAAGGAAAGCATTATAAGAACATTAACAATTTCCCTGTGTCAAAACAATGGTAGTGAAAAATAAATAAAAACAAATACATATAATAACAGTAAGGCGAATAGAATACATAAACAAGGTGAGTGTAATGCTAGCAAATGGCAATATGAGGAACATTACAGAATGAATGGGATGAATAAATTGAGAATGAGAGGTTGGTAAATCTCACCATCAAGTAAATAAAGCAGCATTCTTAACGGTTTTCTGAAAAGACAACGTATAGACCATAAGAATATGTAGCATAAGATATGGAAATGACAAAGAATGGACAACAATTAATGCTGTTGAAGAAGTAATGACAAATGTAAACTAGACAACAATGTGGAATGGCCCAGAATCAAAAAGATAGTAGGATCAAAAAATGTACACATTACCCTATTGAGCCACCTGGGTGTAGTGATCCAGGCGGTGTATCCAATATGCCTCACGGTTTTCTTCAGTATAAGGTGTGTGGTTACTGCCGACGTCAGGTCTGGTAACATGTTCAAAACTTGGTATTGTAAATGACCTAATTTGTGTCCCTTTTTTCAATAAAAAGGGCTAGGGAACGGAATCCCAAGCTTATGTGCACCGTATTGGTTCGACTTATGGGAGGATAATCGGCTCTTTGACGCGTTGGGTTGTTTCCCAACTTAAGATGAGTCCCCCCCCCCCCCCCCCCCCCCCCCCCCCCCCCCCCCCCCCCCCCCCCCCCCCCCCCCCCCCCCCCCCCCCCCCCCCCCCCCCCCCCCCCCACCCCCCCCCCCCCCCCCCCCCCCCCCCCCCCCCCCCCCCCCCCCCCCCCCCCCCCCCCCCCCCCTCCCCCCCCCCCCCCCCCCCCACCCCCCCCCCCCCGCAAGGGCATTTGAGCCAATAAACTACATGCGAAGCATCACAGGTAAAAAAAAACCTTTCAGTTTTATGGGAATCGCCAGTCCCGATGGTGATAAACTGTGCATCCGCCCTTGATAACATTTGAGCAATTGACTTACAGTGAAGGCATGGAAATGTACCCACTTTGGAGTAGAGATGTGTAACTGAAGAGGCGGTTTGCGCGGAGCCTATATCACTCGTAAAGTTGGTCCCTGAATATTTCTTGGGCGTTTGTAGCATATCCTTGCTGTGGTTTGGAAACTCTGAAATATTGGGATAACCATTAGCGTAAGAAATGCCAACAGTTTCCTTATCCTGGTGTAGTATGGGCATAAGGGGATGGTAGGTGTTAACAAAGTAAATCTTTGGCACAATGGGGCCATAGGTCTAGTAGTAGTGGGGATTGTGTTTAGTCTGGGAGACTAGGTTTGTAGGGTAGACCCTATCAATAAACTATTGGCCATCCTGACTCAAGTCTCACATTGCGGTCCGTGGGTTAGACACAATTCTTTGATCCCTTAGTGAACTGGGAGAAAGGTAGTGACTGTTTGACGTGTGATTGATGACAGCTGCAATAGTGGTAAGAGTGAATTTCCTGTCGGTGGGTTTTATTATATAAGTCCTGTGTCGTGAGGCGGCACTTCTGGAGATTTAAAAGGACCCTTGTGTCCAGAAAATTGATGATTATGGGGACCTTTGAGATGGAGAGTGAAGGATAGTCCTTGGTACCCAGGGAATTTAAGTGAGTGAGAAATATTCGGATATAGAGCCTGATCCCCCCGCCATATGCAGAAAACATCAATCAATGTATCTGTGCCATGGAGATGGCATGTTCGGAAATAATGAATGGGTGTATGACATATGACTCTTCCAAGGATGCCATGAACGGTATTCGCATAGGGAGGGGCTACGTTGGACACCATGGCTGGTACCCTGTAATTGAGAAAAAATCATCGCCAAATAGGAAATCAATTATCCCTTAAGCACGATATTCAAGAGGGTTAAGCAAAAAATCTATCTCTCTGTGATAGATAAATGGATATTTTACGCAAGAAGGTCATATGTGGCTTTAATGCCATACGTCGTGTCGTAGGATGAGTACAAACAATTGACGACCAATGTGATGATTGTGAGTCCGTGTGGAATGGGGCTTAAGAAATGAAGGTGTTTCAAAAAATTGGGGTATCTCCTCAAATAGGATCTTGTTTTGGCCACAAGTGGTTGTTAGAATTTTTTCGAAAAATTGAGCTAACGGAGAGAAGATGGAGTCTGTGGAGGCGACAATTGGTCTATAGTCCCTCCCGGTGGGTTGAAGTAAGTCCATTGTGTATCATAGTAAGTATATAAAAAGAACAGGATTCACAGGTGTTGTTTTTAGAAGGAAATCAAAGGTCTTTCTGTGATCATATTGTTGACAAGTGCAGCGTGTCTAGAGTACTTCTTATTCTAGCAGTGAATGTTTGAAGAAGGGTCACGTGAGAGGTTGTTCGTATGTGTAGAGATCATTTAATTGGCATGGCTCATGTATATATTTGATTTGCGGTCCCATTACACAATGGCTCCGCCTTTGTCCGCCGGTTTGAAGACTATATGAGGATTCCTGTTGTAGTGAGCGTCAGGGCTTGTTTATTCATTTAAGTTAGAAATATATAGTTTGGTGAAGAACTGGTGGCTTGTTTCAGAAATTTTTTTAATGTCTGCGAATCTACAAGTTGAAATGTATGTCTCTGTAATGTGGTATGTCCGAGGTGGGTTGAAATTGCTAGGATTCCTAAGTCCATGGTTAAGAATCGATAATCTAGGTATGTTAGAACTCGTGGAATGAGTCGGACTTATTTGGCAGAAATGGATTCATAAGACGAAGTAACGGTAAAAACGCTGTAGCTGTACCTGTTCGAGGAGGAAAGTATCAAGGGTGGGGGTCGGACAGAAGGAGAGGCCTTTGCCTAGTATTGTCAGTTCTGATGGAGTTAATGAGATGGAGGAGATATTAACGACTAAGTGTTGTGGGGGATGGGAACTGGTTGGGGAGAATGGAACGTTTCTCGGAGAGTGGTGATGGTCTGAGGGGGATAATGACATACCCTGGAGCGTGTGTAGACCCGTGGACCATCGTCTGTAATGATAAGCGTCTCCCGCCCTCCTCGTTGTGGACGTCGTGTGCGTGGTCTGCCACGTCCTAAAAAAGTTGAGGTCTGTCCGTTCTGTAATCGATAATTCCCCGGTCAGTCTGACTTTGAAGAAGATATGGATTTTACCGTATCTGTGTTTCCTGAAAGCCATAATGTGTAGAGCCCTGCCATCTTATACCTGATTTAGGAGGTAATCCTCAGTGTCCTCGCATCAATTATCACGCTTACAGCTTTTTCAGTGAAGAACTAAATTTGACTAACTCTGATCGATAGTCTGTTTCAGGAGCAGTCCATCTTTCAGTTGTCAAAATAGAAGACAACTGTGTCTCTACAGCTTTGTGATTTGTTCGTCTAGGTCCCCTGATTGCATTTCAGTAGAGATACCAATGGTGAGAATAATTAAATCAATGGATCTTTGTTTAAGATTTGTGAAAGGTACAGAGTATTGTGGATTGTCATGGAATAGGGTCGTTGGAGATTAGAATTTCGAAAGGCCACTTGAATGCTGCTTTCTTGTAAAAATAATTCTGCCAATGAGTTGCCTATGCAACTGGTAAGCACTAACGCTTAGAGAGACGTATTCAATAATTCTCTGGTCTTAATCTCGGTGGGGGCTATATGCTGAAAAGAGTTGGGGGGAGCCTCAGTAACCTGGGAAATGATCGATGCAGCAGATGCGTCGTCATATGCAAACGTAGAAGACATTTAGAGTAAACAAAATGTCAGTGCAACAATCAAATAACGTACTATAATTAAATAATGATGTGCACTAGGCAGTATCAGGGTGCTCTGTGGAAGGGTAATTCCAACCCATAAATCATAAGTAAGAAATAAATCCACAGCACACAAGTATATGCTTAATAAATTGGAGTAATATAATGTGTAATTTACAAGTATTTACACAATATCTGACAAGTTACAATACAAGTTTGTTTTCATACAAAAATTCACAAGCAATGTGTTGTAAACGTATTTTCAAATATCGATATGGCTCAAGAAATCGGATCATATTATTGTTGGAACGTTTCGAGACTGATCCTGTCATCTTGTTCAGCGCTGATCACTAAAATAGAGAATGACAATGTATAGCACAGACATATAAACAAGATAACATGAAAATAATATATACACTGGAGTGTATATATATTATTTTAGCACTATTATCTTGTATATACTGTATGGGCTTACATTTACATTCTCCTTTTAGTGATCAGGCTGACAAAGACTGAAGGCTCAGTCGAAACGTTCCACAAAATGATGATCACGATATTCCTTGAGCCATATCGAAATTTGAAATACTTACACACATTGCTTTGTGAATTTTGTATGGAAACAACTTTATTGTCCTTGTCAGATATTGTGTAAAAATACTTTGTAAATACACATAAATTACTCCAATTTAATAAGCATATACCTTGATGCTGTGGATTATATTTCTTATTTAGACATAGGGCTTGTATCACAAACTACGACTTTTTTGGATACCGTTTTGGATGCGTTTACTGATCCGTTTTTAACCGCGAAAAACTGATGCAAACTGCATCCAAAACAGCGGATCCAGGAAAACGCAACAGCTGATCCCTTTTTGGTATGTGTATTGGATCCGTTTTTTTCAATGCTTTATTTAAATCAATCTATCAAACTAAAAATAATATAACCTACAATGACCAAGAAAAAAACCTTTTTTTACCTGGTTGTCAATCAACTGTACATACACCTATGATTTTAGAACTCCGCCCCCACCCCCCCTATTTTTTATTTTAAAACACACCAATAGTTTTCAAACCCACCCCAGTAAAGAATTAATAACAATCATTTATAAACTAAATCATAAACTAAATATTATAAACTAAATATATATTTATGTATACATATATATAATATAAATATATACTTTAAAGAAATAACATATATAAGACTATTATATACTGTACAATTTATAATATTATATACATTTATATTATATAAACAATACTATAGCAAATGTATATTTTATAATATATATATATAAATAATATATATTATTATATACTATTATATATCATTATATATAAAATGTAAATATTGTATAATAATTATAATACATTTATATAAAAAATTATAGATTTTATATACATTTATAAACTAAATATAACCCAAACATAATATTCAAATTTTATATTAATTTAAGTCCATTGATTTGCGTTTTTTGGCATCGAAAGAGAAGCGGATCCAAAACGCACCCAAATGTATGCTGCGCGTTTGGGATCCGCTTTCGGTATGCAAAAGCGTCACGTCCCTTAATTTCCTATGGTGATGTCTCTATGCGTAAAAACGCAAGAAGAAATGACAGTCAATTTCTTTAAAAAAAAAAAAAACGGATCGAAAAGCGCATCGTCGATCACTCGTGTGAACAGAGATGCGCTTTTGTTTTGCCATTGAAAGCAATGTATAATCCCACTGGACAATTGTTTAGATCCGTTTTGTGGATCCGTAAAACGGATCACAAAAATGTCGTGTGAACAAGCCCAAAGCCTTATCCTGGAACATTAAATGGGACAGGCAAGTGACATCCGCCTCTAATCAGGCGGATTTTGAAGCTAACGCCATTTTTTTGAAGTGGGTCCATCCCCACTGCATGGTTTCTTGGTCGGATTTACAGACGGTTTTCGGATTTAGACACCTTCTCAAAAACCGATGAGAAACCGTGCCCATAGCCTTTTAGAGAAAATTCGTTCAGCAGTCCACACTGAACAAATTTTCTGCTCAGGTTCCAGACAGAAAATTAACATTGAAATCAATGGGAACCGAGAAGATAGTGAGTGAACAGTTTTGTGCATGTTTTTTTGAGCAATTTTTGTACTCGGAACACCTTTCTGCTTGAAAAAAATGCCTAAAATCTGCTCAAGAACCTAGACAAAATCAGTGACAAAAGCGGTTCAAAAAATGAAAACTGCCGAAAAAAGACAATTTTTTGGTGTCAAAAAACGTCCGAAAAGTGGTTGGAATGGAGGATTCTTCTGAGCTCAAAACCGAGCAGATTTTGTCCTTTACCGTGTGAACGCACCACATGGAAATCGGCTTAAAAAAACGCCTGATTGGGGAATGTTCACACAGCGTATTTTGGGCTGTTTTTTAGCGTGTTTTACGCATTGTAAAATGGCCCAAAATCGTTCTTAGATAAGTTTAAAATCATTCCTCATTGAATATAATGTAAAATATACCGTGTCGCTCACACAAAGTGTATTTAACAAGCGTGATTGCGAGTCGTTTTTTTGGATGCAATTACGGCTGTAAACATAAGTGAGCACCTCAGGTCCTGGCAGGAAAACTGTTGAGGACACTGCTAAAAATGCTAAGCACCCCGGGTCCCAGCAGAAAAACCACTGGGTCCTGGTAAACAAAATAGCAAAGCACCCCGGGTCCCAGCAGAAAAACCATTGGGGTCCCTGGTAAAAATGCTAAGCACCCCGGGTCCCAGCAGAAAAACCATTGGGGTCCCTGGTAAAAATGCTAAGCACCCCGGGTCCCAGCAGAAAAAAACCAAAATTTTTTTTTTTGGGTCCTGGTAATGAATGCAAAGTACCGTTGTGATCCTGGCCGAAAAACCGTTGGGGATCCTGCTAAAAATGCAAAGCACCCTGGGTCCCCAGCAGAAAACTATGGGGTCCCTGGTAAAAATGCTAAGTACCTTGGTTCCTGGCCGAAAAACCGTTGGGGATCCTGCTAAAAATGCAAAGCACCCCGTGTCCCAGGAGAAAAACTATTGGGAACCCTGGTAAAAATGCTAAGTACCTTGCGTTCTGGCCAAAAAACCATTCGGGACCCTGCTAAAAATGCTTAGCACCCCAGGTGCCGTCAGAAAAAACCATTGGGGACCCTGTCAAAAATGCTATGCACCCCGGGTCCCAGCAGAAAAAGCATTGGGGACCCTGCCAAAAAATGCTAAGCACCCCAGGTCCCAGTAGGAAAACTTTTGGGGACCCTGGTAAAAATGTAAAACACCCCGGGTCCTGTCAGGAAGAACGTTGGGGACAATAAATCAAAGTAAGGCTCGGTACCTATGGCGTTTATGATGTCCGTGCAGCCGTTACACTAGGATAGCCCCCCAAAGTGCACGTTAAACTATCCATAGGAAATTAAATGATGCCAACTGTGTGTTCCTTTTGGCCTTGTTTTAGTCGTGATAACAACTGTATAGAAACAAAATAAAAAGTATGGAGCCTATGCTATTCTCTACTATGACATTTAGTAAAAAACATGCATATTTACCTGCAGGACCCTATGGGTGACAGGTGCAGCAATTTTTGTATCTGGTCAAAGGACATCCAATTAGTGAAATGACTTGATTGTCATTTAAATGGTAGCCAGAAACATAATGTGTCATAATGCTAGGTTCACATCATGTTTAACCACACTGCAGGTGTGTACATTATAACATGTACCTTGTGACATAGACACTAAGGGCATTTAAATGACAATTTTTATGCGCATAATATCAGTATAGAAAGCGCCTGACTTATGAAGCCGGTCTACTGCGGGTCATAAGTCAGGCGCTTTCTAGCGCATAAACGACAACTTTGGCTCAGGTAAACCACATTGAAAGTGGTTTACCTGTTTTAGCAGTAATGTGCATAGAAATGCCATAACAAAGCTATAAATCTATGGCCTCGTACGGTTTTAGTGCGCCCTGCCTCCTGCAGGCCCCCGAAAACAGGCACATTACAAAGTGCTGTGGGCGCTCTGTAATGCGCCAGATATTGACGAACGGGAAGTTTTAAACTATTGCAAACGGGGCTGCACTAAAGGGCCGTTCACACGGCTTATTTTGGGCACGGCTGGAATCTGTCCCAGCCATTACGGTAATCCACAGTTCTCATAGAGAACTATGGAGAAAGTGACATGTTCATTATCCTGGCGGGATACGCGCCGTGAATAATGAAAGTCTATGGGGCCGGCGGGCAGCGCCCCCGCTCCTTATACAAGCCGGTATTGCGGGCGAAATCCGTCCCGCAATTACGGCTTGAATAAGCCGTGTGAACCGGCCCTAAATGTTGGGCTGAAAAGACGCCAGACTTCTGGCGCAGACCCGTTCACACATGTCGCCGTAAGAGCGACGTGTATGAATGGGGCTGTGGCAGTTTTCTGCTGTACTTTGAGCAAAAAACTGTCGTGGCCCTGATCGATAGACGTATGAAAAGTCGTGCACCAAAACTCGGTGCATTCTGCAGCAGACACAACACTTTTGAATGTGCCAAGAAAATGCCAAAGTTTGGCCCAAAACTTTAATGCAAATCCATACCATGGCTGAGACAAATTTTAGCGCATAACACTCTTTCATACATACTGTCAGATCATGCACTATTAAAAACAGACATAAAATTGGTGAGTCGGCACCAGTTTCATACATGTCACCCTAAGTGTATCCCAAACAAACAGTACATGTTTTTTTTTTTTGTTTTTGTTTTTTTTTTTCATATTCAAAATAAGTTTATTTTAAGATAAAAACAAACAAGGAAAAGCACACACAGAGCTTATAACATGCAGCAATGACAAATCTTCAGTCAACAATACAGATGTTTGCAAAGTGGCAAGCTACCAGAATGGTACAAAATGTAGAAAGAAATGTACGATTAACGAGTCATACATGCAGTCCAATAAAGAGACTATGCTGAAGACTAAATGAGAGTGAAAACAACTCAGTAATTATTCGAGCTAATTTACCAGGATGCAAACAAAAAGGCATACTCTGTGTAAAAAAGAAACAGAGTTAACCATAAAGCAAATTTAAAAGAATGAGTAGATGAGTTGGCAAGGGAAACTCAGAGGGGATCAAAGAGATAAATACTATCCTCAGTAAAAGGATATAAGTCAAAGGCGAGCAAAAGAATGCTCACCTTAGGGTGCCAGAGGGGTGGAGGCATGTCGCCTAAAGACAGAGGGCAAAAATTTTCATAATTGCACAAGTCTCAGTAACGTAACATCCATGACGCCCAAGGGGGCATAGCTTTACATAAAAGTAGCGTACGCCGAGAGGTTGTAACTCTAGACCAAGCTTTCCAATTTTGAGGTGTTTAATTGACAACTGCTTTGTCATCTGCCCTGATTTCCACCATGCGCTGTATATGGAGAGTTCCTTGAACCAGTCACTGATAGAGGGGACCCAAGAGGTGGAAGCGCCACATTCCGGGGAATCATTCCCTTTGCTGCGATAGCATGAAGACCATAAGACCAACCTCTGGCAGTAGGGGGCCGACTGTGGATCATTTAATTGTAGCAACACCTTTGGATCTTTGTGAGAAGTTGTCCCTGTGATAAGGTGAATGAGATCAATGATCTTATCCCAAAAGGGTTGTAAAGTGGGCATTCCCACAATTGCGGGCACAGAATCCGACAGCCGACCCGCAACTCCAGCAACTATGTGAAACTGTAGGGTAGATCTTGATGACGCAGATAGGGTACCACTATAAACCACCGCGTAAGCAACCTTAAATTGAAGTTTTCCCTGCAATTACATGAGATTATATATTGACTAGGACAGGGCGTAAGATTGAGAACCATGTCCTCCTCCGTTATCTGTGGGTCTTCCAACTCCCTGACCCAACCTTCCTGATATGCAAGAGCTGCCCTCTGTGACGTCGATTGAATAATTCAACATAGAGCGGATATCATGTGTGAAGACATGTGAGTACTGTGCTACAACACACATGGATTCGAACGGAGTCAAAGCCTGTGTAAATTCAGGCACACTATATACCTGATGATATTGTGGAGACCCCTCATGTAATTTAACCAGGAGTGAGATGGAGGTCCCATGAATGCTTAACAACTATCCGAAAAAGGGCGGAGGCGCTTATCAGACAGAAGGTCTCGGAATACAAGTGGTCTTCCTGGACGCTGGAGCTACTCCTACTAGCAGAAGCCCAAGGCCTCTGGGTTACCACGTACCGGGGTCAGGGGGACCACCCCACTCCAACAGTTTGATGGCTGAGCCGTATGATTGCCAAGTAACGTAACGTAACGCGAGATATAAGGGAGACCCATAGCCCCACCCCGGCGCCCCCATGACGGGTCTGAGCCAAGGAAGTGCCAGACATTGAGGGAGCCAAGCACCCACACTTCTTCCAACTGTATCCATAGTTTTGATGCCCCTGTTGAAACCAATTAACCACCTAGTTGCCGTGGGCAGCCCAAGTAAGTAAGCCTTACGTCCGGTAATGCAGACCCCCCTCCACTTGGGTCTTAACCAAGATGTGTTTAGCAATTCTGGGCTTTTTTCCAGACCACATTTTTTCCCTAGTGTTTTAGAGAAGCGACCAGAAGAATGCGCGGTGCAAAAAAAATCGGCAATAGTTTGAAAAAAAATAAAGCAGCCTAGGCAGAACTTTTCTATACCTTTAAGATGTTACTCATGCCCAGCCAAGAGAAATCTTTTTTATCCCCCATCTGGAAGAATCAAGTTCACAACGCTATCAGGGCGCAAAGTTCACCTACAAACAACATGCTTCAGGTCCGCCGGGAATGTGCGCACACATAGGTATTTAAACGACCTAACCTATACAAGCACCATGTGAAAAGGGAATCCTGCTTCAAGAAGCAGCATGTTATCATCTAGACCTACATTAAGCGCGCACACCATTTGGACAGGTTCGGCCTTGAAATTTACTAACCAATGCACGAACCGGGCCATCACGCCCATCAAGGACGTGAGAGGTTGGGTGAGAATATAATAGCACAATCACTACAGCGAAGGCTGCGATCATTTAAACTGTGACCCTCTGATTGGGGAAGCCCCTGATATCCGGGTTAGCCTAATCCGCCATGTTAAAAGAAAATGTTCCAAGGTGGAAGCACGTATAGTAGTGGTGAGAGTGAACACCCCTGCCTTGTGCCATTTCGTATAGGGATGGAGCAGAGAGAACGCCATTTCACTCTAAGCTGCTCGAACGGGTCACGGTAGAGGGCCATACATCTCGTTGCCAACATAACGACCCCAACCCCAACCGAGCGAAGTACTTCCTTCAGATAGATCCAATCCACCCTACTCGAATGCATTCTCGCGTCTATGGAAGAGAAACATACATGGTGTATGTTTGTTGCTCGGGCCAAGTGGCAGGAATGCTAAACGTCTTGAGGTGTTATCTCTGGGCTTCACACATTGTAACAAAGCCCACCTTGGTCCAAATGTATCAAGTCAGGCAGTAAATGCCGTTTAAGGCCTCAGGGCCGAGTAACTTGCGAAGAGTTTTGCATCTGGTGTTATATATCAGTGAAAGGGCCTATAAACCTTGAAGCATACGGCGGGGTCGTTCCCCTCCTTTGGGATTATAGTGATAATCCTGTAAAAAAGAAGACGGGAAAGGCAGCAAGTCCGATAACGATTTAAATGAGCGAGCAAGGGAGCCAGTCAAGTCAGACCCCAAAGACCTTAAAGAATCTTAGCTGTGTATCCCTCCAGGCCCTCGGACTCATCCCCCCGAAGGAAAGGGATGAAAATTGCCTGTTGTAATTCTGCCTGTGAGAGAAATGGGCATCAAGTTCCCCATTCTACCGCAGAGATTTTTAGGGAGAGCAGTGGTGAAAGAAATGTCACCTAGAATCTCCTGCCTGAGGCGACCGAAGCGCCAGAAGATTGGTGTAGAGGCTATGGTAGTATGAGGAAAGCTGTCAATAATTTTAGGGGTAGAGTGTACCCCCCAACAACTACTTACCTCACGGTTCTTAAGGGAGGGAATGTACAATGAAAAAAAGCCTCCCTTTTATACCCTGTGGGCTCTACCATGTAGAGCGACCATGTTTGTTGCTCCCTTCATAGTAAGCGCTTGAACAATATTGTCTATAGTGGCTGCCCTCCTTGTTCTAGAATCTGGGGATCTCATGACGAGTCTGGGTCAATAACCTCAGTGTTAAGAGTCCTTCTTTTGCGGTTTGTTTGTGAGCAGTATTCCAGGGCACTCAGCTTGCTCAGAAGGGTCGCAGTCCTGGCCGCAGCTTCTCCTCTCTTTAACCTAGAGCCGTGTTTTCACTAAAAACTCCACACGCTATGACACTATTTAAGGGATTCCCTTTATAATTTGTGGTGGGAGGTAGGGTCCCGTATGAATATGATCGGTAATAAAAATGCCGAATCTCTGCTGCAAATCAGACAAAACATAACGAGTCCTGAAGCAGGACTCAGTTCAGACGCCAAGTAAATGTCTACGTGAATAGTCGGCAAAATGCAATACGAGCGAGTGAACAGGCGCGTGGTCCGAGTAGTAAATAATTGTCTATTCTAGAGGATTTCACATCGAGAGAAATCGATTGCTGAAGGAAGATTATAGTCCTATTCGACGTACAATCAGGTGGGTGGAGAAAAATAAGTGAAAGTCACCATCACCGAGGTGTGGAGGATTCTCCAGACAACGCACAGTTGCATATCTCGGAGAATCTTTTCTTAACCCCTATTCACTTCTACCTAACGAAGTGCAGATCGACCCTGAGGAAGTGTCCAGGGCCGCTGGAGAGCCAGGTTAAAGTCCCCCACAAACTATGACTAGCTTTCCCTGCGTAAACGTCATTCAAAATCATACCCAGAGTGGGAGCTTAGAAAGAGAGCTGCCTGATTCTAATCATAAATGTTGTCTACCGTAGACACATTGCCCTGTATCTCCACACTTGACCAAAGACATAACCTAGCGTGCCCTCATCGGCCTTCCACTATCACTAATACGACAAAGAGGCAGCGATTTATGCAAAAACGATCGCAACGCCCTTATCTGGAACCCCATACTACTTTGGGTCACCAGGCAGGTAGTATTTATTGTTTTCGAAAGACGAGAGTGTGCCCCGCAGAAAGTGTGTCTTGTGCATTTTGGTATGATTTGAGCCCATCCTCTCTGGCTTCATTAAAACCCTTCACGTTTACAGGAGGATATTGTTAAAAGAAGTCAATAAGACGCAATCTAAGATTGAGCACTATCTCGGTCCCCAGAGTGGCCCAAGCCGACAAAAAAGGAGGACGAAGACTTTTAGAGAAACCGTAGAAACACAAAAATGCCAGTTAAATAGGTATACATGGCAAACTTCCATAACAATGGCAAGCATAGAAAACTGCAAAGGCAAGCGGTCAACGCTTACGCCAATCCCTATTGGCGGGGGAAGTGGCTAACTGCGTCAGTATGCCATGAGACAGTACCAACACATAGTCATAAATTGTCGAAAGAAGAAACATAAAGTTGACCGAGCACACAAGTATCCACCAGACTGAGCAAGGAAAGCAGAAAAGAAAATAACAGAGCCTTCGGAGTGAATATAATCCTCCTCAGCGCCCCGCCGGGGCGACCCCTGTCCCAAGGATGAGAGCCACAGATAAGATAGACAACGGGTCTATCCAACCGCCCACGTCCACAGGAGAGGCCACCCCAGAGAACCGGGGGGAAGGAGGATATGGGGCATAGGGAACCCAGTCTAATAAGAGGGTGAATGGGACAATCTAGTCTGCAAACAGCCCACCGAAGGTTAGGATGGGGGGGAGGGGGGGTGGAGAGGAGGGAAGAAAGGGAGGAGAAGAGAGAAAGGGGAAAAAAGAGAAGAAAAAAAGAAAAAAGAAAAAACCTCGCGGATGAAGCAGAAACTTAAGCAGAGGGAATCAGACTGAGGCATCAGAAGCAACGCTACAACCCTCCTAGTACTATAAAAAGACCAACAAAAAACATAGCCAAGAACAGAATAAAGCAGGACAGAAGAAAGTCCTTGTAGAGTAGCTCACGAGAAGAGGAGAAGTCTTCTCCTTGTCGAGGTCCCTTACAGTCGCTTTCCTCTTGGGCCGTTGGAGATTCCTCTTTGAGGTTTTTCGGAACCCCATGCCATATCCAGCCGTGTAGAGAAGGTCTCCAGAGGCCGCGGGCAGCGCGGCAGGCGAGTGTATAGAGAGAGTCCCAAACTTGAAGAGACACAGGCGGAGGTCCAGCGCGTCCAGAGAAGGTGCCAAATCCGCCGGGTTCCGTAGAAATAAGAGATCTTCACCACGTCGGACGCTGTAGGCCAAAGGGGTAGGCCCCCACCTGTACGTGATGAGGCGAAACCCTGCAGCTGTGGCAAGAGAAGTGTCTTGAGAGCAGCTTTCAGACGCAACGTGCGCCTAGAGAGTCGGGAAGAAACAGAGCTTGGAACCATCATAGGAGAAATAAATCCGTGGAGGCTCTAGCCCTTCTTCATAATCCAGTTCTTTGATTTGTGTAATAATGCAAGGCCCGACATAATGGACATCCCGGGGATCCGTAGGAATCCTGAACTAGGAGCCGCAAGGCCCTATGGGCACGACCAGCTCGATATGGTCGCTCTCGTTCCTACACCGAAGAGAGTTAAAAGATTCTTGTTAAGGGCAAAGAAGCTCCTGGATGTAAACGACCTCAGGCAGTCCCCTAAATCTGACATTAATTTCGCCTGCTCCTGTTTTCAAAGATCTTCCATCTAGTTATCGACTCCATGGGTCTGGTGAAGCTCTCTGGTTCATGAGAGAGTATGGAGTTCGGCAATGGAGTGTTGGACCCAGTGTCCTTCTGAAGTTTCCAGTGAACTCACCTGGATTGAAGGGACACGAGACGTCTGATTTCACTTCATGCAAGTCTTGTGGCCAGCAGTGCTTTCAGATCTTGTGCCAAGCCGTTAGATCATTTTAAGTAGGCAGCAAGTTCAAATCAAGCGCCTGAAGGTTCTGGATGGCTGTGTTCGAGAGCGTCAGCAGAGCGGCTATCAGGCGACATGGAAGATAACGGGTACTAGAGCCTCCTGATGTACAGGTATACTGGTTCCAGAGTCAGCAGGAGACCTACGCTGAGGTGGCGTACATGTGGGTCTTTGTCCTGAATGCCAAGAGCTTTCCTGCGGGGCTGCAATAGCTGCAGGCCTTAGCTGATCGCGCGCCTTCTCAGAGTCAGGGGCAAAGCACCTTGGTGACAAGGGGAAAGGTTTCATCCCCTTGTGACACTGCGCCCCCATGACTGTGGAAGTCAGACAGTCACTGGCTTAAATCTGCTGGGGCAGTGAGGGGCTCAAGGCTTTATAGACTGGAGGCCAGTGAGGGTTCCCTCATGACAGGGGATAGCAACAGTAGCAATGGCCCTTCCAGGCGGTAACCAACCAACTGCCTGAATTAGATGCTGGAACACCCACTGAGCCGATCGTGGCTAGTGCTGACACCAGCTTCGGCTGCCGGGCATAGGAGCCGGAGCTTAGAGGGAGCAGTTGCCGAGAGGGAATCCCCGAACTGACCTGCACTCCGAGATGGCAGCGTCACGTGGCGCACGGAAGCAATCTCCAGCGGGGCGTCCGCACAATGCCGTGAGCAGACCGATGCTGACGGCTGCTGGTGTCCTGCAGTGCGTGCCGCGTCATTCTCATCAGGACGGCAGTGATGCCGGAGTCACTGCTGAGCAGGCTCCACTCCTCCCCGCTGACTATGGTGTTCAAGGGCAGGCGTCCTCGCAGGGGGGATGGGGCGCCGCGCCGAGAAAGATGGCGCCCGCGGCCGGGAAAGGATCTCTTGAAGGCAGCTGAGATAAGCCCGACACAACGGGGCATAAAAAGTTTCAAAAGTAGTCACCGCTGGGTCCGCTGGTGGTAGCTGGAGTCCTTAGCTCTTCTTGCTTTAGCCGTCTGGTCCCTTTCACTTATAGAGTTATATCACCCCTTTTTGCTCAGGTCCAGGCAGAGCATCAGCTAACATGCGATCCAACCATGAATGCATGCTAGGCCACCGCCCCCAACAGTACATGTTTGTTCAAACCCCCTCAAGGGACCCTGTCGGTATGAATACGTTTCCAGGTCCATGAAGGGGCTTTCTGCAGGGGGATCACTCCCGGACCCACCACCGCAAAACGAAAACAGACCGCCGTGTTAGCTGCTTAAATCGGCCCGCTAACACTCGGCCGATACAAGCGCGAACTGAGCAGGCGACGCCCGCACCGGTCCGCTTTCAGCTGTTTAACACGTCAAAGATGGCCACGCGCGATCTGAATAAATTAAGAATTGGTGCGCCCACCGAATCGATGAGTCTGGATCGACAGGCAACCGCAGCATAGCTGCAGCGATCCGACCCACGACCTGTAATCCCCCGTGATTTTGCCCCACTCCGTCCGCAGACATGAAGTGGGGAAAAAACCGCATCTGTGAGTCCAGAGTCTAATGCATTGCCGTAGACAATCGCGCCGCCTAGTAGGTCAGCACCCTAGGTGGCTTCAATGTTAAAGTAAAAAAAAAAAAAAAAAAATTTTTACATTAAAAAAAAAAAAAATTTAAAAATTTCAAATCCCCCCCCTTTTCCCAATTTTAAAAATTAAAAAACTAAAAAAATAAAAAATTTTCACTAGGGTATCGCCGCTCCAAAAAAGCTGATCTAAAAAGAAAAAAATCTTTATCCCTACGCTGAACACCTAGAAGAAAAAAAATTCCCAAACGCCAAAATTGTTTTTTTTTGGTCTTTTTACTCACTAAAAAAGGGAATAAAATGTCAAAAAAGTTGCATGCATTCCAAACTGCTACGATAAAAATTACATTTCGGCCCGCAAAAAATGCCGCCTCACTGCGTCCGTAGGGTTATACAAAAAATTTTGGCCCAAAATGGTGCCCGGGGGGCAAAAAATTTTTTAAAAAAAGAAAAAGTTTGGAAATTTTTTTGGAAACCAAAACATAAAGGAAACCATACTTTTGGTTTTGGGGATGCGAAACAACCTGTAGAATCCAGTTAAAAACATTTAATTTTCCCCGGGTTGAACCCTAAAAGCAAAACCCCCCCCAAACATGGGGAAAAAAAATTTTTTTTTCACAAATTTTTCCCCTTGGAATTTTTGGGGGTTTCCCGTATATTCTATAGTAAGGAAAAATACATAAAAGAAATTACATCTTTCCCCAAAAAAAAAGCCCCAATGTTATGTAGTGGAAAAATAAAAAAAGTTATGGGTCTGGGGAAAGGGGAGGGGGGAAAAAAAGACGTTCAAAAACAAAAAAACGGGGGTCCAAGGGGTTAAGTACATGTCTGGCATCCAGTTTTATTTTTTTTCTTCTTTTTTTTTAAACTAGCTTCTATATCGGCCGTCACCCGTTTTTTCCATGCGATTTGTTTTGGTAGGTTTGTTTCTATTTATATGGCAGATACAAAATGGGTTAATTTGGGCTGGGCCCAAACCTTGCCCCTTAGTGGTAGACACCAGGTACACAGGCTCTGCACGTATGTTACCTCAATAATGACTTTTAAAAGTAGAACCCGTGTAAACGGGTCGAGACTGTATGTTACCCCCCCAATAATGCTATGTGGTAAAACCAGTGACAAGGCTCTGCAGACTGATATTACCTCCATACAGTGACCTTCTAGTGTGCACCAGGTACACAGGGCCGGGGACTGTATATTTTCC